>JAQHUG010000027.1:12288862-12305060 GCA_028555095.1 Dicrostonyx torquatus | reverse complement strand
CAAAGCCACAGAGAAACCGTCTCGAAAAAACAAAACAAAACAAAAAGCTGTTTTATCAACACAATCATAAAGTGATTTTGCAATTGCCTCATATGAGCTGTTTTCCCCTCTGATTCTTGTGCACAGTTTGAGGAGGACCGCATTTATCGTCACCTTGAGCCTGCTCTGGCTTTCCAGTTAGAGCTGAACCGGATGAGAAATTTTGACCTCACTGCCATTCCATGTGCTAATCACAAGATGCATTTGTATCTTGGGGCAGCTAAAGTGGAAGTGGGCACAGAAGTGACTGACTACAGGTTCTTTGTCCGTGCAATCATCAGGCATTCTGATCTGGTCACAAAGGTGAGTCATTTACTTTAATGGGAAGTTATCCATTAAGGAAAGGACAGCAAGTTAGGCATGGCTCAAAATCAGAGTTTTACTATTTAAATTAAAGCTTTTGTCTGTGCCATTCTCCAATATTCCAAATAGTAAAGGCTCATTTTTCTTTAATTTGATTTTTCTTGATAATAGAAGCCTGAGAGCACTCACTTGAAGAAAGAAAACAATGCTTAGCAGACAAAACCACAAAGACTTGGGTAATGGTAATGAATAAGAGAAAGTTAAAGTAACCATTACATAAACCTGTCTTCACGTATGGGCTTCCTCGTATGCTATATGCTAAGTATTGCATCCCATTGCCATTGCTGTAAACTTCCTTGAGCTTTTCGTGCTAAACAGGTCTTTTTTGTAAAGTGCTTTGTTTGACATATGTGAAACATAATTATATTGGGGTTTTAGCTCTGGCAATACCTAGCATCTGTACTTCTTAGTGGAAATTATATTGTTAGAGGCTGGAGAAAGGGCTGGCAGAGACTCTATTTAATCCTCGCCAGCCTTTGCCTCCAACAGTCAATAGACTTACAACCAAGAGAAAGTTAAACAGTGTATAAGCAGATAGATACCTTCCTGTTTTCTCATATTGCTTCTTAAATAATTGCTTTGGGGGTAAAGGTGGAATGCATGTATACTTACCCATTCAAACACATGTGGAGGCCAGAAGTTGATATGAAGATATCTTCCTCTGTTACTAACCATTTATTTTTATTACTATTTGTCTGTGTATTCACATATGCACCTCTATCATGCTCTACTTTGTTTGTTTGTTTGTTTGAAAACAGTATCTCTCACTGAACCTGGAACTTAAAGTTTCAGCTAGACTGGCTGGTCAGTGAACCTTCTGATTCACCTGTCTCCACTCCCCACCTCTCCTTGGTGCTAGGGTTTCTGATGCAGGGCACTGCTCCAGCTTTTTCTTGAGCACTGGAAATTTGCACTTAAGTCTGTGTTTTCCCAGCAAACACTTTACCCATTGAACCATTTCCCATCCCCTCTTTATTGCTTTTAAAGCACATTAATGGTGGTAATTTTCTTCTTATATAGGAAGCTTCTTTTGAATATTTACAAAATGAAGGGGAGCGGCTGCTCCTGGAAGCCATGGATGAATTGGAAGTTGCTTTTAATAATACAAATGTCCGCACCGACTGTAACCACATCTTCCTCAACTTTGTGCCTACAGTCATCATGGACCCATCGAAGGTACATTTCCCACAGTTTTTCTATCAGTCCCCACAAAGAGACTCACTTGTTTGTGACTCACGTTGATTAGGAAACAGGTTTTTATGTCATCAGGTTGTTTTTCTAATTTTTTTAAAGTCACAGGTTGAGTTTCATGGGACAATTACAAAATTGTTTTACTTAGCCATTAAAAATAGTCCTCAAAATGGTAGGTGCTGTGTCACTTATTTGCTGCAATAAGAGCTTCTTCATTAGGGCTGGAGAGATGGCTCAGTTCCCAGCAACCACATGGTTACTCACAGCCATCTGTAATAAGATCTGGTGCCCTCTTCTGGCCTGCCAGGATACATGCAGACAGAACACCACATACTAAATAAATAAATAAATAGTTTCTCCATTGATATTGGTTTTGTTATTTTCTATGTGGTGTCCTATTTTATATGATATCCTAGGATTCCTTATCTGAACTGATTAATTTTGCTATTATTAGACATTTTGGCTAAACTATTGCCTTTATGCATTAAATACTACTTATAAGTAGCCTTGCTTAGGTACAGCACTGTCTGAAAATGTCTACCCTGTTTCTCCACAGTGAGAGAATTTGATTGTAAGGAAGTTCTCATGATATATCTGTTTTTGTCCCTGAGTCTGTTTTTTAAACTGTGTTCCATATAATTTAAGGGAAGAAAAGAAGATGATTCTGTACTTAGCTTTTATCCTAGTTGAAATAAGGGCAAGTGCCTCTATTTCTGATATGTCTGTTTTTCTCCAGGGTTGCTGTACATTTGGATAAGACTGTCGATCGATATCTGCCTTTCTTTACATTACTTGTAGGCATGAACTTTTACTTCTTTTTTAAAATGTACATGTCACATGTACACCAAACTAGCCTCAAACTTCCTGTGTAGCTGAGAATGATCTTGAGTTTCTGATCCTCCTCTCTCAACCTCCCTGTGCTGGGTTATACAGTGCTGGATTATATAGTACTGGGTAATGCAGTACTGAGTTATTCACTGCTGGGCTATAATGAAATGTATCATACAGTGCTGGGGATGAAACCCAGGGCTTTGTACATGCTACCCAATCACTCTGCCATCTGAACTGTATCCTCAGTTCTGATTTTACCCATCGAACTTAATGCCCAAGACCTGAGAAATTATTCTACTTTTTTTCTCTTCTAAACCTCAAGCTAATGATGGGATAATTGTGTCTGTTTGGAAAGCTGTTCTTTGAGTCTCAATTTGCATGATCTGACAGCAAAATTTCACTTTAGCACCAATAAAGCTAGAAGTCTTACAGCATGGCTAGGATACTGTGTATTTTTAGTTGGCCTTTTCTCTATGAATAATTTTATTTTAAAACATCAGCCTCTATGTACCCCCTACTCTGGAGTACTCAGACTCTGCCTTGCTAGTCACATATCACTGTTGATTCCCATACACACAGATCGTTAGCTTTTATCCTCTCAAGAAAAGAATGGATAAACATCTCTTTGTTAGCAAGCATAATTTAGGAGCAGGGAAGTTATCTACTTGAAACCTATTCTAAGTTAAAGTTCTGTGGTACAGAAACAAAATACATGAACGGTGATACCTTCTACTGGAAAACCATGATTAGGACATGTAAGATAATCTTAAGGTTTTCTAAGTGCTGAGACAGCACTGTAGAAAGACGAGACACTTCAGAGTGCTGTGGGTACTTGCAGCCCTATTGGGAACAGTTATTGCTTTAGCATGTTGGTAACAAAACTATTTATACATTTATTTGCTTGGTGAAACTTTGGTTATTTCCTTGTATCATGTGGGTTCTAAGGATCTTTAAGTTCTCAGGCTTGGTGACTAGTGCCTTTATCCACTAAGACATATTGCCAACCTATAAAGTCACATCTAGGGATATCCAGTAAAAATAAGTTTTCTAACTCTGAAAACCAGGAATACCAAGCTGTCTCAATACGAAGCTTCAAGGAAATGAGGTAATATCTCATCTCCGTAAATCCCAGTTGGACTTGGCAGTGACCACAGTTGAGATCGCTAGTGTTTAGAGGGAACATTCTGGCACAGCCTACAAATTGCAATTTGTGCAATTTACTAAGAGACATACATTATCAAGTTTAATAAAATTTTGTAGAAAAAACTCTATGGTGGTAATTGCTGTGTTGATTTAAGGTCCTGTAAGTGCAATGAAACATATTTACCATGCATAGAAATGCTACTTAATAGCTATTTAACCAGGGATTTTATTCGTATTTGGGGCTTTCTCTTAAATCCTCTGGCTTTTAATTTTAGATATTGCAGATCTTTGATATAGAGTATGAATATAATTGGGAAAGGGAAAGGAGTTGTACAGATTTGGGGGATGTGAGCCAATAAAAACCACTCAAATACCGAACCAGCATAAAATTGCTTCTAACTTGTTCCAAACAACAGTAGGCTGGGGAGTGTCCTAGTTTCTTTCTGCTGCTATGATAAACAAACAAACAAATAAAACACCTACAACTAAAAGCAATGTAGGAAAGGAAAGGATTTATTTCAGCTTCTCCTTCCAGATCACAGTTCATAGTTGAAGAAAGTCAGTACAGGAACTCAAGGTAGGAACCTAAAGTAGACACCATAAAGGAAGGCTGCTTATTGGCTTCCTTACCAGCTCAGACTCAATTAGCTTTCTTTTTATACAGCTCGACCCACCCACCTAGGAATAGTGCTACCTACAATGGCCTGGGCCTTCTTAATCTATCAAGACAGTCTAACCAAGGCAATCCTTCCACTGAGTTCCTTCTTTTCAGGTGACTCTGGATTGTGTCAGATTGACTATAAAACCCAAGAAGGACAGGGAGAATAAACCACATGAGTTCTCTTTGTAAGTGTGGTATCTATCTCCATAAACTAGCATCTTTTTCCAATATTCTTTTGCAAAGATGTGCAAACTTAGAACAAGTTTTAGTTGCAAATATTTTGGTTTTACACTTGGTATTGTAACTGTGTCAGATTGAAGAATCTGTGCGGAGTATGGTAATGCGCTATGGAAGTCGGCTGTGGAAATTGCGCGTCCTCCAGGCAGAACTGAAAATCAACATTCGCCTGACAACAACTGGAAAAGCAATTCCCATCCGCCTCTTCCTGACAAATGAGTCTGGCTATTACTTGGACATCAGCCTGTATAAGGAAGTGACGGACTCCAGGACAGCACAGGTACAGTAGTCAAGCAGACTCCTCCAAGGTTTGATTTGATCCAATACATAATGACCCCAAAACCCCAGTGGTTTGCCCTTTACCTTTGAAAATGTCTTTGTGCCTCTTGATCACGCATGTTACAAAACCATAACCTTTTTTCAAATATTGACACGCTTTAACAGGCCAGGTGAACCAACTCCACAGATAATTATGCAGTTTAGATGTTTATGGTTTTCAGGGGCACTTTTGCTAAGTAATCTAGTCTTCCTGATCTGATTTGTTTTCCTGTCCTAGTGCAGTCTTTCACTGGCAGATGAGGAAAGGGGACAGTCTGGAATTTATCTTCAACTTCTGTGTTTCAAAAGGGGAAATTTCACCATAGTATCATATCAGAAGCAGGGCCAAGCAGTGTCTTCTTCATACTTGTACACTGCTTATTTCTTTCACTCATGCTCACTTTCTTTCACTGAGTTTAGAGTGCTGTATGCCTATACATGATCAAAATAACAAGCCATAACCCATTTTCCAGGGGAAAAATTTGGGAATGCAGAAATGAAAAATGAATAACCATGTTTATTCTCTAATAGCACATTCTATTTTAATTGGCTTGCCACCTTAGTTTCTAAAGATTTGGACCATTTTCTGTGGTATGCACACATCTTCAGAGGTAGTATGTTATTTTAGAACTTCAGTGTATACTTGAAAAATGTACTCCTAATAAAGGGTGTACTTGTACCAGAATACAAGGGTTTTAGAACGTTCTATGCATTTGGTTCTGGGAAGCGATTATGTGGCTCTTGTTTTTTTTCTAGGAATGGAGGCAGGAAAAGACATTTTTGTCTTTGTTTTGGAGATGAATTTTTTTAAAAAATCCTAGTTTAGGCAGTTTTCTTAGTGACCTTTCATTTTGTTTTTTGATTCTCAGTTAGATCACCAAAGAAATCTATTCTTTAAAAGAAAGCAGCTAGAACAGCATGCACAGAGCACAGGGGTGAGCAGGAAAGAGTGCTTAATAATTTTTGCTGCATATGATATTTTTCAGGACAACCTTAAGGACATTTTCAGTCAGGACTTTTCCATGGTTAGGGATGCTTTTAATTAACTTCTACAATGGCTTCAAGGCAGGCCTATTCTTCTGTAAAATAAGAAGGCCACTTGAGATTTTAATGTTTTTGATAAATGTTTTTCTTCACAGGTTTCTTCTTCTTTTTTCCCATTTCTCTTTATTAGAAAGCTCTTAGATTTCCCTGATGCTGGATGGTGGTGACACAGGTGCCTTCAGCAGAGATTTAGTATTGTGCCTGGCACAAAATAAACACTTAATAGGCATCTGTAAGAGTGAATAAGCTGGCCTTGACCTGAAGGGGGCCAGCATATTTTAAAAGCCCTGGAGGTTGCCGAGCCTTCCTGTGGTATAGAAGTTAGGTTGAAATGCACCAGTGCATACTTGGTGCTTATTACTGAGCTTCATTTCCTCTTTCTTTAGAAATTGATAGAATATGGAACCATGTTTATCATTTGTTCATTTACTTATTTAATATTTACTGACTACATATAGTGTGTCAGAAATTGTGGCTACAAAGGAGTTCCTCGTTAAGAAATGTATATTATAATGGGAAAAGATAGATGAGTAATTGATGCTTCCCATGATAAGATAAGAGACATCATAAAATAAAATACATACAGGACTCTTAAGGGTTCCCACTGTGTATGTCAGTGATGGTTCTCTATGAAAAGCCCTGCTACAGTCTTCAGTGGGAGGTATAAATAAAACCTGTGTATGTTTTCAAACTTGTAAAACATGACCTCTACCAACTTTTAATTACCATGTTCATCATAGGAGAAAATGAAGCTAACATAAATGGTCATTTGGGGTTTCAGTTAGAGTCCATTACTACCAAACTCTTGCCCTAGCACATTGTTTATTGCCAATGAGAAGAAAAGTTAACCGTCTTGAGTTTCATGTTTCTTCTATAGTCTTTGTCCTATAGGCTGTAATGAACAATTTTAGGCAGTCCTAAATAGTAAGAAAAGGTTTGGGTAATTTGTTACTTAAATAAATTGACTTCCAGTGAGGAGAGTAAGGTGAAATTTAAAGTCACCTTTATTGAGTTTACATTTTTATATAGTTTATATAGTTTACATGTACCAAAATGGTTTCTTTTGCTGTATTTGCTTTGATTAAGTCTGACAGTTGTACATGATATCTGTCATCAGAGTCATTATAGAGGATTTATTGTCACCCCACAAAGTTTCTCATCTTTTCAGTGAAAGACAGAACACCAGTTGCAGGCTTAGGCAATCACTGATCTGTTTTCTGTTGCAGTAGATAGTTTTGCTTGTCCTTTAATTGCATGTAAATTACATCAGACAATGCATACTATTCTTTATCTTACTTGTTTTGTTTAACATAATGTTTTGGTGTTTTATCTATGTTACAAGAACTATGAGTATGCTCTTTTTTATTATTGAGTAGTGTTCCATTTTTTAGATTTACCAAAATGTTTATATCCATTCAGTTACTGGAGTTTTATTTCCAAATTTGAGTTGTTAAGAATAAATCTGTTATGTGCATTCATTTGTAAATCTTTATCTTTTGTTTTGTTTTATTTGAGACATGGTCTTACTATGTCATTCTGGCTGTCCTGGAACTTGCTATGTAGACTAGACTGGCCTTAAAGTTTAAAGAGATCCTCCTGTCTTTGCCTTCCAAGTGCTGAGATTAAAGGCATGTGCCACTATGCCCAGCTATTATTTGCAAATCTTTATGTAGGTAAATTTTTATTTTTCCTGATTAAATGCATAGGAGTCTATAATTGCTGGTTCATAGTAAATATATTTTAATATTATAAGAGACTTACAAGCCACTAAGTGGTTACCATTTTAAATTCCAGGAACAATGTATATACCCATGCAGCTTTTTCCAGACTCTTCCTTACTACATAGTTATATTGCTTTAAATGGCTACTCTAACTTCATCCCAGAGCTTGCAGAATTGAGTTTTAAAACCTGTACTTACAGCTTTGCCTCTCTTAACAGGAAATACAGTAGTTCAAAACCCTGATGCTTTTAATTTTACAGGTTGTTTTGTGTGTGTGTGTAGAGATCAGAACAGCTTGCAGGAATCAGGTTCAGTCCTAGGCATGACATTAAACTCAGATTGCAGGCTTGGTGGCAGGTAGTTGAGTTGTCTCACAGTCTTGAACCTGCTGCTTTTATTTCTTTTTCTTACTTTGATTCATCTTAGTACCAAATCCAGTTTTCTCATACTGTACTCTTGCCAAAACACCTGAAATCTGTTTAAAAAAAATATGACTAGTTCTTTTAACTCCCAAGGTGTTACTGCTGCTGCTGCTATCTCCCACCTGGTAACTTTCCCCCTTGGTCTTTTAGAAGAGAACCGGAGGTTCCACTCTGGGGACTTTAAACAGCCTAGGATATGTTTGCCCAGAATAAGACCTAATTGACAAGTCACCAGAGCACTCTTATTCCTCTGAGCTCAGATGCTAAGGAGTCACTTAGATGGATGACCTTCAGGTTTAGGTTAGTATTTAATTCCATTCTATGCATATATATCAAATCCACGGATCTTTTCATTAATGGTACACTTGTGCTTATATTTTAGGTCCAAGCAGATGGGAATATATATATATATACCTTTTCATTCCAATCTCCATTTGTATTCAGTGTGTTGGGAATCTATATTTTATGTATTCATACATAAAGTGCCTAGTTTAGTGTTATACAACCTCTGAGCACTCAATAAATATTAATTGAATTGAAATAATGGCATCCCTTATAAATATTCATGAGCAAATAAAACTAGCTAAATATATGAAGTACTCTTCTAGAAATATTTGAGTTAAAAAATGATTAAAAACTGGTGTGGTGGTTTCATTATGTGACAATCCAGCAATTGCAGGGATTCACTAGTTAGAGGCAGTATACTAGAGAGAAATACATAGATACATATATATTAATTTGTAATTTAATAAAATATAGTGATTTTTACCATAGGCTGTGTCTTATGAGCTAGCAAGAATTAATTAGGTGAGTGAATAAAATATACTTACTCTGATAAAAGTATTTGGAGCTTTTGTGTGGCTAATAATACTACAAAGAACCTTCTAATCAAGGGACTAATGCATCATCAAGTGGTAGAACCTTGATCTGGCCCAAGAACAAGAATTTTCTCTAGTATATAGCTGCTTGTCGACTTAAATACTAGAACTGTTCTGTTTAGTTAGCTGGCATGCTTCATTTTTTAGTATCAGAGATTCAAGTCACTTTAGAAGGCAAGTGTCATCACTCTGTCTCTGAGATGTGAAATTTACACTGGATGTTTTGTTTATTTCTAATCCCAAACTGAAAACAGCCTAGTATATATAGCACATCACTATTTTAGAGTTGGTTAAGTGGCAGAGAAGGGACAGCACCAAATACCCAGTGTCATGAGGCAAGTCTCTGCCATTAAGTACTTCTCCTACCCCTCATCTGTTTTTTTAAGAAATAACATTGTGGAAAACAATGCTATAGGCAACTATTTTATTTTCTGCTTGTCTTTTAACTGTCTGTGCATTCTGTTTTATTCCCCACAGATCATGTTTCAGGCATATGGAGACAAGCAGGGCCCACTGCACGGAATGTTAATCAATACTCCATATGTGACCAAAGACCTTCTTCAGTCAAAGAGATTTCAGGCGCAGTCCTTAGGAACAACATATATATATGATATCCCAGAAATGTTTCGACAGGTAAAAGTGGCTAACAGGCGAGAGTTCAAGGCTTCTTTAAATTTCCATAACTTTTCCTAGAGAAGGCTACTCACGGGCTGGAAGTGTCTTGACACTATTCTAATTTCTGTCTCATTTCCTGTCTCATTGATGACTTAGTGTCTTTTAACTCAGGTGCTTCATGTGGAATGGTGAGAAGAGACATCTCAAGTAAACCCTTACCACATTATGTTTACAAGGACCTATGTGAGGAGTTATACATGTATTAAGTCTGTGTTCAAATTAGAGATATTAAAAAAGAGGAGTGGAACGAGGTTTCATTTTCTTACTTTCCAGGATAATCCCTTAGCCTAAGCCAAGATGAGAGTCATTATAGGTAGCACAGACAAGTAGATAGCACCACTGTATATAGTTTTAGGTATAACTTCTTCTGTAGATTTACTATTGTTAAATAAAAACCTAGCATGAAAAAAATGACATTATGAAGCTCTTCTCCTATATGAAAACCTCCTTGACTTTTACGATGGTGAACCCTCTCTATACTGCAGATTTCCCATCAAAAGTAGGGGGTATATATCACAAGCAGAGAATACAACAGATAAAGAATAGAGCATCAGAGGATATGGGATTTCCTTTATAAATATCTTTGTTGTAGGTCTTCTCAAGTCTCTATCAATATCAGTACTATCAATATTATCATATTTGAATCTTATTGTAATATTTATCTGTGGACTTATTTAGTAGTCTCTGATTCCTGTAGTATTCACAAAAGCAAGTTACTTTTATGTAACCATTTACTTACACCATCCTATCTCAGAACACAGACCTTCACTCATTACCTCCATTTCATGGTGTCATGACCCTGACAACTGTGTGTGGTCTGAAACTCATTGTCAGTACTATGTAAGTCATCTTGTAATTGACAAGGGACACAGCTAGGACACATAAGTGTGTGTAAGTCATTTGGGCTTTAGGTGTTTAAGACAAGCAAGGACGGAACTTCATAAAGAAGTTTATTTACATAAGAAATAGGAAATGGGAACCATGTAAGTGCATGGGTATATCTGTATTCTCAAATTTGAAATTTAATTGAGCTTTGCTTATGAATAGTGATCCACATCTTAACTAATTCTCATATGTGGACCTATTGCTGTGAAAAGTAGTTAAGGGATCTTCCCTTAACCTACAGTAGAAACTTAAGTCTGGCTTTCTTGGATTTGTTTTAGTAGCAGAATGTCCTGTCTACTTTTTTTGAAAATCTTCTATTGCCAGGTTTCCCTAGGACCACCACCCTCCCACACACAGATACATACACTTTTTTTTTTTTAAAAAAAAAAAGATGTTATTTATTTGGGTTATTTATTTATTTTTGTTTTGTTTTGTTTTGTTTAGCCAGGGTCTCATTGTAGCCTTGGCTGGCCTAGAACTTGTTATATAGACCAGGGTGGCCTAGAACTCATAGAGATGAACCTGCCTCAGCCTCCCAAGTAATGAGACAGAGATTAGAGACATGAGCACCATACCTGGCTGATGCCTTTTATTTGAGTTTTTTATTTTATTCTTGCTGGGATAATGTTAGGGCTATTGTAAATGTTAATGCTCCTGTGCTATTTCAAGGTCATTCAGTACTTTGACTGTATTGGGGAAGTACCTGGCTTTGACATACTGAAAATGGTGTAAAATTGGCCACAAGTGTGTTTGCTGAGCATCAATGTTGAAGCATTTGGTCTAAGTCTCATACTTTCCCTAGAGCTCTTGGAAAAGAAAGCAGAGTCAGAGCGACTGAGTTTGACTGTGATTTTTATTCATGTTGAAATATTAACTGTCACTGATAAGTCAATCTTCTTTCTTCCATTAGTCGCTCATCAAACTCTGGGAGTCTATGTCCACTCAAGCATTCCTTCCCTCACCCCCTCTACCTTCCGACATGCTGACGTACACTGAACTGGTGTTGGATGATCAAGGCCAGTTGGTCCATATGAACAGGCTTCCAGGAGGAAATGAGGCAAGTAGTTATGCCCTTCTCCCTTTCTATCTCTCTGTCCACTAGCACCAGCCGTTCGTGAGAGCTATTATTACACAGTAGGAGCTACTCAAGTGGCAGAGAAAGCATTCTTGGTCAATTTCCTCAGAGAGAGAATGGACCAAACCAAGAAATTACTGTGAATTTTTTTAGGTATAATAATGGTATTACAATTTTGCTTTTTGAAAAGGAGTATTATTTTCTGGGGGGCATGCATGCTAATACAATGTCTTTATAAAATCAAAGGTCTAATGTCTAGGATTTGCTTCAAAATAGAGATGAAGGACATATTTTAAGTGGAGTAAGATTGGTGAGTTGATAACTGAAGATACATGAGAATAGATTATCATTTTTTTAATTTGGAATTTTGAAATTTTTAGGTATCCTATTTTTACACTTGATTCATTGGATTTAGTGATATTGTGAGTATTATAAAGAAATTCTTCCTAAAGGACTTGGTGAGAGCCAACAGTTTTAAAAGAAACACAAAACTCATGTATTTATTCATTCATTCATTTGTTTGTTTGTTTTGAAATCTCACTCACTACATAAGCCTGGGTGGCCTGGAACTCACTACATAGACCAGACTGGCTGTAAACTCACAAAGACCCTCCTGCCTCTGCCTTGAGAGTGCTGAGATTAGGGGAGTGTGCCACCAGACCTGCCTGATTTGAATAGTCATTAAAATTCGGATGGGGAGGGACAGGGAAAGGATCTAGAAAGACTTAGGGCAAGGGATATAATCAAAATATATTTTAAAATGTTTTAAATGAAAACTATAATAAATTATTAGCCTTAAAAATAATAAAAATTTAAAAAATAAACACATTTTCTAGCCATGTATTATGTCTCATACCAGCATTTGGAAGCTGATGCAGGAAAATTAGAAGTTTAAGGTTAACCTGGGCTGTATGTGTCCCTGTCTTAAAACAAAGAAACATAAAAATCCGAAAGCATTTTCTAGGACTAATAGTTTTTCTCGTGTAGTACCATATTAATAATGACATAAAGACATATTCTCCTGTTTCCCTTCATATTCTTCTCCATACAGTAAGATCCTTAAGATTTTGATTATGCTACTAAGGTACAATGATATAAATATTAGCACACCTAAAAATACAGGTGTTTTTATTAACCCCTAACTAAACTCATTCCTTAAATAACCTTTATCTGAGCCAGGCTTCGGTGGCACATGCCTTTAATCCCAGCACTTGGGAGACAGAGACAGATGGACCTCTGAGTTTGAGGCTAGTCTGGTCTACAGAGCAAGTTCTAGGATAGACAGGGTTACACAGAGAAACCTTGTCTTGAAACACCAAAAATCAGTAATTTTTTTGTTTGTTTTCTGTTTTGGTTGGTTGGTTGGTTCTTTGCTTTGAAATAAGGTCTCTATTTGCTGCTCTGGCTGTCCTAGAACTATGTAGAACACACTGGCTTTGAACTCTGTTGTCTCTGCTGTAATTAAAAGCATATGCCACCAAGCCCAGATCCAGTATTCTTTTCAAAAATATTTGTTCTAGCCGGGCAGTGGTGGCATATGCCTTTAATCCCAGCATTCAGGGAGGCAAAGGCAGGTGAATTCTGTGAGTTTGAGGCCAGCCTGGTTTACAGAGTGAGTTTCAGTAAGACAACCAGAGATAGACAGAGAAACCTTGTCTCTAAAACAAACAAACAAACAAAAACAACAACAAATATATATTTTTATTTATATATATATATATTTGTTCTGTGTACAAGGTATATAACTGTTGTGTACCACAGCATAGTCTGCTGGAGTAGATGATGAAGCATTAGGATGGAGACAAGCACTGAACTGTATGAAAGGCTTAGAGTTGTAGGAGTTGGTCCAACCTGGTGCCTCAACAAATGGCAAAATGATGGGGTGGAGGTGGCAGGTGTTGCCAAGAGAAAACGTATATTCATCAACACACGAAGTTGAAGCAGCACTTTGTACCTACTGTATGGCTTCTGCTTTCAATCCCCTCAGCAGAAAAGAAAAGCTTTGTAGTGCTAGTCTGTAATTTTGATTCATTTAATAGCTGTTGAGGAATAGAAAGAGGCCTTGTGAACATGGGACTGAGAGTAAAACGGTTTTGACTAATGTAACTAAACACAAGATGAGGGTTTTTTTGTTTTGTTTTGTTTTTTGGCCATGTGAATGCTAGCTGCAATGCTGTGTGAAATCTCTTGCCATGATCTTTCTTCTGCTTTCTTTCTGTTCTCATTCTATGTTTGAGTGAATGGAGACTGGGGGAATAGTGAAGTCCCAGAGGGACAGAGCTCTGTTCTTGCTGAAATTACAAGCACAGAGCTGCCTGGGCATGAACATGTAGTGTTTACTCTGCCAGTATGAATACAAATAGTCTTATTATACGGAACTCTGTACCCAAAGACCACACACACAGAGACACAGACACACACACACACAGACACACACACAGGAACAAAAATAGTAAAGGTTTTTTTTTAACCCCTTTAAGACCTAACAAACCTCAGTATAAAAGGAGTAGCTACTGCAGTGAGTAGCAGTCTACAGTAGTAGCCACGAGTTTTCGTTTGCCCAATGCCGTAATAGTTGTGAAACAAGAAAGCTAACAGCGTTTGTGAAAATGACCGTTGCCTTGCATCACTTTTCACATTATTCTTTCTTTCCCTTTCTACATTATGTGTTTTTTTTTCCTTTTCTTTAGATGATTGACTAGGATTGAGCCTGCATGTTAGCTTACTGTTTCTGAGCCTAAGAGTTCAGGAAGAGTGAGCCTGATGTTCTTTTGTGAGCAGTCAATAACTGATGCCTAGGATGACTGGTGAGGTCAGTGATCTTAGCTAGATTATAGGATACTGCATGACAGGAATGAGGTTAAGGTATTAGAATCAAGCTCTGTTACCAATAGCTTGGACATAAAGTGGAGTGTGTACATTGAGAGACTCGCCAGTCTAAGGATTGAGTTTCAGCTTTCAACTCTGAGGGACAGCTGTCAGTAGGATATATTTCACTGCGCTGAACCCAGTTTTGTCAAGGCACGTTGGCTTTATACTACTGCAGTTTAATTTTCTTTGGCCAAAGCGAGAAGTTTGTCATGAGCCCAGCACTCTACATATTACCTGAAGAATGGTGTGAGAAGAAACAAGTGAAGTCTTGCTGATGGGATTTGGAGCAAATCTGTCCTTTGCCAAAGAGAATGGGTATCAGAACAGAACCTTGAGATATAGCTTTATTTAAAAAAGAATAAAAAATTGACATATTAATGTTTTGAGAGCCAAGGCTCAATGTAAATGCCTTGATGCTACATAGACATTAAATCATCATAATGTGGTGCTCTCCAGAGTGACAGCGCTACCAGGTCATCATTGTAGGTAATACTGAATTACCTTGAAGTATTGGAGTTTCTGGCTTTAAAAGCTAGCACACAGATATTAGTAATGGGGGTAAAACATGAGATTCCTATGTAGTTTTTCCATGATTTGAGGTGTTTCTCCTTACAGCCAGTGGCAGAAAATGTGCACCTTTCAGACCACTGGTTACCTTGTTGCCCGGCCTTTTTTCCCCCACTTTTTTTCCTAGGATGGCAAATGGGTAAAATTGTGATAGGACCAGGACTTTGACTGATTCAGTTCCATTTAGTTTTGGGTAACCTGTTTGCCATTTGAGGAAGATATTGGCTATTTCAGCAGAGATATGACCTGCATTCTCAACATTGTACCTGTGCTTAAACCACAAGAAAGAGAGCTTTTCTGGCTCTGTGTTAGCTTACTTTCTTCTTCCTGTAGTGTCCCTTCCCCATCAAAAAAGATGTAAGTAAGAAAATGCTACCTAATTCCTGGTGAGAAGTATAGGACACTTTTTTCATTGTCAGGTTTGAATGGTATTGCATTTAATATGAATTTAGAGTGGGAATAAGAATGATGTGAACCAAATCTGAGAACTACATTACTTGCAAATAGCTCTAAAGATGAGTTGCCTGGGATTTTCTTAATAGTTTCAAGTAAAGATGAAAATTGAGGGAAATGTGATTGCAACAGAGACTAAACTGATTTCCTTTCTCGCTGCCCTGATGCTGCAGTGATGAGCACTGTATGTAAATACATAGCTAGATGAATGTACACTTCAGAGCTACAGAAGAAACGCAACTGTCCTTCCAGTCTGCTTTACTACTTCTCTGTTTTGGAGGAATTGTTTTCATTTTTCTGTCAATTTGCTAACCTATTTTGATCATTTGGTGGAAGTTATAATTGCAGGTGGGAACATTTTGATTAACACTTTGCAATCTGGAACAGCTGCTTTTTGTACTAAATCCAGTTATTAAAAAGCTCAGGCTAAGAGCAAGCCAAAGGCTATAATAGATTCAACAGAGAACAACTTACCTTTGCCTGCTAGAACAAAGGAAAAACTGGGCTTTTATGTGGTTATATTCTTACTTGTTCTGAAGTAAGTCCACTAGCATTTTATTTTTTTTAATAGTTATTTGAACTTGATCAGGAATCATAATGGTGAAAATGTGATAAAGAAGCTATTCTTACAGAAATTTTATTGCAGATGGAGATCGAGTTCCTAGAACATGGGCTTTAGTATTCCTTCCCATCACTCCATCACTCTTGTTATCATGGACCACTGAGATGAGAAAATACTGTTTAGGATAGTTATAATAGCAAGGTGCCCCAATCAGGGATGATAATGATGGACCCCCATCCCACGTGGCATAAGATTTTTTTTT
>JAQHUG010000027.1:12213055-12287912 GCA_028555095.1 Dicrostonyx torquatus | reverse complement strand
GAGATGGCACACAGGTGGATCTCAGATGACAACTCGTGTATATCCCAATTCTCAAGCTCAGTTTAGCCCACTTAGTAATAAGTGCTTTTACCTACTGAGATTTTTGATCAGTCTTGATTTTAATTTTAAAAATTCTTTAAACAATATAGAAAAATAATATGAAGAAACATCAACTACCAGCCACTAAGATCCTACAATTGTGACTGTGATTCTCAAATTGAGGCTGTATTTCTTTGAAAGTTTTGTTGTTGTTGTTCTGTTTTTTGGCTTTCGGTTTTTTGTTTGTTTGTATGTCTTCTTGACATGGTTTCTTTGTGTAATTGTCCTGGCTGTTCTGGAACTCACTTTATAGACCAATCTGGCCTTAAACTCACAGAGATCCACCTGCCTCTGGCTCCTGGGATTAAAGACATGTGTCTTTAAACCACTCAACTTCTTTGAAAGTTTAATTATGAGCATTAAAGAATATTTCCCAGCACTTGGGAGACAGAGGCAGGAGGATCTTGTGAGCTCAAGACTATCCTGGTCTACATAGTGAGTACTAGGACAGCCAGAACTAGGTGGAGAAACTATCTCAAGAGGGAGAGGGAGGAAGGGAAGAAGGGAGAGAGGTGGGGGGGGGAAGAAGATGATGATGATAGGAGGCCTTACCCTTTCTATACTTAGTGAAGAATTGGTTGATGTGATGATTAATCTTCATTGCATTGTCAACCTAACTAGTGATAGACACATTTCTGTCTCAGATTCACACATCTGGAGATTCACAAATCTCCAGAGAGATTTATCTCCATAGAGAATTCCTCCCTGAATGTATTGACCCATTTTCCATGGAACATTGACTTCCATTGATGCTGTCTGCCTTAACTGCAGATAGTGTTACCCTCTTCTCCCCCACCCCCAAGACAAGGAGGTTTCTCTCATAGAAATCTGACTGCCACCATGCCTGTCTAGTGTATCCCCTCTTAAACCCAAGCTAAAATAAACTCTTTAAGTTTACTTTAGCTGGGTGTTTGATCACAGTGATGATAAAAGTAACTGATAGAACTTGGCTTATCATAAATTCAAATTCTCACGGATCCCATTATTGTCTAAAACTGCCTGGAGAGTGTTTGTGGACTTGAGTAAAAAAAAAATTATTTTTTATTTCTCCTGAACACTCAGGACCCAAGCATTTTTCTGGTTTGGCACTATGTTTTTATATATTGTTTTTTGCCTCAACCTCAAAATAGCTTCAAGAATGTGAAGTTAGTCTAAGATAAATTGTTTAATTTTTTTGAAATTAATTTGCCTTTTTAAATGCTGAATATTAAAATTAAGTCAGTATCGTCTTGTGAGGTATGTGTTAGAAGAGCAGTTTGTTAGAATTGTGCTGAGGTGCAGGCGGTCTAAGAATGATCCCTTAGAGAAGCAGAAGACCAGGGCTGGAGAGATGGCTCAGCCATTATAGGCAGGCTCAGAACAAAAATATAAAAAGAGCACAAGACCTCTGAAATTGTTGAGGAATCCCAGCCACCAGTCTATGCCTGAAGACAGAACATATTTAAGTACTTAAAATCTTCAGGAGAAGGGAGACATAACCAACTACTAGGTACACACAAATACTCCTAATTTGTATTGAGTACAGAGCCATACTTTCTATGAAGGCCTTTAAAGGAAGAAGAAAACACTGACTCCTTCCAAAGGCAACAGATGAAACTCAGTGATAAAGTGCTTGTCTGACATGACAAGACTCTGGGTTCAATTCCTGCCTCAGGGCTTAGCAGGATAAAAAAATCTAAACATAGAGAAACATATTTTATGGGATATTTGGTAAGACAGTTTTTTAAAAAAACAAAACAAAGCATACTTTTATCCCTAGTCTAAGTAAGCATATTTGCTCCATGTTTTTCTCTAAAATGTTCTTCCATCCCTTCATTAGAAAATGTTTGAGGCTGATTTTGAAAAATAAGTGGGCCCAAATGGAGTTACTTCTAACAAATTTCTGATACTGTTCTTTTAAGCCAAAGTTCAGTGAGCTTAATTAACTGAAAGAATTCTAAAGTTCCTGTTGTGCACCTAACGCAGGACTTTCAGGTTTTCCTTTGACATCTCTCCAGATGTCAGTCCTAGAGATGACCCTTAGAAGAATACTCTCGCCAGAGGTTTTTATATATTCCAAGTTTAAATGACTCCCAAGAATGAGGCATGGTGTACCAGAGAGCAACATCTATACATGCGATTAACAGCCAGTGCTTTTAGAACTGCAGTGGCTTAGTTAGCTTCTGTACCAATCAATCCTGTGCTCTGTTCTCAAGTACCACTGGTGTGTGTGTGTGTGTGTGTGTGTGTGTGTGTGTGTGTGTGTGTGTGTGTGTACTCCATGGCATGTTCAAAGTTAAAATACTGAGTATTGATATATAAAATTACTATGGTTTAATGTATGTAAATATCATAAGGATAAGTTATTCTCTAATCATGTATTATTATTTCAATCTTTAGTTATATTTCCATATAGTTGAATTTTTTTCCAATAACAATGATACTTACCCTCATGTCAACTTTTAATTAGAGGGATTGAAGTAACTTTACATTAAGTTAGGCATAAAAAAACTAATTTTTCAGCTGTCAAGAAAGTTGTCTTGAACTCATGATTATATGATATTAGGCAATGAAACATGCTGTATCAGGCAGATCACATATCATAGAAGGCATTAACTATTTTCAGCATATTTTTCACAACAGAAATTAAGTCAAATACCACATTGTGTTGTGACTTAAAATACATCTTTTAAAAACTTTTAATATTTTTTATATTTTGTTATTTTTATTAAAGCACTATTGATAGTCTCTAATTAAAAGTATAGCTTCAATATGTTGTACCTATATTTAAAAGGACAAAAGGTAAATTTTGATATAAGTACCCTTCCAAAAAAAGCTCAAGTTCAAGTTCATTCTCTCCAGGTCTTGTTTTTCTCATTTTTGTGATGCAGTGTTACCACCCATCTCAGCTGTGACAGTCTAGGTTTCTTTGTGTTCCCACTCCAGAGCCCTGCAAGTCGTCATCTTCCTGGCATTAGTAGAACTAGAACAGTAACTATTGTAGACTTTAACAGGGAAAATGATAAGAATATACCTGATTCAGCCACAGCCAGCCTGTACTTAAATCTATGTAGGAACGTGTTGCTACAGATTCTTAAAATATGGAAAGAAGAAAGTCAACAATGGCAAAGATTTCCTTTCTGCTCCCACAGTCCCACACCCTCAAAGGCAAAACCCTGTCATGTTTTTCCCCTTAGCTTTTCCTTTACATTTTTCTGTTGAACTTAATGTTGCAGTTTTATGACAACAGCAGTAGCTTTGGGAAATGCTTGTGTCCATTTGTATATTCTAGTCACACTGATAGTACAATTAATGTTGATGTCAATTTTGGTGTTAATTTTGGGTCATGATGAGTGTTGACACTGTATGTCAAACTAATGGCGTTTATGGGTACCAGCAGAATAAATGTTAATATTATTGTGGGGTTTTTTTTTTAGTATCTGTTATAGTAACATTAAACCAGGGTCCTCCCAGGAGAAAAAATACATATATGGATAGATAGATAATGCCTTTTTCTATTGCTGATGTTACTCAGTGAGAAAATGACATCTCAGGGTAGAATCCTAATCACTGTTTGGAGCATCAGAAATAATGATCACCTTGATCGGAGGTTGTGAATAATTCATTTGGTTTGATTTTCACGTCCTGTCCAGTGATACTTTTCAAACCAAATGTGTTTCTACAGGAAAATAATGGTCCCACTTCTTATGGAAATACCATGGCACAAATCATTTTACCCACATAAAAACAGTTAAATAAGACTGTTCTCTTCTGCTTGCTTTCCCCTCCCTATCCCCTCCTCTCTCATTTGAGCATGTTTATTCCCGAATCAGAATGTGGCCAGAGAATTATTTACTTCCTTAGGACTTCCATAGGGAAAATAAACACTTATTTCTGTTCCTCTTTAGTTTCTTCACTGTAGCTCTTTTGGTCTGCCTCCCCTTTTTCCCTTAAAATAATTAGCCTGAATTGATAACCCTAAGCCTAAGAAGCTTGCCCACTGAAAGTTCTGTTTAGAAAAAATATATATACCTGAAATTTAGTATTTTAAAACTTACTTGTGGCTGTCTACATCAATGAAAACATAATTTTAAGTGATAAGTACATAGGACTGCTTGGTTAGTAAATTCTGTAGGCAGGATTTGGCCAGGGAATAGGATGCTTGTGCTGCCAGCGCATAGAAGCCACTTGGAAACTCATTAGACACGAACCTGCCCACTCAGACAAATAGGCCACAGGTTGCCCTTTGGTTGCTTCTGCAGTCTTTCTGTCCGCTTCAGGTTTCGGTCCTGGAGTTTTATTTTTACCAGATTTCACCTACATAAAATATGAGAGGGGAAAAAGAATTGGCGAAAAAGAAGACTCAGTGGTGAAATTTCCCTTGATGGTTTTTCTATTCATATACAAGGCTGTTTGGGCTTAGGCAGTCCATGAGTGCTGCCTTTCTAGTCACATTGTCCTCTGCATATATTCTTCCAGAACTGCAGTTACTGACATGAGATCATCATTGTGTATATAATATAGACCCACATATATAAACTAACAGGGCTGAAAAATTCATGGTGTTCTAATTAAATGGGGAGGGGAGGATATAACTGTCTTTTGATGTAATGCTGAATCCTCTGATAGAAAGCTATTCTTAGAAAATGTTGAGTCTTTTCTCCTGACTGTTGCAACCCTGCCCCTCACCCCCCTCTTTAAATCAAGGGCAAGAGGATGCGTTTTCAACCTAGTGTTCAATCATCAGACGAAGTGTTTTGCATTCAGAAACCATTTTCAGTATCAAATTCAATTTTGTCAAGTGATTAGTTGAGTTTGGTAGAGAATAATTTAAAAACACAAAGCTGGAAATGGCCATGGTGCTTCTCTACCAGAGGAAAGAAAGCAGTTGCTATTTTCCAGCTGCTGTCCTCAGTGCCTGTGTGTTACAACTGGATTACTATGTTAATGTCTTTGCAGCTGTTACAGGCCTGTGTCTGTTGACACTCTGTGTGTATTCCTAGCCAGGACTGCTAAGAGACATAGGGAAGTGGGGAACTGATACCTTGCCTGCCTATCAGTACTAACACCCTTTTATGTACATATGTTTGTAAGCTCTTTAGTCCCCTTCAAGATGAAAGGATCTGTATAAATATAGGCTTTCGATTTCAGTACATGTTTGTAATACATGTGGTACAGTCCTAAATATGTATTTAGCTGATAGGCACTGTTCTTGCCTATTATACAAATATTGACTTTAAAAATATAAATATGTATTTAACCATCAGACCAGAAATACAATGAGAAGCAGTTTCCTCTCAGGTAGAGATATTAATATTGTATAAACCTGTGTATACATATGTTTACATTCTACCACAGCACCACAGAGCATTTTCTCTTTTAAAAACAAAATGCTACTCCCAACAGCCTAAGGTAGTTCTTTCTGATGGTTTTGATTCAGGCTGTTGCTTTATAATCCTTATTGGTCTGGAATTTTAAACCATTCTTCTAAAGGCTGGTTTTATAGAGATATCTTGTAGTGTCTTCTTGCTTCCCAAGTACTGAGATTACAAGCTTGTGCCAACACACTCAACTTCTAGGAATCTGACTTCTAAATCTATATCCTTAATGACCATACTGTTTTGCCTATTACAGTACGATATGCATGTATTTTTAAGTTCTTTTTTAATTGTGTGCTACATCATAGTTTTCAATGCTGTTCATATGCTTCAAAGCCATCACTTTGTTTTTAAGGCTGAAATAAAGAATCAATCAAGAATTCTTAAATTGGCCAAACATTTCTTCCTTGTCAAGGCCAGTACTCTACACTTCTCTCCTCTTCTTGACACATCTTTACCCATAACTTTTATCCACATGAAATCCCAGTACCATGTCCTTTTTTATGCTTTTTTTAAAATTCTCTTCTTGCTCCATCTGTCAACATCTTAAATGTTTTGACTGTCGGGATCATGCACTTAGCAGTTTCATGATTGTAATGCTGTTCAGGATACTAACAATTGACCCAAATACAGTACAGAGAGAGAAGTAGACATAACAAAAGCTAGTCTGGAACTACAAGTTTGTAATCCCCCTGCCTCTGCCTTCAGAATGCTTGAATTACAGGTTTGCGCTATTTTAAAATGATTGTAGATTCAGAGAAGTCACAGAAACAATATAGAGAGTTCTTTTTTCATGCAGCTTCCCTACACACTTGCATGCATGTGTGTGTGCATGCTGTAATATACACTTTACCACTGAACTACATTCTTTATATCCCCTTGTATTAACATCATGTAATCATAGTAAAATTTTCAAAATGAAGAAATTATCCTTGCTGAAGTTCTATAAAATAAACAGACTTGTTGTGAACTTCACTAGTTTTTTGTTTGTTTGTTTGTTTGTTTTTTAATAATAGGGCCGGTAACAAGGGGAGTAAATGTAAATTTTTCTTTTAACAATAAAAAGAAATATATCCTTTTTCTATTGCAGGATCCCATGAAACCACATTGCAGTTAGGGGTCAGTGACATTTATGTTTGTGCTGCAATTAATATTCATAATCCATTTTGTATTCAGCTAAAGACAATAATATTCTGAAATATACTTTATCTATCATTTCTCTAGTAAAGAATGAGCATTTCTTTTTCTGTTGTCCTAAAAAAATAAGTAATTCACACTAGCTATAAAAACAAGGTACTGGGCTGAGAATATAGCTCAGTGTTAAGAGTGTGTACCTAGTATGTGTGGAGCCATGGGTTGATTCCCCAGGAAACCCTCCCTCCCAAAAGTTACTTTCTGTCCCACTTTCCTTATGGCAGTAACAGCCAACTTTGTATTATGATAACAGCTACTTTAAGAGCATTTATGTATGAAATTCTGCACTACTTTAACATGCTCTTCCCAATAATCCCTTAAGAAAAGTTCCATTTTATCGTTAGGGAAGTTGAGACTCAAAGGTTGTTGTGTACAAGGTTTTACAACTAGTATGAAGCTGATATTTGATCCAAGACATCTTGACTTACTCAATCTCTTAATCACTGTCCGTGTTTGTCAACTTCTAGTGCAATGCAGGATGTGGTAGGTATTCACTTGACAACAGCTGTTGTTCTTACCTTATAGGTTTACTTAAAGGCACTTAGTATTCTTAGTCTGTAGTCTTTTGATGTTGCTCATGACCAGTGTTTTAATCCATATTGTTGACTGTTTTCCAAGTATTTTTAAGCTAGTATTGTTTTAGTGAAATGACTATTCTGTGAGTGATGGGACATGCATGCAATCTCAGCATTCAAGAGGCTGAGATGGGAGGGTTGCCATGAGTTTGAGGACAATCCAGTGCTACATAGTGAGTTCTACACTAGCCTGAGCTACAAAGTAAAAAGTTGTCTCAAAAAAAAAGGTTAGTGAGTGACTTCTAGATGGTATCTGATCTGTTATCAAATAGATTCTCTGCATGAAGAACTTAATAAGAGATCAAAGAATACAGGAATACAGGAGTCAGCTTAGGATGTTTAATAAGGAAATGGAGTTTGAGCAAAACTTTAAAATAGGTAGGATTCAGATTGGTTGAGAGGAAAGAAAAGGGCAAGCTTTGTATGTTGTATTTAATACAGAATCCTGCTTCCAGTAATTCATCAAACTCATGGGTGTTCTTTGTTGTTCATATAGGGACATTGAAGTTCAATAAGGTTAAATATATGCCAAGGTCACTAAGCTAATAAATGATAGATCCTTGATTTAGTTCTAAGTTTGGTTGACTCCAAAGCCTGTGTTTACCCTTATATGGTCTACTGTTTGACTAGCAATGAAATCCAAATTTTAATGTTAATTGAACCACAGATGCTTTCTCATGTGTTCATTGTGTTAACTCAAACTGAATATTTTCTTGTAAGGACCATTACTGTACTGAGACTGGCCTAACACTCTCAATTCTGTTGTGGTATGTTTAATGTAGGTGGTAGGGAGCCGGGACTGATTGATGAAAGATAATTGATAAAAGAATGAGTAATGTGTAAAGCCAGGTGCCGTGTTCTGTGTTAATAATCCCAACACACAGGAGGCTGAAGTAGGATTGTGAGTTTAGGCCATCTTGGTCTAACATAACAAGTTCCAAGTCATCCAAAGCTAACTAGCATGATCTGCTTTAAAAACCTGAAGAGGGGAAGAAAATTGTTCTTCATGCTGCTATGTTGACACCTAATTAGAAGTCAATTTTGCAAGCATAATGACCTGACCAGTTGCTAGTCAAGTGACACAGGAGTCCTTAGATAATAAGGAAAGATAAGAGTATTATCTGTCTGCCCAGGGCCACACAGTCACAGTGTTTTCATTAACACAAATGCTGAAGTAGATTCTTCAGGGCTTGTATATAAACTAGCCTAGGTGGCTTAGGTTAATATAGCATAAAATTTGGTGTAAAACCCAATCTTCCTAACTACAAATACACTTAAAAGAAAGTAGACAGTGAATAGCTTTTCTTTTCTGAAAAACAAATGAATGGTTTAGCTAGGACAGCACTTGAGAATGTAGAAAAAATATTTCTCACACACAGGCAATATATTAAAGCCTTCTTTTTGTTTTGTTTTGTTTTTTTCTTTTAAAAAAAATCCAAGATTATACTGATACTTGGGGTTTCTCTGTGCCGCATTCTGATGGTAGGCTTCTTTTCCCTTATTTGTCTTTAATGAGCAGATAGAGTAATACCTTATCTCAGAAAGTGATTGGAATTTTCTCCTATATTACATTCATTTTGTGTTTGGCCAATGGTATGATATATTAAATAGCTTATATTTATCATTGGGTGTTTCATATATATTTCTTAATGCAGAGGATCACAAATAGCTGTGTAGAAAGCCTCAACCAGCCTGATTAGAGTGGATGTGCAATTGGATTGAGGAATGTGTACTCAGAGCTTATGATCACTGGCCGGGTTGAGTCTGGGTGATGCATATGGTTTTCCAGGAATGCTGCTATTTACATCTGTTAATGGCCCTTCCTGATGGCCAGTTCCCCATTGAGGTGATGTGCATCAGCCTGGGGATGAGGGACCAGTGCTGTAGATGTGGCTGGACTCCATTAGGCAGGACTAGAAATACTCATCTGGTAGGCTTTGTGTTTGGGCATGAGTGGTGGGGGTAGGGAGAGAAGCAGGAGACAAGGGGAAAAAAAGAGGGGAAAAGAATAGAAAGCATTACTTATCCAGGTATATGGGAAACAGACAGGCAGATATGAAAAACTGCAGCTGTAAGTGAGGTGTAAGTGAATAGGAAAGAAATGGGACTAGCAAATAAACAAGTAGGATTGAGTAGCTCTCATGTAGAAGGGGATTAAAAAGGAGAGGGCTGTGAGAGTTTGAAAAGAGACATGGCACCACTGTCAAGTCTATATCATTTGTTTGTGTGGCTGGTCAGATGCCACTGAACAGAGAGCAGAGATTTACATATATCATAGTGCAGCAAGAGATTAGCTCTGTGCATCTTTTGGTTTTCTGGAGCTCAAGAAAGCAGCAAGAGTTGCTTTCAAAGATACAGTGTGCTGAGCAATAGAAATTCCTTACAGAAATGGAAAGTACCTGGACCAAGCCAGTGAAGAATCTCTCTGTCTTTCATAGAGGGGAGAGTACAAGGGCCTCAGATCACAAAAGTTGGACAGTTGTTGAGAAGTGATGTTTTTCTATCCTTTATGTGCTAAATATTTCTTGAAACAAATCACACTAAAAAGCTGAATATAGTGTCTTAATGTACAGTTTGTTAAAATGGACATCCTAGACTTACCTCCACTGCCATAACATTCTTCAACATGTAATCTTGAGTGCATTTAGATGTGGAGTTTTTCCATTTTCTTTAAGTAATTGCACTGAAGAATTGAGACAACTTTGGGATACACTGTAATAATGTGAATCAGTGTCCTAGAATATTTTTCTGCTTTCCAAGAAGTAATTTTGTTCTTTCACAATGCCTATCTTCTGAAGGATGTGTCTAAACTAGTTTCTTATCCTTGAAGAACTTGAAAAATAAATGCATGTATGAAGCTCTATTCATTTGTTTCTGTCTTTGTAGATTGGCATGGTAGCTTGGAAAATGAGCCTTAAAAGCCCTGAATATCCAGATGGCCGAGATATCATCGTCATTGGCAATGACATTACATATCGGATTGGGTCCTTTGGGCCTCAAGAGGATTTGCTGTTTCTCAGAGCTTCTGAACTTGCCAGGGCAGAAGGTATCCCACGCATCTATGTAGCAGCCAACAGTGGAGCTAGAATTGGACTGGCAGAAGAAATCCGTCATATGTTCCATGTGGCCTGGGTAGATCCAGAGGATCCCTACAAGGTACAGCCTACAAGGAGATAGCACTTCATGACTCTGTAGTTTATGCACGGGGATATGTTCGTGTATGTGAGAGGAAGAAAGGAAGAGGTTTAAGTTTAAAAGGCAGCTTTTACAAAATTACTTAAGAAAACTCTTTAGGGCCCAGTAAGGTGGTTGAAAGTAAGGTGGATGCTGCCAGCCCTGAAGACCTGAGTCCAATTCCTAGGATCACTTTGTAGAAGGAAAGAGCTATTTATCATAAGTTCTCTGACCTCTACATGCACACCCATTCCCCTTCACATAATACACAAAGTAAATGTAATTTAAAGCAAAACAAGAAAAACACCTATCTTAAGAGCTGGAGTCTAGCCCAGTGATAGTGCACTTGCTTTGAATGCTCAAGGCTCTGAATTCAGTCTTCACACTGAGAAACAGACAGCATCAAAACTAAAGACTACATGTTAGAGATAGGTTTTCAGTGTGTTCATCTGGTTTTTTCTCCAGCTTTTTCACAGGTGACTGTTTTTGTGGCTGAACCTTAGATGAACTAATAACAATGTGTTTAGTATGACACATGGCAAACCCAAAATATCTATCTTTAAAATATTCCACTGTTTGTTCTGGGACTTTGGAGCAGTTATCAGTCATCAGCAAAATATTTTACGTCATCAGTTCTTCACAAACCTGCTTTTCTACTTGGAAACTGACTTTAGAGACACTAATTCCTTATTTAATTCCTAAATAGCAGCTGTTTTCTCCTTCCCTTGTGCTATTTACCTGGAGGGGGAACACTATTTTTTAATTCTCATTGCCACTTTCAGACCCTTTTTCCTTTTCCCTGGGAGGTGGGGGGGATATCCCATCTTATAGTCTCATGTTATCACACTACTACTCATTATTCCCTACCCTTTGATCATACCCTCTTTTTCTTTACATCTTTAAAAAAGCATGATTTATTTAATTTTTTTATTGTGTATGTGGGGGAGGATTATGCATCTATGCAGGTACCATCAAAGGCCAGAAGAGGGTATCAGATCCCCTGGAGTTGGAGCTGGAGTTACAGGCTGTTGTGCGTTGCCCAACATAGATTTGTGAATTGAAATCTGATCTTCTCCAGTCCCCAAATTTATTTATTTTATACAAATAAAATGTGTGTGCATCTGGTATATCTGTATGTATACCGTGTGTGCATGAGCCTGTAGACAACAAAAGAGGATGTTGGAGCTTCTGGAAGTAGAATCGCAGCCACTTGTGAGCTGCCGTATAGATACTAGGAATTGAACCTGGGCTATGCAAGAAAGAGCAGTAGCAGTAAACAGTTTTTCTGTTGTTGTTTTGGGTTTTTTGTTTGTTTGTTTTTTGAGACAGGATTTCTCTATGAAACAGCCCTGGCTGCCCTGGAACTCACTTTATAGACCAGGCTGTCCTCAAACTCACAGAGGTCTACCTGTCTCTGCTCCCAAGTTCTGGGATTAAAGGCATGTGCCAAAACCTCCCAATTTGCAGTAAGCACTTTTAACCCCTGAGCCGCCTCTTCTACTTTGCATCTTTTAATTCTAAGTATATTGTTACTTTCTTCAATGCTGTTTAGTCCTGTATTAATTTTTGGGAATTGCTATACTCACATAGATAATCCTTCCCATAACTGGGAAAGATTCTCTCCTCTAATGGTCCCATCCTTGCTCAGTTTCTCTAAAATATATTTCAAGTATCTCTCTCTTTGCCACCCTTCCATCCTATTATCCTCAGAGCTTCTGAGCTCACCAGAACAGAAGGAATCCCACACACCTATGTAGCAGCTAACAGTGGAGCAAGAACTGGACTCACAAAAAAATCATATGTGTTCCATGTGCCCAGTTTTTCTGTAATACTCAAAATCCAACAGTCCTTTAAGCCTACAAATACTTTGATTCTACTACTTTTTTATTCTTTCCTTTTTCTACTCTTTTATTCAACTTGTTTGGTTGGTTTTTATTGTTTTGTTTTTGTTTTGAGACAGGTTTCTTTTTTAATATTTATTTATTATGAATACAATATTCTGTTCACATGTATGCCTGCAGGCCAAAAGAGGGAACCAGACCTCATTACAGATGGTTGTGAGCCACCATGTGGTTGCTGGGAATTGAACTCAAGACCTTTGGTAGAGTAGGCAATGCTCTTAACCACTGAGCCATCTCTCCAGCCCGAGACAGGTTTCTTTATGTAGCTTTAGCTTGTCTGGGATGCCCCATATAGACCCTGTTGTCCTTGAATTTACAGAGGTCTAACTGCCTCTGCTGGGATTAAGGCCTGTACCTGGCTCATTCAGCTTCTTTAAATTCCAAGGTTCATCATAAAATTATAATTGTCACCTTTTTGTGTTTCTGTTCATTCTGTTTACTCTATCCTTTTAGAAGTAAAACCTTTTTTAAAGCTAACTTTGTCTACTTCCTCCACATGTGCACTTGTGCAACTGAACATAGATGGAGAAAAATGTTCTTGGACTGGTCCTATTTTTTAAATATTAGCCTTTTAAACTCTTGGATGATAGTTTCACATCTCCTCTTTCCTCAGGACCTCCCCACCCTCTTCCTTTACCTTCTTTCCTACTCAGTATCATTCCTTGCTTCCCAAGGTACTTACATGCCAGGTTTGTCCCCAGTACTACAAGACAACAAAAGCAAGCCTAAAGACTCTGGCTTGCTGTATAGATGAGCACTTTCTGTGTCTGCCTCCACTCCTCTCTACCTTACTCCTGAGCTTTAATTGCATAATCCCCACCCCTTCCTAAAACCATTCCTCCATTTATACCCTTGATCTTTTCAGTTCTGGCTCATCATCACCTTTTCCCTCTCTCCTGGAACTCCCCTTGACGTACAGACACGTTTCCCTCCAGTAACTTACTCCGATCCTTCTTTCCTTTAGAGCAAAACTTCTTCAAAGAGTTGTCTACTCCTACTATCTCTAGGCTCTCTTCTCATTTTCTTGAGGCCCCTTCTGTGAAGCTCACACCTGAACCATTATAATCGAGTTACTTTTATCAAGGTCACCAAAAATTGTGTTTTAAATTTGACATTGAATTTTCAGTCCTTATCTCAGTATTTATTATCAGTATTTGTCATCAGGCAGCATTTGACACCATTGTTCTGTTCTGCTTTATCTCTTAAAATGCTTCTTCTTTTGGTTTTCTATATACCTTCATGGCTCCTTTTTCTAGATTTCTTTTCCTACCTACCTTTCATATATTTAAGACTATTTAAAGTATGAATGTGACTGCCAGCGGGGACTGACTGAGAGGCCAACGATGATGGCACTGGGACCTATCTCTTCTGCATGTATTGACTATTTGGGAACCTATTCTATATGAATGCACATCTTCTTAGACTGAGATGGAGGGGGGAGGGCCTTGGGCTCCCCATAGAACAGGGTATCCTGCACCATCTTAAGGAAGCAGGGGGAGGACGGTGGGGTAGTGGGGGAGCGGGAGGACCGGGAACAAGGGGAGTAAATGTAAATTTTGCTTTTAACAATAAAAAATAAATAAATAAATAAAAATTTTCCTTATTTTGATTGTGGTGGTGCTTACATAAGTATACACGTTTATCAAAACTCATCAGATTATAAAAACTAAATCCAGGTATGGTTGCTGAAATCTGTGGATCCTAAGTCTTCTAGATGCTAAGGCCAGCCTGGGAAGTATAGTCAAACAATGCCTCAAAAATGAAAGTTTATAACAAAGTCAATGGATTTTAGTGAATGTAAATTATAGTTCATTAAATTTCACCTATAAAGTATATGGAAATCAGTAATGATCATTAGCAAGTTTGGGTTTCTTTTGGGTAATGGAAGAACTCAGAATTGTCTTGATGGTTGTGCCACATCTCAGGGTACAAAAAAATGCTAATTTATAAATACATATAGCATGTTAAACATGTATAACATGGCACTCTGCCTTAACTATAAGTTTATATGTGCATGCATGCAAATAAACCACTAAATATTAATACAGTTTTTGAATATAAATAGAATTTATTTATTGAAAAATGCAAAAGTATGAATTTTGTGCTCAGACTATTTGTACTGCTTAGACCTCTGGTTTCAATGTTAATCTCTCAGATTTGTGATCCTTTCATTCATTCTTTACCCCTCTATATTTTGACGATGATACTAATTTGAGTGAAGAGCAGTAATTCACAGTTTCTGAATCCCATATTGATATCTCTAATAGAAGTGTCACTAAAGACCTGGAAATGACCTTTTAACCCTATTGAAGAGTGAAATGAATGTAACATACCTGGAATTGTAACTATAGGATATCTTGTTTCATGGGCAGACAGTCAGTGACTAAAATATAGGAACTTCATTTTCCAAACACCTATGCTACTGTTCTGTTAGACAATAACTCAAATGATTTATCATTTTAAAGCAAGCTTTTTTTTATCATTTTGGAACAAGCTGCATTATATTTTTCATTATATTTTTGACTCTGTTATAATTATGTGAAAATGACAATGAGTTAAAAACTGTTTGTGCTTTATAGGGATACAAGTATTTATATCTGACACCCCAGGATTATAAAAGAGTCAGTGCTCTGAATTCTGTCCACTGTGAACATGTGGAAGATGAAGGCGAATCCAGGTGGGTATTTATATTTCAGATGAATTTGGCATGAGTCTCAAAGGAAAGAGAATATTTCCTTACTATTGTGCCCCTAAATCTTTGAATAACTCTCTATATAATTTAGACATGTTAAGGTTTGTGCCTTAACATTACTACTTATTAGCTGGAGTGCCCTGCTATTGATGGAGGCTTTTAGATAATATTTATATTATTTATTCATTTGAGAAACAATGAAATGTGTAAATCTGAACAAAAAGTAAAACACCAGCCCCAAGCCTACCCTGAAACCACAATTATGAATTTGTATTATTCTTACTATCATTTCTATATTTGTTATCTTTTCTTTCTATGTAATTGGGATTATAGCAGATAAGAATTTCTTTCAATTTATCCTTTGAGCTAAAAATTATTTTAGGGGAATTTCTTATATTCAGATTAGTGTTACATAACAAATAAACCTAATCTTCCTTCAGAAATAAACATGAAGTTTAATAGTTGCATAACATTTCATCATAATAAATATATTATCTTTGAAAATCAGGCCATTTCCAGCTTTTCACTATTGCATCTTTGAGCTGAGTATTCCTTTACATACGCCTTTAGGACTGTTCCTAATTAGGTTCTCAAGCTTTCTTGTTCATGGTACCCTCAGTATGCCAATTTTCTTCCCACTATATCCATAAGCTAGAATATACACTAATGTTTCTGTTTAAGTAGTTGAATACAACGGCATCAAGTGTTTGTGTTTTAACAACTTGAACACTTGAATATGAATTGCAGGAATGGGAGGGGTGGGAGATGTTAAACACAGGGTGCTGTATAACCCTTTGGATTAATTTCTAGATATTCACAGGTCAAAATCCATATTAAAAGGTCTTTAAAAATTTTCATATTGCCCTCCCAAGATCTGCATTCCCCGGTCATTGAGTATGTGATATCACTTCTTTCCTCTGTTCTAACTGTGCTCTGTCATCACTATGTTTTAGTTATTGTTAATAAAACAATATTTACTATATTACAATAATGAGTATTTTAAGAACAGCAACTTTATCTTGCAATTTTGATTACCAGTGAGGCTTGAACATTTTGATAACCTCTGAAAGTATTTTCTGCAATGTTAATTGCTACACTATTTATTGACTAATTTTTTTTCTTTATTGATAATTATTGAGCTCTACATTTTTTTTTCTGCTCCCCTCCCTGCCTCTCCCCTCCCCTCCTCAGCCCTACCCAAATGTCCCTATGTTCCCAATTTACTCAGGAGATCTTGTCTTTTTATACTTTCCCATGTAGATTAGGTCTATGTAAGTCTCTCTTGGTGTCCTTATTGTTGTCTAAGTTCTCTGGGATTGTGGTTTGTAGGCTGGTTTTCTTTGCTTTATGCTTAAAAACCACCTATGAGTGAGTACATATGATAATTGTCTTTCTGTGTCTGGGTTACCTCACTCAAAATAATGTTTTCTAGTTCCATCCATTTTCCTGCAAAATTCAAGCTGTCGTTATTTTTTTCTGCTGTGTAGTACTCCATTGTGTAAATGTACCACATTTGTTTTAATCCATTCTTCAGTTGAGGGACATTTAGGTTGTTTCCAGGTTCTGGCTATGACAAACAAAGCTGCTATGAACATAGTTGAGCACATGTCCTTGTGGCACGATTGAGCATCCTTTGGATATATACCGAAAAGTGGTATTATTGGGTCTTGAGGAAGGTTGTTTCCTAATTTTCTAAGAAATCTCCACACTGACATCCAAAGGGGTTGTACCAGTTTGCATTCCCACCAGCAATGCAGGAGGTGTTCCCTTTTCCCCACACCCTCTCCAGCATAAGTTGTCATCAGTGTTTTTTATCTTGGCCATTCTTACAGGTGTAAGATGGAATCTCAGAGTTGTTTTGATTTGCATTTCTCTGATGACTAAGGATGTTGAGCATTTCCTTAAGTGTCTTGACTAATTCTTAAATTCTTGGGTCATTGCCACACTATTTAACTATTGTTATTAGGTGTATTTCTCACTTTTTTTTCAAGTTGTAATTAGCTGATGTGGTTTTTTAATTTTGTGATACTGGAAAACAAACCCATGGCCTAGCACATGTTTTGATCTCAAAAAACTTTCCATAATGACTTTAATTTGGATTGTATTGGTTTTATATATAATTTATAAGGATCTGACATTTTCTGTTTAATTTCCCAAAAAGAAATATGTCATGTTTTTCGATTTATTGAAGTGTATTTTTTTCATGTTTTATAGTTTCTTCATATAGGTTATTCAATAGGTTTTCAGACTTCCTTTCAGACTAGTTCACGGCATATTTGGGGTTTTTTTGTTTGTTGGTTGGTTTTGTTTTTCAGACTGGGTTTTTCTGTATAGCCTTGGCTGTTCTGGAATTTGCTCTGTAGACCAGGCTGGCCTCGTGCTCATAGAGATCCACCTGCCTCTGCCTCCAGAGTGCTGGGATTTAAGGCGTGCGCCACCACTGCCAGGCTCATGGCACCTTCAGTATCATAAAATATTTTTTAGAGCACTTCTAAACTAAACAGAGATCTAATTTTTTTAAATTAAGTAGTTAAATGCAAATAGTATCCTAATATGTTTCTATCCTATGATGTTAATGATCACTTGAATAAAGTAATGCATGTGAATTGGGGGGAAAAATCTCATTTTTGCTTTTCTGGGTAAGGAAATTGGGGAGTGTTGGTTGAAACAGGGCTCTATGTACCTCAAGCTAGTCTTGAAGCTACTATGCAGCTAAGGATGGCCTTGAATTCCTGTTCCTCATACTTCTACTTCCAGCATCTTAGACTAGTACCTAACTAATTCGTAAATAATTACAATAACTTACAAATAGTGTGTTAACTGTGTTTGCAGACTATTCAGACCTTGAAGTCACCTTGCATATAATCACCTTCACTTCTTTTACTTCTTGGTTTTTTTTTTTGAAAGCTTGCATTTGTTCCATAGAAACTGTGAAAACCTGGCTTTATAAAGATAGTGCTGCATTTCTTTTGACAGTATTCTATCTTATGGTAATCTGTGAACTTCCTAAAGCTAATCATTCACACAGGATCTAACAGATATCACATGTCATAGTACTTTTCTAAAAATATATTCCAGTGTCCCTAGGGGTTCACTGTGGTGCCTTGGGTATAGTGAGTGGAGTTTTGCCAGCTTCTTCATGTCTCTTTCTAAAGGAAGATTAGCTTTATTTATGACATAACTCTAGAATCTGAAGTCCAGATATATAGAGAAAAAAACTGGGAATAACGGTATTGGGAGAGGCTAAAAATAGAACGCTTAGAGCAATCTGAGAAGCAGAGATACAGTCACAGACTACAGCTAAGACAAAGAAATGAAATCAGTGGAGGGATCAACAGAAAGGAGGAGAAAAATACAAGGATTGGGAGTTTAGGAGCCATTATGGAGTTGTAATTTTATTATTTCAGCTTATGAAACTTAAAATAAAACATAATTCCTGTCCTGTGCCAGGAACAATAAATCATTAATGCCCATCTCTGCCCCCAGCCTTGTACTTTCCGTGTATGTGTGTGCATGTATATTCGTGCATGTGTGTGTATGGTGGATCCTTTTATTAATTCTGTTCCCCATCTCCCATTTACCATTGTCAGCTATCCCTCCTAACCCCTGCTGGGAAGACAGATGAGTGACTCCCACTAGACCCACTGTCTGCTTTCTCGGCACCTTGTCAGCATTTCACTTGTGCATACGTCACAACAGTTCCTTCAAAGAACCATCGCCGGGACCTCTTGCCAGTATACTTGCTATCTGTAGGGGGACACATCGTTTTGACCTTCCTCTTTATTATAATCTTTGGAAAGGAGAGGGATGAGAATTCCCACTTCCTCTTTATTTGTACTTTTTATTCCTATTTAAAATTGTCACAGATTATTTGCTGTTTATGGCATATATTGGCCCTGCTATCTATCTATCTATCTATCTATCTATCTATCTATCTATCTATCTAGTTTTTCAAGACAGGGTTTCTCTGTAGCTTTGGAGCCTGTACTGGCACTAGCTCTTGTAAATCAGGCTGGTCTTGAACTCACAGAGATCTGCCTGCCTCTACCACACAAGTGCTGGGATTAAAAGCATGTGCCACCGGCAACCCTGGTTTTTTAAAATGTTTCCAAATATGTAAGAAAGAGCTTTTAAAATCTGAGATGTGTCATGCCGTTTTGTTGCTTTAACTGTCATGTCTCCCATATCTTAGAAATAGATACTATAATCTTACATCTTACAGAAATTATTATCTCCAGAGCCATACCACTGTTTGTACCAATGAAATTTAACATAGCTGCTAAATTCCACGTTTTGTTGTTTCTGTCATAGAATATCACTCTCAAGTAAGTAGTATCCAAGCTAAGATGGAGAGGCTTAGGCCGAAAGAACATAAAGAGAATTAAAGCACTTGTATTAAATAGTCTTGTAATGATTGTTGTTCTGTTTATGAGTTACTATTACTATATTTAACCTTTGTGATTTGTCATGGTTGTATCCCATAGGTATAAGATAACAGATATTATTGGGAAAGAAGAAGGACTTGGAGCAGAGAACCTTCGGGGTTCTGGAATGATTGCTGGGGAATCCTCATTGGCTTATGATGAGATCATCACCATCAGCCTGGTAAATATTCCTAGAATGATGTTTCCTTACAATGCTAGGGATTGAACCTAGGGCCTCACATAAACTAGGCATGTGCTCTCTACTGTTGAGCTACATCCCCCATTCTCCACAAGGTATGAAATTTATTGAGTAGCTGGGTTTATTTCTATCCTTTCTCACTGCCATTCAGTCCAAAATGGCATTATTTCTTGAAAATGATACATCTACAAATTTATCATACTCATACACAAGAAACAGCAACATGGGATGATATAAGTTACTGAATTTCCCAAACAAACCTAGGCTTATTTCAGCATTTAGTTTCATTCTTATTTCTCTAACTATTCTACAAGGTTTTTAACAGTTTGAATTTCTTCTTAGTACATAACTTACTTGTGCATGTTATGGGATGACAGGCATCTGTGAAACAGACAAATAAATGGACCATGACTCCTAGAGCATCTAAAACTTAAATTATTCAATGAATTTTGTCCCTATTTGACCTGGAATTTGGGTGGGGTTTTATATTGTTATTAGACTTCATAAAAATCAATGGTTTTTTGTTCATGTGATTTTTTTTTCTTAAAGATTTATTTATTTATTATGTAGACAGCATTCCTTCCATGTGTCCCTGCATGCCAGAAGGGGGCATTAGGTCTCATTAGAGATGTGGTTGCTGGGAATTGAACTCAGGACCTCTGGAAGAGCAGTCAGTGCTCTTAACCACTGAGCCATCTCTCCAGCCCTGTTCATGTGAATTTTGTACATTTAATCTGTACCTTTGTTTTTAAAGCTTGGGAGAAGACATAAATAAATGACATATACAATTTATTCTTTTCTTAAAGGTTACATGCCGGGCCATTGGTATTGGGGCTTACCTTGTCCGACTGGGACAAAGAACAATCCAGGTTGAGAATTCTCACTTAATTCTGACAGGAGCTGGTGCCCTTAACAAAGTAAGTTGCCAGGGTTTGGGACAAGTATATAAGATTGTTTAATGATTAGAAAGAGTGACTTTTTAATTCAAGGTCCTGACTAGAGGGCAGCCTCTAATGTGGCTCCTCCTCTAGTGTTTACTCATTGACTTGCTTACCCATTCATTCATTCATTGATTTCATTAAATTAAATATTTTGAGTACCTATTTGTGTACCAGGCATGATTCCCAGTCTTGAGTGTGTGTATAATATAATATAATATAATATAATATAATATAATATAATATAATATAAACATGTAAGTGTGTATTATATGTGTGATATATAATATTTATGATATATATTATAATATGTGTATATTAGAGAAAAAACTATATAGTCTCTGTTCTGAAGAGGCCATATTCTTGTCTCTGTCTAAAAAGACTAAGAATTGAGTGCTTCTGTTTTGTCCCAGCCTTTGATATGTGAAGAGATATGGTCTCGCATAGGAAGCTGTCATGTCCTAAGTATACTGGCTTTTTTTTTTTTTTTTTTTGCTCTACAGTATGAATTTAACACTGGCCAAAATATTGGGGATGTGCAGTTTTAATGTTTTGAGAAATTTATAAATACACCTCTGCAAACGAACACTTGCGTAGTAGAAGTGCTCAGTAAATAATGAGTGGTAAAATGATTGGGGGTACATAGATGAATAGCTGAGGAAAGGAAAGACCAAGACATGTACCTTCTCTTTCAGAGTATAGTGATCCATATACGTCTGTAAGGCTCTTCTAAAAGGGATAAAAGATAGTGAGATTACTGCTTAAAAGAGTGAAACTAACAAGACAGTGAAACCTCCTCCTCCCTCAGTCTCTCTGTCTCTCACATACACTTTAGGCATCTGGACTTTATTTTCTCTCCAGCAGGAAATATATATATGGAATTTATACGGAATAGTTTGAGATTACTTGGATTACATTGTACAAGTATATAACCTTCAGCTCTACATCTCTCTTGTCTGCAGAACATGGGTGTTATTTTGCACCTTAATTTTGTGAAGCTAAAGGAAAACATACAGGTACTTGGCACAAAGTGTAGGTTTTCATGGATCTCCCTTACGTGGCTTGGTGACTGCTTTTGTAGAGTTATACACATGCCAAGTTGTACTGGAAACTGTGTTTATGCCCCTTGGCTTTGCAGTATAGATTAAATACTGATCGGGGTGTTGAGGATGTATAATTTTGATATTTTGAGAAATCTCTGAAAAAGAACACTTGTAGAAGTGCTTTTTAATTTTTTCTTAAGGCTTGATTTTTAATGAAAGAATAGGAACTAGGTGGAAATCCTATCATTCACACTTAAAAAAATAGTAGATTATTTCATTGTCTAATTAGCTTGAGGGAATATCAGAAATTACAGGAATTGTTTGATGTGGGAGCTTGTTCTCTGCCTTTCTATGAACTGTGTCCTTTGGATTTGCTTTTCTTTCTAAGGAAAGGCAAAGCAGTGCCAGACTGGAAATGAAAGTAAAGAACTGCCACCATTGAAGATTATTCACTGAGAAAAATTGCTGAGAATCTTAATTTTTATAAGTTGCTCTTTAGATACTATCTGTGAATGAGATTTTGAGAGTTTTAGACACCATTTTCTATGAGGATAGAATTTTAAAATTACACATGCCCCTGTATTTCTGTGATGTTTTCTTATGTGGACAGAGATTGTGTTTCTGAAGTGTATGTGGTTTACATTAGTGCATGCGCGCGCACACACACACACACAAACCCACCAGTATGTTACACACACAGATTGTTGTAACAGCAATCTGTTTTGAGGGACTTGCATGCATCGTGTTAGTTAATTTCATTTGTGCCAAGAAGAAAACACTAGAGGTTTCTTTCTTAAAATCTGTTTTGATCAAATTCAGTATTCTTCTCTTCCGTAGCCTATAGGGCTGCTTGTTAGAGAAAGGCCTGGTTACTGAGGGGAGGCTCTGTTGTAGCTTGTTCCTAGAAGAATGTGATCATTTTAGTTGAAGGGAGTGTTCTTTGTAGAGGTTATCTAATCCTGCTCCACCTGCTTTTCTGTCTTCTTGTCTGCACCTCTTAAGTACAAAGTCTTGCTGCTAGAAAAACACCCAATTTCATGCAAGTTCATTAGGGATGTCCTTTTGGCCCCACTATCAGAGAGCTCCCTGTCTTAGATTGCTGCCTCGGACTCACTCCCAAATGCTGTCTTCTAACATCCTTACTCTTTCTAGTCTCTGCTCACTGTTCTCTGTGCACATTTCTTTCTATCTCACTTACTCCAGAGTTGTGCTAGTCACTCTTAGTGTATGCCTTTCATGTGAGTTGATTCTCTTTGTTTCTATGTCTTGCTTGTAGATGCCACTCTTTTTTTTCCTGAATGTGCTCATCTCCGAGTGTCCATGTGAGAAAGTCTTTGTGTGCTTGAACTATTGTGTGGCTTCATTTTAAACCTTGACCATTTGCTCACTGTATTTGTGTACCTGTGTACAGAGTGGAAATATAGGTGGTACATGCAGGCTTATATACAGTAAACATCTGACACTCACCTTTTGGAGTCTTTATCCTTTATGTTAAACATTAGGGTGAAGAATAAGAAAGGGGTGTACAGAGGTTATAGGGGAAAAAAGATTTTGTGTGTGCAAGTGCTGATCCCGTTGACCCCTTTGAAAATTGAAATAATGATAATGTGAATCTCCTGACTGCATCAAAGTATCAGCACATCAAAAGCCAGGAGGCATGAAATGCAAATGATAAAGTGAAAGCAGATGGATTGTGCATGATCGCCTGATGCCCAATGAATTTTAAAAGGTGCTGGTTTGCAAGGGTGGGGGTGGGGTGGGGGGACTGAAATAAACACGTTATCCCTGCATTTTTTTTGTTCTTGACGTTCACTCCTGACAATATTTTTTCACACTTGAGTGAACACCCACTCCATCTCTCTCTCCCACTCTCTGTCTCTCTCTCCTTTCCATCCCTCCCCCCATCCTACCTCTTACACGTCTCAGGTCATGTCGCTGCAGCTCCGGTGGAAATAATAAGATATAAACCACGAGGTTGTTATTTGCATAGAAATAGCATGGAGCCCCAGGCAGCAAGAGAGAAGGACACAGGGATCATTTGTCTAAAATTTTAATGAAAACTTTTGCTGAGACAGAGATTTTTTAAAAACTTTCTTTCTCCTGGATTTTTTTCCCAATTCTTCCCACCCTCTCAAGCCCCATCACTGGTTTAACTTATCATAGGAGATTGGGAAAAGTGTTGACATGCCACATATCCTCCTCATGTAATGCAGCAACATGTAAACTATTTGTGCATTTAAAAGATAAGAAGCTTTAGCACATACAATTTCCAACTTATTATGTTGCCTGTGTGCATTGGCTTTTATGGCTGCATTCCATTTATTTCTATGTATATGGTGAGGCTGACCTGTTTTTTAGTGTACACCTTCCTACCTTTCACTTCCAAATAGTCTTAAGAGATTTCTTCTTCCCTCTTTTCCTTCTATAGTAACCTGCATAATAAATAAAAGTATTGCTGCTGTATTTCTTCTTCTTCGTCCTTTTTTGTTGAGTTTTCTGTACATTTTATTCTCCAGCACTGTTCTCTAACACTGTATATTTTGTTTCAAAACTATAAGGTATCTTCCACATTTGTATTTTTATTCTTTTCCCCTGGTGATCAGAGTATTTATGTTCCTTCCATACCTGCCTTGTTTTGTTACCTGCAGTTAATTGTAAAGTATTTAAAATATTGCCAAGTCAAGGAGAAAGATGGTTTCTGGATTTGATTGTTGTGATATAGATTTGATACTTAAACCAAAGGCAGTGAGCTGGTGATTGGGGGTAACCCAAATGATGTTTAGAACTCAAAAATCATGAACTTCTTTCCAGTTTCTTGTTGTTTGGTGATTTGACTAGAGGTATCCTGGCCCAGACAAAACTGAAACAAGTGGAAGATTGGATGAGTTAGAACTTAAGTTTCATCATAAAGGGCTCAGGTCTCTGCTTAGTGTCCACAAGAAAATGTTGAGAGTGATGGCATAAGTAGAAGTTTGTAGGATTTGCTTCTTTGTGTCTCTCAAGGTTACAGTAGGCAGAACTTCAGAAACTCCAGGCTGCAGGTGGCTAAGTCTTCAGGATGATGGGGCCAACCTGATGGGTCTGACTGACTATCTGGTCTGAAGGGACTTATGGTAGTATGACAGAAGCAGCAGTTGTGTACTTGAAGTTTTAAGTTGACAGCATAGAACCTTGGGGAGCTGAGATGATTGCAGTTACAAACTTCCTAAGCTAGGGTGCCTTTTGGGTATTTGCGGTAACATAAATATTTCCCTTCCTCGAGAACCTTTCAGTTTCTATTCTCATGTTTAACATAGTGCCCCGTAGCAGCCAGGCTAAAGGAACCTCTGTTGTAAGGGAGTACTGATATAGGCCAGAGCCTGCTATCTCTTAGCCCCAGACTTGATGAAATCCTGATCATTGGACAGCAATCAGAATTTGTGGTTTATGGGTGTGCTCTGGACAGCAGTTGCCTGTGGAGGTAAGGACTCTACTAATGGCTGTGATGTGTAGGGGATAGATTACTCCGAAGATTATATGTAACTTCCTTGTGACAAACATTTTTTTTTAAAGTTTCTCTTTCTTTTTTAGGAAGAAAAGAAATCCCATAATCTCCGTTTGGTAAAGTTAGGCCCCTCTTTCCACTGAATCTATCAAGAAAAAAAGTACACATAACTGAGAGCTCTAAGTCCTCTAAGGGCTAAGTTTGCTAATTTTGCTATTCTTTAAGATTCATTTTTATTTTTTAATTATGTGTATGTGTGTGGTGAGAGTGTACACGTAATTGTAGGTGCTTGTGCTGACCAGAGAGGCATTGGGTTCCCCTATAGGTGGAGTCACAGGGAGGTATGGGCTGCCTGATGTGGACACCTCGGAATTGAACTCAGGTTCTCTGGAAGAGCAGTATGCACTCTTATCCACTGAGCCATCTCTTTAGCTCTAATCTTGCTTTTGAGATTTGGTCCAAAAAAGCCACACTATTCAGCATGAAATGTGTGTTGTCACATCTGACTCTTGAGCACAATACTAGGGTTCATATGAAGGAGACTTGTTTCTGGGAACAGGGACTTATACTGTACAATTCATGATTGCTGTCATATACAATGTGAGAGAGTTAGGGAGATTCAAGTAGGGAAGGAGATATTTCTTCGCTATCACCGTGGAAGAGTTGGCATTGTCTCTTTGACAGAAAGAGGTTACATAGACTAGCAACATAAGACTCTCAAGCCAAGCTCCTCAGGTTTAATTTTTGTTTCTACCACATACAGATTATCACCTTGAGCAATTTCCCCACCACCTAGCATGTATTTCAGTTTTAATTTTTAAATGGGAGCCCATTATAATACTTATGTACCACGGCTTTTGTGGGGATTAGATGAACTAATATAGGAAATTACTGATGCTGTGTAGTTTCTCTAAAGTACATTCCAGGTCTATACTGACCACAGTTTATTATCCAGACCCTGGAAAAGAAATATAAACACAGTATTCTTTAAACTTTCTCTCTTAAGGCAAAGATTCTTTGAGAGAGACAGACAGAGACAGAGAAGTTAGTTGTCTTTTTACTGTAGTAGTACATTCACATATTGGTGTTCCCAGTAGATGTTATCTAAAGACCATTAACACACTTTGGAATACCATTAATAGGAGAGGCACCATGTTTGGTCATGATACGGTAGTATATGTGTCAGTCATCAGTTTCCAAAGGTCCCCAAGGATTTGTTGATATAATAGCCCTAATCACTCAAAACATTCCATCAATTAGCATTTTTAAAGTCCCTCACTATCTATTTTTGCAATAGAAAGTCCCTATGTTTCCATAGCTCCAAATGGAATCTCTCTCCTTTGTGAAGAGGCTGTTAAGCATCTTGTCTAAGAGTAAGTTTTGCATTGACAGTATGAATGAGTTCTCAGAGAATACTGTAGTGGCCAGATCTCCTTAATTTTCAAGTTCATCTTCTATACATTGACAAAATGTTGGTAAATCTGGTCCCAACTGCTTTGGTTTTTCTTTGCTCCTCAGATTTGTGGAAAACCATACTAAGTATTCCTGATTCTGTTAGCAAGTCTTAAGTGACCTATAACCAGCCTCGTCCTGAGTACTGGCTTAGAAATATTACACAGTGAGATTGCCATTCAGATTTCTGTGTGTGTGTGTGTATGAATATGAGTTTTTTAAGTTTTATTTTTTATGTATAGAGTGTCTATCTGCATGTATGCTTGCATGCCATAAGAGGGTACCATATCTCATCATAGATGGCTATAAGCCATCAGGAATTGAACTCAGGACCTCTGGAAGAACAGTCAATGCTTTTAACCTCTGAGCCATCTCTCCATCCCATCATTCAGATTTTAATTACAAAAGTTACTTCTGACTATCTAAGAGTGCCCCATGTGTCTATAATGGCCCCGATACTAACGACTTGGGAAAAGAAGTTCAAGTGCAGAGCTTCTAGATAGAGAGAAAAGCCTGTGTCTCTCCTTTGGGACCCTGAATACAGATGTAGGAATGCTCACATTGACAAACATAGCAGAAATGTTTTTGGAGTTCTAGAATGTTCTCATTTGCTTTTTGTTTCTGTGGGAAATGCCATGGCCAAAGCTACTTAGGGAGAAAAGGGTTTATTTGACTTATACGTTCTGATCACAGTTCATCATTAAGGAAAGTCGGGTAGGAACTCAACCAGAAGCAGTGGCAGAACTCTGGACAGAAAACTGCTAACTGGCTTGTTCCCTATAGGTTGTTCAGTCTGTTCTCTTGTACAATGCAGTCCAATGTACAACTACCTGTCCAATGGTGGCACTGCCCACAGTTTGCTGGGCCCTCACACATCAATCATTAATCAACAAAATTTCCCCCATACACATCTCCACAGTCCAATTTGATGGAGGCAGTTCTTCAACTGAGATTTCCTCTTCCCAGGAGAATCTAGTTTATGTCAAGTTGTCAAAAACTAACAAACACACCTTTAACCAAACCTTTAACCTTTAACAAAAAAAAAAAGAAAGAAGAAGAAGAAGAAGAAGAAGAAGAGGAGGAGGAGGAGGAGGAGGAGGAGGAGGAGGAGGAGGAGGAGGAGGAGGAAGGCTTTTGCTCAGTCCCCATCGTACAAGCAACTTTGGACTTTAGTCCTTTGTGTAAAATGGAAAGCATAAACTGGCAGTGATGTCGCACACCTCTAATTCCAGTACTCGGGAGACAGAAGCAGGCAGATCTTTGAGTTCAAGGCCAGCCTCCTCTACAGAGTGAGTTCCAGGACAACCAGGGCTACACAGAGAAACCCTGTTATGAATACAAACAAGCAACAACAATAAAAATGGAAAGCATACAATATATTGTTTACCTTAAAATGGAAGTCCAAAAAAGCTCTTCAATTCCTTTTAATTGATAATATTCTAATGCTATGAAGATGTGTGTTGGTCTGGAAGTAGGGAACTATGTTAGGCTAGAACAGAAAGAAGGGTTATAAGAGTGGAATTTTTTTTAAAAAAATACTATATATTATGATATATAATAGTAAAATTACACAATTAAAATTTATCTTAAAGGGCATAGTGGTTTGTGTCTTTAATCCCAGCAGGTGCAGCTGAATCTTTTTTTAAATTTGAGGTTGTCTTGGTAAGTAGTGAATTCCAGGACAGTCAGAGCTATGTGGTGAGACCCTGGAGAGAAAGAAAAATTAATTGTGTCGCAGAGACTCAGGGATCTCCTGCAGTGTCATGCAAAGTTTTGGGACCCAGTTACCTTCTGTTTTGTTATCAGCTGCAATGTCAAAGGTCATACTTTGGCTAGGGGATAGTCCTTTAGGAATAATTTGAGTACAGTGTTTAGTAAAATTAGTAAAAGTGTCATAGTTTGAAGGCACAGAAAGCTTTGAGAGTACACAAACAAAAACTAACCTGCCAGAATTTATGCCCTCACTTCAGTGTGCAATCTCTAAATCACCTTATATATGTGGACCTCTGATGTGTATCTACCCCATCCCCAGGATAACCATTTCACCTTCCAATATTCTGGAGTGTCTTTTGAAATGAAGAAGAGTCTCTACTTCATACATTCTGCAGTTCAAAGGGTCTCTTCATTTCCTGCTGCTAGTAAAGCATTTCCACTGAACTCAAGCTAAGTGCCCAATTAGGTTTGTGAACATGGTCCTCTTAGGCAGAACCTTGTCCTCAGCTCTTTATTTCTCTAATCATCCTTTCACCACACCATTGTTTGGTATGTTTTTTTCACTTTTCTCTTTCTATACATGTTAGCTCTATTTCAGATTATTCTTCACTTAAAGCTTACTACCCTGTTAGCCCTCTCCTCTCTCTTCAACCTTTCTTCTCCCCCAACCCCAGCCTGGAAGTCAAGTAAATTAGCTTCTCACCCTTGCCTCCCAGTTAAAAATCCTGTATTCCTTCAATAGTGTCTCCTCTTGGATTTGCAGTCCTCAGCCATCTCCAATAACCATCAGGCTGTCAGCTTTGCAGCTCCCTGCTACCTCCCACCTCCCCCATCACTCACCAGAGGAAAAAGAGAGCTGGAGCCAGAGCTTGAAATATATCATGCAATAGTGTATCATGAATTTGTTGTGAATCACAGCAGTGAAGCAGGTTTATTTATTTCTGAGACCTTAAATCAATACAAAGTAGGTCTCTTAGTTCTGAAGCTGGGATGGAGTGTGAAAAAATGAGCCCATTGTACTCTTAAAACTTTGGGGAAAGGAGATGACAGCTATATAATTCCATTTACCAGGCACTAGGGGCTTAAATGTGAAGGTGACAGGGAGCTCTTTGTGCATTTAGAGCACCATATCTTCTAAATAAAAGATCTGTACACCTGATAGTGGAACACAGCTCCAAGTTTAATAATCTCCAAGCATTAGACCAAGCCAATATGTTCCCAAGTCAGAGAGGCCCCCCAATGCCCATAAATTAAAAGTGCAAGAATTGCACATGTTGGTAAATTAGAAATGCAGGGACTCCAGTCTTTTCTGAGGAAGAGAGACCTGAGCCCTTGCTGTGCAGAGACTGATGTGTGAATATGATAAAGACTTGGGACTCTAGACTGTTTAGAAATCTAATTCCTGGCTGTTCATCATTCTAGGAGATGTCCCCTGTGCATGGATCCAAATCTATGTCCCCTCTCCTTCAGAGTGGCCATCACCACACAGTCTAATCAGCCAATGTACACAGGCAGGAGTGTTGAATCATGAGAGAAGCTTGAAGAGCTTCTTAGATGGTTACTCCAGATAACCATGCCTGGGCTTCTCGTTCTTGTGCTTGATTCTTGACCAATAATGTCTTGGTGCCTAGGATTTAAATCCTTTAAAATAGTATACATATCTAAAATTGAAAGACCAGTATTATCAAGGGGAAGAATTCACCACAGTTTAGTCAATACATAAGGTACAAATATGATGATAGGCCATCTTAACAGGTAATCAGTTTTTGGATGCCTTCATTTTCTACCTGACTCCTTGATGAGATATCTTTTCTCAATAAAGCAAGTTTATACAACTTAGAGCAGCCCTGATAATATATGACTAGAGTTACTGATTTAATACTAGCCCATGTAGAGATGTTTTTGAAGAGGTCTAGAGGGATGGCTCAGCTGGTAAGGGCACTTGATGCTAAGTCTAAGGAACTGATTTCCACCCCCAATCCCACATGATGAAAGGAGAGCACTGACTCCAACAGATTGTCTTTTCACACGCACATACACACACATACATACACACAAACAAACAATAAATGTTAAAGGACAAGGTAGGAACCAGTAACAGTTCACAAACATCACCAAGCATCTGCACCAAGGAGAGCAAAAAGGAACAAATAACTTGTTTCCGTTTTATAATACACATTATAGCATAAGACTTCTGTTTCTAGTAGCTCAACTTGCTCAAATATGTCAGTGTTGAGTTTCTATGTGGTCCTTGGAATTGTGGCATACATTCATTGCATTTTTATTTTCTGTAAAGTTGCTCATATGCTGTAGAGATATCATGATTCCTGATTTCATGGTATTTAAAATAAACTTCTCATTTACAGAAATATCTGTGGAAAACATATTTGTTAAGAATATATCCAGAATACACGAAGAATTCTCAGAACTCAATAAGAAAACAACCCAATAATTAAATACATAGGCAAGAAATTTAAGTAGACTCTCTGTGAGGATGGAAAATAAGTACATGAAATTATGTTTCTCACCACACATTAGGGAGATTAAAACCAAGTTTCACAGCATTACGTTTTTTTCCCCATAAATGATAGCAGCTTTTTGTTGTTTGTTTATGGTGATGGGAACCAAACCCTAAGCCCGAAAGATGCTCGATAAGTGCTCTACCACTGAACTACATCCCTCCAAAAAGCATTTTTTTTAATGTTTAACTGACAAATTCCAAATACTGATGAGGATTAGGATAGCTAGAACTCTGTACATTATTGAAAGAATGCAAAATAGTATTGCTACTTTGAAATTGTTTTTTGTTTTTGTTTCTTTTATTAACTTACCATCCAATCCAAAAGTTAACTGTCTCCAAACGTTTGTAACAGCTTTCTTTATAATCTCTTCTCAAACTGACAACAACCTAGATGCCTACCAAACTGACAAACGAATGAGTTGTGGCACCCATCTGTGAAAGGGAGCTACCTACACTTGGACTGTATGAATGAATATGATGTATTCATTATGATACCCATAAGAAGCTAGGTTCTGAATGCTGCACACTCTCAATCTGTTTATGTGCCATCTTACAAAAGGCAAAGCAAGCAGAACAGAAATGAAGTCAGTGGTTGTTAGGAGTAGGCAGAGGGCACCAGGGAGCATGATGATAGACATGATCCCATGTCATTGTAGTACTGGTTTTGACTAAATATTTATGTTTGCCAATAGTTATGTGAATTCTAATTGGTCTTAATAATGAAAACCCCAAGTCAGCTATAGGGATAAATGCTGAAAGATCATAGAAGCCACTAGTTCTTACCTCTACCAGTACTCAGACCGAATGGGCAGTCCTGTCTCTAGAAATCTTCAGATTAAATTCTGTCTCTACAAAACCTCAGACTGAATGCTGAGTTTCTGTCTCCTCCTGCCTTATATTCCTCTCTGCTCAGCCATATCACTTCCTGTCTCCACCTCCCTAGTGCTGGGATTAAAGATGTGTGCCACCACTGTCTGGCATCTATGGCTAGCTAGTGTGACTCGCTCCACATTCTGATCTTCAGGCAAGCTTTATTTGTTAAAGCACAAACAAAATATCACCACAGTCAATGTCATAGAATTTTACACCATCAATGAACATTTTTGTTACATGTAAATTAAACCTCAATAATTCCCCACCCCCTTGGTTTTCTTTTGAGACAGGGCCTTATGTAGTTGAAACTGGCCACCAACTCCTGATTCCCCTACCTCCAGTTCCCAAGGACTGGGATCACAGGCATGAGTCACCTCACCTGGCTCTAAACCAGACTTATTTAAAATACTAAGTATTTCCATATTTAGAATTGATTTACTGTCAGTACTTTCAGGTCTCTAGCTAAATGAGTACTTAGTTGATGGATCCCTGGGATGAGTGATTTCTTTTGGCAGTCAGCATTCTATCCGGAAGCCTATGCCTTTTTCTCTCACATTTGACAGGCAAACTATCTATGGATCTTCTCTATCCCTTTTCATTATAATTGAGTCTTTTGTCTCTTACCCACTCCACCTTCAAATCCTCATTGTCCTGCTGGTGAATTTGTACTTGTGTTCTCAATAAGCAGAGGTCTTGCAGTACTTTTTCTGGTCTGTATCTCAATGTCCTTGTAGCTCAATACTTTCCTTTAGAAAATGATGGCATACACCTGCCCTAAGGAAGCCAGGACAAAATGCTCAGTTTGAGGCCAACATGTGATACATAGCAAGACATTTGTTAAAGTACATTTAAAACAAAATCAAATTATTTTCTTGCCACTGGTAGCAAGCCTCTTTGCCCAAGTTCACTCTTCAGCAAACTCAATCACATCAGAATTTGTTTCTTATTGAAAGAGTTTTGAGGCTTGCAAGGGGATTGATTATCTTGACTCAAACTATGGTTCAAATCAGCCCCACCACCCAACAACGTGTATCATTGAGCTTCCTCTCCCCCCAAGCCTAACCCAGCTGCCAGTTGGTTCTCCAGTTTGCTAGCGCTAGCAGTGACAACAAAGGTATAGAAAGAAGTATAACGCTTTAGCTGTGTATTTTGTAACATCCAAATATTTTTGGTCACAGAGGTATTGTCCCTTGATCCCAGGAAATTTAATTCCATTCATCCATGGATATATTTATGGAGAAACATTTACACAATAATATGTGCAGTACTACTTAGAATTGTTAATTGGAGATTGAATTACTTGTCAGCTTTTAAAAATGTAGTTCTCTCAGATCAAGGAGGATGCTAGCAGCACTGAGTAGATGTACTGTTACCATTTTTCCCCTTCTCCCTTTCTCTCCTTTGCCCCTTTTCCTATTTCACTCTCCCTCTCTTGTGTCCCTGTTAACCACTTTTCCCCTACTCCTATCTGCTTTTGCTCATGTCTTTCTGTCCCCACTCCAGTCCTTTATCAATAGCATCCCAGAGTGAATCTAATACCTAGAATCATGCATGACATCCAGAGATGATGATTGCTCAGTAAATTTACCTTCTGGAGAATGGAAATACATGAGAAGATTGCATCAAGGACTCGTGTAGTCTGATTCTCAGTTTGGAGGAATTTTGTGTTCCCTGCTAAAATAGTAAATGCTCTGACTCTCCAAAGATTATTAAAAAGGGAAGAAACATGCAGATTTCCTTTTTTATTATCAATTGATATGCACCATCATTATTTTCCATATTATCACATGATTGTAGATGTTTACATATAACTCTAAAGGTCCCTAAAATAATATGATAAAAGCAATATTTTAAAAATTGAGACAAATTGCATTAGTGAAACTTGGAAATCTCAATACCTCTACTGACACATATTCTGACAAGTAAATACTATACACATTCAGTATTACATAGTGATTTCATTTGCACAAACCCTCACAGTGCTCTGCCACTTCAGTCAAACGTCTGGAGCACTGGGGAAAGGGAGAATGTGTTTATCTTGATCTCCAAAAAGGGATTTAAGGGTGAGAGCAGGCGGTATATTAGACTGTTTTCATTGCCTGTCAGCTGTGGTAAACCTGAGCTGTCTGTAGTGTATCTGGATAAGCAGCAGCAGCAGCAACAGCGGCCTTTGAATGTATGACTGCATTCATTTATAGCTCTTAGGTATCTCAACATTTCTGCAGGCACTATAGCACTGTTGGTGAAACCTTTAACAATTGCATCTCTACTAATCACTGGCTTTCATGAGATACTTTAATTCTTAGGTCTGCCAGCTACAATAAGTGGAGCATTCAATGAAGCTTAAGTATACAGCAAGACTGGATAAAGATCCTCTTTGCTCTCAGATTTAGCCTTTTGGTTCTGTGGCCTGGGCACTCCTAAGCAAAGGACCCTGGAATGGTGCTTTTCTTATTTCATAGAGCTGCTTTGGCCACTTAGAACTAGAGGATAAAAGTGGTCTCAGGAATGCCCTTTTGAATGTCTCTTGTGTTTAATGGTGGTAGATGCTTGCTAGACAAATAAATTAGAAGATTGTATCATGTAGTAGAAAATGCAAGGGGAGTGATTCAAGAACCATAAACATTGCAAGGAATTTGACTAATACAGATATGCCTCTGTCAAAGTTTAAATTAGTGACAAATGAAGCCTACCTATTTGATGAAAATATGATGACATAGTACTGTTGACCCACAGCTTTTTTTCTCAAGGGTTGGTAGGCCTACATATTGAGAAAAATAGTGATTTCTTGTGGGTGCTTTTTATTTTTTTAGTTGCCAGCTAGGACTTTTGTGGCTATTCCTGCATAATCATTTCAGAGTTGGGCAGAATAGAATCTGTCCTAGCCCAGATTTTGCTTTCTTGGTTTGAGCTTTCATTGTAAAGTATTCTGAAATCATTAAAACCACTTGAGTCAGCAATGACCCCCTACAAATCAGTAGCTATTATGAGAGCTCTCATCTCACTGGTGCATGCTCCAAACCTACAGGCAGCTGAAGTTAACCAAGGGTACACTTTTCTCTTGATTGTTGAGAAACTGTGATTGTTGCTGTTTGTTTGTAGTTAAGGAAGGGCTTCGTTTCTGTGTTTCCATATTTACCCCACCCTCATTTCCCAAAGATAACACTGATCAGAAAGGGTTCTTTAGATGCTCTGTTAGTCTGTCCTATGATTTCTCTTTTATTATTAAATTAAATGAATTTTCTCAGGTATTAAGCATTTGTTAGTACAGTTGTGGTGAGCCCAAGGGTTTCTTTGGAACCCAGAGGAAAAGAAATGTAGAAATGCTGCTTTCCCAAACATTTGTAAAGCATCAGAGCTTGAGTGAGAAGACATACTAAGTTACTGAATCTTGCTCCTACTTTGAAAATGTAGAATTGGGGTTCAAAGAATTGTGTGCTGGATTCAAAATAACAATTAGTATAAAATGGGTAAATGGCTGAACCTCTCTGGGAGTTGTCTGGTTCTCGATGCCCTTTTTATTTAAGATGGTGCACTAACGCAGCTGTTCTTAGGTTCCTTTGTCTGAGCTTGGTCTTTCATTGGCTTGTTGCTAGTTTTGTAACTTCCCAATATTCTTGTAGCTAGACATCATTAAGTATTAGAAGTCGGACCAAAAAATATTTTTTCTAAACAGAAAATACCTCTCTCCTATGCAACAGGGAGTATCTGACTCCTGACATTAATTGTGAATATTAGATATTCAGGGTCAGCACAGTGTCTCCTTTTTATTTCATTTCTCCTTTCCAATTTTATTTTAATAATTAAAAATACTGCTGATCACACTGAATGACTTCTAGCAGAGAAGCAGTCTGTCCCAGAAGGACCAGTTGTGGGCCATCGGGTTTATGACAGCCATAAAACCAGAGTCAGATCAGAGCGTGGCCTCCCTGAATGACGGGCCTTCTGCCTCCACCAGTGTCCCATATCAACTGACTGCTTTAGAAATTTGTATTGGTTTGGTTTTTTGTTCTGTTTTGTTTCCTGGTGCATGTGCAAGAATATGTGTGCACGCATGCTTAAAGATATAAATGAAACAGGTATGTAATGCCCTCTGCCTGTTAGAAAGACTAAAGCCATAAAAATAACAAACGGCATGTATTTGCTAGAATGTCAAAGTTATGAGTTTATTTTGTAATGATGTGCTCTTGCCTTCATGAGGTAAACTGGCCGTGGCGGAGGTGTTATTAGTAATATGGACTCAGTGGAGCAGAAAGCCAAGTGACCGAGAGATCAGTGTATCAGTCAGAGAGAGGGCAAATGGAAAGAGACAGCAGGAGAATGAGAAAAGAGCTGCAGTGCCGGGGCTAAGATTAAAGACAGACTGAGAGGAGGATGGCAGCCCACTGGTCAGATATGGTCTCCCCTGTTCACCGGCTCCTCAAAGGAGCTGCCAGCATGTTACTTGGCTTAGGGCTGCCTGGAAAGGCTTGTTCCCTATGCTTTTTTATCAAGGAAAGCAGTAATCGGAGAGCAATTTTGCTCTTCATATTCTTTTCAGAAAACTCACTATGCCTTTCCTAGCTGAAGGTAAATGGTACCAAGGCCAGCATGATCACAGTGAGGTTATTATTTTGGTCACCAACTTGCTCAGTCTTTGGAAAGTCTTGATGTAGGGGACTGACCCAACATGCAGAAGAACCCTTCCAGACCGCTAATAAGAAAGGGCCAATTGAAAATATATAGGCAGTGTTTGTTGACCCTTAATTTGTTTAGGTTCTCCCAAGAGGCTAAAATAAATAAAAGTAAGAAAAAAATGTTATGTTGTTGTTTTTTTAAAAGAGAAGAGAGTGAACAGAGAAGAGAACATATAGTGAGCACTCCACAACTTTTAGCACTCTCCAGGGCTACCCTAGATGACTGGCAATTACTACACACTCAGCAGTTTGCAATAGTCAGTGATCAGGCCGCCTGACTTCCATCTTCTGGGTCAGAAAACCTCCCTCCCTGGAAGAAATTATTAACCAATCTTCAGGAAGAAATGAAACCCTACAATTTCCAAGTCCAAGAATATTTTTTCTTTCTTTTTTCTTCTTTAAAGGAAACTTTGTAATTTCCATTTACAAGTGCCCCCAACCTGACAAAGGTAAAGTCCTCCATAGACACTGGGGTGAGGCCTGTATCCTTTCCAGTCCTCAGAGGGAAAAAGGCTTGGGAAATAAATCACAGCCTCACACCCAGCACACAAAGAGACTGGAGTCTTAGGGGGTTTGTTGTGTGTCATGAACTGCTTCAGGATTTTGTCTGGTTTAGTGACAGGGGAGGGAGATAGTGTGCCAACTTTAAAAATCAGATGTACAGAAAAAGCTAAATCCTTTAGAAAAATGAGGCACCAACTCCATAGCATTTCTTCAACATACACTGTGTGTGTGTGTGTGTGTGTGTGTGTGTGTGTGTGTGTGTGTGTGTGTGTGTGTGTGCGCATACCAGACCTGTATATGAAGATGTAGCCAGTGCCCCAGGGTCCCAGCCTACCATAATTTCAGCTCAGAGTTAAAGTTCTCTGCACATGTCTGTGGTGGCTTCTAGAAAGGGGAGCTTGATGGTTTTATAACTTCAACAGTGTATGTAATTGTTGAAGATCTTATTTTGTGTTTTAAATTTTCTTTTAAGAAAGGAAATCCTGGAAGTCTGTCTGAACAGGGCACAGAAAATGGGGTTGGTTTTGTCTGTTGGATGAAAGAAAAAAACACATTTTAGTGAGAATTAGGAAAGAATATATATTGTTATATCTGTAGAAACAAATGTCTTTTTACTTGCTCGTTTGTCTAGGTCCTTGGTCGGGAAGTGTATACCTCCAACAATCAGCTTGGGGGCATCCAGATCATGCACAACAACGGGGTCACCCACTGCACTGTTTGTGATGACTTTGAGGGGGTTTTCACAGTCTTACAATGGCTGTCATACATGCCCAAGGTGAGCCCTTTTCCTCCATTTCTGCCACAGCTTAATGTGTTTGATATACCCTCTTTGAACAATTTTTTAAATGAAGTATTTCTCTGAAACCAGTATATTTTTTTTTCTTGAAGCTGTCTTTTACCTTCTACCTTCAGAATACCTTTGGATCTCATTAAGCCCCACTGTTTTCTAGCAACAGATACGTTCATTGCATATATATGTTCACATCCCCAAATACTAAGACTTCCTCATCCCTTTGAGTTTCCTTCCTGTAGTAGCCATTTGTGCTCTAGGAACTTGCTTCTCAAAGAGCAAGGGCACAGTGGATCAGGTCACAATGCACCACTGTGTGTCAGGCTCTTAAATGAAAATTGGGAACTGTGCATGTTCCTTGACCATAATGTATGCTTCAGCTTTGATGATCAGGACCGATGGGTGTAGTTTTGTAGTGGGCTTTGCTGCCTTTGACTGGAGCTGTTGCGCTGAGTTGAGGTATGAGACTGACATTGCTGATGGGTGTGATCTTTCTCTCCCAATCTTTCTTTAGAGCGTGCATAGTTCAGTTCCTCTCCTGAATTCCAAGGATCCTATAGATAGAATCATCGAGTTTGTTCCCACAAAGGCCCCATATGATCCTCGGTGGATGCTGGCAGGCCGTCCTCACCCAAGTACGTATACGTTTAAGGACCTCATGGTATTCTGGCTGTCAAGCCCTGGCTAATCACTGTCCAACCTCAGCACAAAAGCATATTACTAAGAAATTGGTGCTAAATACCTAGAAATAAAGAAAATGTATGAAGAAAATGTAAAAAATTAAAATCTTTGTGAGCAAACAGGAAAAAGTGAGCTTTATTATTCACTCATTTAGTCATAGTTGGTGTAGCCACTAATTCATACCTTCTTTTACTAAGGAACTTAGTGGGTTAAAGGCTTAATTTGGTATAAGTGATAAAATCACAGTCTTAAAGGACTAGGAGTTCTTTTGTTAGGGTGGACGTGAGGATTCTGGGGAATCAAACCCAGAGCCTCATTTGTGCTAGATAAGCACCTTATCACTGAGCTACATCCGTGGCTAAGGACCAGACTCTGGCCAACTAGTGTCTAAAAAGACCATTGAGTCAGCTATAAGTGTACATGCCTACAGTCTTAGCATTTGGGAGGCTGAGGCACAAGGATCACCAGCAGTATAAAGCCAGCTTGGGCTACATAGTGATTCAGATAGCTTTAGATGCATAGCTAAACCATGTTTCCAAAACAAAGGTGGGAGAAGACAGATTAATGGAGTAGCCTTGAGAAAATGACTCTAAACCTTAAATGTAGAATTCAACTGTACTCTTCTGAGCAAACTTTTGCAGATTACCACCCTCATATTCTTCTTATGATACTGGTTACAACAGTACTGATAGTAAAATGCTTTTTTAAATCTGGAGTTCTGTCACTAGAACCTACATTTTCAAAAGATGGGCATGGTAGCATGTGCTTGTAGTCTCAGCTTGGGGCAGAGGTTGGGGGTTGGGGGTGGGAGTGGGGCGGAGGTGACTTGGACAACACAGATGGATCAGTGGATCCTTAGGGCTTGCTGGCCATCCCACTTAGTGTGCTATAGTTCCAGGCCAGTAGATGGCACCTGAGTGATGATGACATCTAAGGTGTCCTCTTTTCCTCACATGCTACATAACACTACATACCTACACATATATACATACACATACGCACTGCAGAAAAAATGAATATCTCTATGTATCTAAATTTGTATCAATCCACTTGGTAGTTGTAGAAAATCTCCTTTTGTAAAACCCCCAGTGGCCTGTTTTACTTTGTTTTTTGTTGAGATAAGGCTTCAACTTGTAGCCCCAGTTGGCCTGGAACTTGCTATGTAGCCCAAGTTGGCTTTTATTCAAATTTTTTGCTTGAATCTGCCAAGTGCTAAGATTCCAGGCACGAACCACCCCCATACCTGACCCTATTTTGATCAAATGGTGTTAGGAAATGTTTGTCCTTTGTCATGTGTTTATTGTTACTATTTATTTTTAAAATACTATACATCAAAGAATGGGTTGCAGGGGCTGGAGAGATTGTTCAGCAATTAAGATCACTGGCTGCTTTTCCAGACATAGGTTCAATTCCCAGAAACCACGTGGCAGCCCACAACTATCTGTAACTCCACTTGCAGGGGAATCAGCATGCTTTTCCGGCCTCCCCGGGTACCACATACACACCTGGCATACAGACACACACATGGGCAAAATACTGTACATATTAAAATAAAAAATGAAATGTAGGGATTGGAGAGATGGTTTAGCAGTTAAGAGCACTGGCTCCTTTTCCAGAGGTTCAATCCCCAGCACCCACATGGTGGCTCAAACCTCCTATAACTCCAGATCCAAGGGAATCAGATACCCTGTTTTGTCCTTTCTCGGGTGTTGTAGTAGGAAGCGGGGCGGCATCCCACCGCCCGGCTAGATTAACCCTTTAAATAACCACACAGAAATTGTATTAATTAAATTACTGCTTGGCCCATTATATCTAGCCTCTTTTTGCAAGATCCCACTGCTACTACTTTAATGCTGGGGCTTCATCTTGATGTCTAATTGTAGATATTCTAGAATAACAGAATTAAGAGAATTCTGTTAGTTTTAATTTATAACCACACTTTATAGTCATAACTTTTTTCCTATGTCTTTCTTTTATTAACCTTAATAAAATTGCTTTTTCTTACATAGACAGAAAAATCACTAAAGTCATCTTTTCTCCTTATTTTTATACATGATGTTGGTGAGAACCATAAGTCTGACATAGTGATTGGCCTTAAAAACCCAGGACTTTTCTGGGAATTAAGTGGGTCTCATCTAAATTCAGGGCAAAGCTCAGTGGGTATTCTCCTGGGAAATACAGGGGAGCATCTCAGTGGCATCTAGGTATACCCTGAGCTAGAGTGAGTGACCTTCCTTGTAGCACCATCAAGTCCAGCTAGCATAACCAATGGTCCCTTCCTCCTTAATCACCATGTAAGACAGGGCAGTTTTGTTGTGTGGGCACTGGAGACTGAACCCAGAGTCTTAGGCATGCCAGGCAAGAATTCAAACACTTAGCTATCCTTCTAACCTGAAACCAGGGTTTTGAAACAAGTAAACATTCTGATTTTGAAATTAATTCTATAGTTCCAAGTCATTATTATCAAAGTAAATATCATAAAATGACCCAGGCATATAAAGTTAAAATTTTAGTGTCTTGATGAAACTAGAACCAGTTTGGTTTAGAACCTTCACCAGAATTTATGCCCTTTGCAAAGCATAATGGTATATGCATTTAATTCAGCACTTAAGAGGACTAAGCAGGAGGATTGCAAGTTCAAGTCTAGCCTGTTTAAGATTGACTTAAAAAACAAAACACCTTGGTTTCATAAGGTAAACAGAAATACATGTGGAGGTGGGCATTATCTGGGTCATTATTAATAAGACCCACAGAATAAAATGAAATTTGTGATAAGCTAAGTTTTCTAGTGTTTTGGATAATATATTTTCATTGACTCTCTAGTAATTCATCCTGCTGTCTAGGTGCAGCTAACACTAGGTCCCAAATCGAGTGACTTCAGATTTTAATTTAGTGGAAGCGTTAAAGAAAGCAGATGATTCCTTATGATAAGTTAAAGCAGATATCTTCTAGGTGAAAAGTTAAAGTCATTTATTAGAGGAGATAGTGCCATGATATTCTTCAAACTGACGCCCAACACGAGACCAGAATCTAAACGATCGGCTTTGGGCTCACGATAGGGAGATAATTTTGAAATGGATGATCACATTTTACACTGGGGCCATAGAGGCAAGAAATGTAGAACACAGTAATTACACGTTTAGTCTTGATAAAACACTCTCCGTCCTGTTTAAGTCAGCAGAGGTTAGCTTGCTCAGATCTCTACTTTTAATTGGTTTTGGACTTGAGGTTTTGGGGGTGGATTTAGAAGAATCACTGAGAAACTGTGAGCTGAGAGGGCAAACAAGAAAACAGTTATTTACAGAAGCCTTTATGGGCTCTTGGTCAAACATTCATGAGCCTGTGAGACAAAAGTTTTATCTTAAACTAAGGTAGTGAAAGTTACATGCCTTGCCAGTATATGGATCTGGATGAAGAAGGGAAGTGATGTTATTAAGTGTGTGTATCTTTTTTTTAAGTGTACATATCTTAACCATTATGTTTCTGTTCTGTCACGGGCATGTAGTCATGGCCCTTCATGTAGAAAGATTGTACTTTGTAAACCATAAATAAAGTGAATCTGTATTGTTGTGTTTCTGGCAGAGAAACTGAAATCTCTTATTTACCTTCAAGTTTGAGTCTTCATCTGACCATTAATACTTATGTTTTCATCTTCCCATTAAAAGAAAATCAGTGGAATCAAACAAAATTGTCATGCAAGTTCTAAAATAGAAATAAGCATTTTAAAAACATCTTTAATGACTTGGCTGCCTCTTGACAAATGTTTGTGGTGTCTTGAAAAGAGCCAAGCTATTTATTTAAAAGCACGCAAACTCTGCTAGCTGAACCCCATCGTTTAACAATAAATGATGCTTTTGCTGATAAATGATATGCAGACTAGCAAATGAAATGAAATAGAGAATGATTTCTGAAGGCAGATGAACTCAGTTGTTTAATGCTTCAATCGGTTATAATATGGTTAGAAACAACAAACTCCTCAAAATAAGTTCCCAAATCCCACCTTAAACTCATCATCCCAGTGCGATGTCAACAGGTAGACTGTCTTCATGCTCTTTGTTTCCTTCCCACCCCACCCCTTTTCCTTCACAGCCCAGAAAGGCCAATGGTTGAGTGGATTTTTTGACTATGGATCTTTCTCAGAGATTATGCAACCCTGGGCACAGACTGTGGTGGTTGGTAGAGCCAGGTAAGAACTCTTTTGTTTTGAAAACCTTTTCTTCCCAAGTAAAATTAGGGAAGGAACGGTCATAGCATTTACCAGTGAAGCGTTGTCTGGGTTTTCTAAGAGTATTAGATGTTAGCCATAGCCAAGGTAGTCTGCTGGTCCCTGTAGCTGTTCAGTGTACCATTCTAATGATGTACTTAATCTGAAGACTGATTTTGACAGTATTTCCTTTTTATACTTCTGCAAGAGTGGGGCCCACAAAGCTGCACTACAATAGCCATCACCAATCAAGCCCCTACACACAAGACCGCTTTCTCTCAGGAGCTGGCACCACTTGATTTTTCATGTACCCCGAGAGGAGTCTCTTTCTGACATCATGACTACTGAAGTGACTTATAATACTGCAGTATATTAGAATAGAATCAAATTTGAGTTGAAGAAAATTTTAATCTGAAACAGGAGTGAGTAAAATAAGCTGGCATAGGTTGCTTGGATACCCATATTTTTCAAGTGGGAAATTGAAGTTTTTATTAAATTTTAATACCCACTCTAAGAAGTGTTTCACTCAACAGCAAGCTCTGTGCAAAATAATCTGTCGTGCTTGCTATAACGAGCACCTGCCAAGGCTGATCTTAATCTAGGTCTGTGCTGCAGACGTGCTGCCTGAGAGACCTGCGTCAGGGGCTCACCTTCCTCCAGGGGGCAATCAGTTTTTGTTATCTTGGTGAAAAAAGGCACCTGCTCAAGATTCTCCAACATGCCACATTGGCTTGAGATTTAGATGCTAGCCTTGAAATAATTCTAGGCTTTGTGGTTCTCTCAGTACATCAGGTCAGCATGCTTCATGCAACCAGTGACAAGGAGCCATCAGATGGCAAATCCCACAGACAGGGCCTTCCACTGTGACACTGAATAGGAGTCATCTGAGACAGGAACTTGGAAACTAGCTGCTCATTTTCTTTCAAGTGTCAGGTCTTTTCTCTCACCCCTAGCTACAGCATCTCTATGAGAATTACTTTGTGTTGGTAAAATTCCTGCTGAGGAAGTGGAAGAGGGACATATAGCTAGTTACAGGGTCTCATGTTATATGAGAATCAATGTTTTTGTTTATTCTGTTTCACTTTTCCTGTATATAAAGTGCATCACAGTCTTTAAGCTTTCCAAAGTCAAACTTTTTGCTAGAGTCGTTAAGATCTTCCTGTGGGATATGAGAGAAAAAATGTTTTACCCTTAAGATTAGAATAGGGATTACTCTGGCAACAAGACCAGTCAAGCTTGACTTTGGTTAGCTCAGCTATTGTTTATTACAACACTCATTCTGACTTTTTCCTTTCTTTCCATCTGATGAGTTCTGGGCTTCTTACTCCTAACACATACACATGCTCAGAAGTATATAAAACAAATGGAGCTAGCTTCTATCAAAGGCAGTGGCATTTCAAGAAATAAATATAAATGTATTCTTCTGGGATTGTTACTGTAAGTGCTGCCAAAACTCATCTTTGGTATGTATGTTTGGAATATGTGTGCTATTGGCTGTAAATTGTCTTTTATTATTCCATGGCACCTTGTCCAGGGACACACTATAAAACAAGATGTAGCATCTTCATGTGCTAGCCTGATAAAATTTATATGAAGTATAATAGAAAACAGAAGTTGTTCTGAGCTGTTTTCAACTTCAATAAATAACTGTAATACTCGGATAAAGATGTTCTTTATTAGGTCACATGGGCCCTAATATATAAGTTATAAGTTACCGATTTAGGGTGGCTTTTGCAATTATAAGTTTCTTGTTGGAGTGTTAATCATTGTGAACAGAAATATTTCTGAACCCTCCTGTGTATCTCCTGCTCATTGTCTGGTTGTCTAGAGAGCTTTTGATTCTGATTCAGTGCAGGCAAGTGACAAGAGGGTGGTGGGTGGTCTCCACTCAGCTCCAGTTAGATCTCTTGTGATGGAAAGAGTCCATTTCCAGTAGTTGATGTAATAGCTAAAGACCATCCTTCATGGAAAAGTTTGTTACAGACACGTTGTAGGGAATGAGAGTATAACCCAGCCCAGCTCCAGCCCAAAGGAAAGTAACTGACAGAATGAAGATGGAGTCACATTTTCCAGAGTAAAGGATTCACCTTACACTTGGCATCACCCTCTTGGTTTCTCTTCCTTCTTCCCTTCATCTCCGATTTGTCTAGGAAATCTTAATGAGGACCCATATGGGAGATTATTACTGAATATATAGTCAGAAGCTTCAAACTTCTGAATCTTAACATAGCTTTCAAATTAATTATCTGATTCTGATATAGAATTCACCAACATTATTACTAAATATTTCTGTCTCTTTGTTTTTTTCCACTGAAGGAAGGGCAGTGGCTTGTTTACCATAGCTCTATCCCATAAGACCAGCAGTTTCAGGCTTTGTCCCACCGTCAAAGAGCTGATTAACAGTAAACTGAGAAGTTTCATTTGACAACCACAGAAGTAGACATTGCACTAGGCTGTTGAGGCTCCCCTAATACAGCATTCAGTTTGAATTTATCCTGTTGGGCATTTTAGAATATGAGTGTGAAGGGACTTTCTTTCATATTTGTGAAATAAATACCAACCCCCAGAAGTCTCACATTTAACCCCTAGAAGCATCAAACTCACCCCTGCTGTCTGCTTCCAGTTTTCCCTCAATGTTTGTATATGAATACAAATAAATGCCTAGTTATAATAGTAACATGCATTATGTTCCTGTGTGGCTTGTCTCTCCCCACTCACCCCAGGTTAGGAGGAATACCTGTGGGAGTAGTTGCTGTAGAAACCCGAACAGTGGAACTCAGTATTCCAGCTGATCCTGCAAACTTGGATTCTGAAGCCAAGGTTGGTCACCTCAAATACATCTTGTGATGTGCTTGGAGTACCTTTGTACTACAGTGCCCACAGATATAATGAGAGTATTGCAAGCCATCAGATTTTAGAGGGAAGGGTGGCAGCCACCTTAAATTATTGCAGAACACTGTGATCACTTTCAAGATGCCTCTGGATCACTGCAAGGAGAAGTTTTATGTGAAAAGTTAAATAGGCCTCTGTAGTGGTTTTGGTGATGCTAGAAAACAGTCTGCTTTTCTTGGGGTGCTAGTCTAACAGAGGCAGTGGGCACTGATGCTTATCTGGTCCAGCTTCTGAACTACACCTAGGAGTGATAGCACAGTCTCCAGAAGGCCAGGTGTGGAAACTACAGCCCCCATCTTTTATTTTCCTTACAGAAGGATTCCAGTTGGGTGGTTGTGGTGCATGCCTTTAATCCCAGCTCTAGGAAGGCAGAGGCAGGTGGGTCTCTGTGAGTTCGAGGCCAGCCTGGTCTTCAGAGCAAATTCCAGGACAGGTTCCAAAGCTACATAGAAAAACCCTGTCTCGGAAAAACAAAACAAAACAAAAACAGATTATATGTGATGGCACATGCCTATAATCCCAACACTGGGGAGGCAAAGACAAGGGGATTCCTGGGGCTTACTGACCAGCGAGCCTCACTTACTTAAGTGAAATTTAAGTCAGTAAGAGACCCTGTCTCAAAAAAATCAAACTAGATGGAACCTGAGAATGACATCCATTGTTGATTCCTGGCCTTCACATGCATGCACAGATAGGTACACACATATTTACCTACATGTACATACTTACATAAAAGATTAGAAAGAAAAAGACAGTAATATAATTGAGTTGCCTCTGAAAAGGGTTCCTATTACTGGTTGGGAGAAGCAGTTCAACTCCTCCTTTTGTCTAAGGACTAATGTATAGTCAGACTCCCAAGAGAAGAGTGTTTAACAGGGTTAGGGAGCCAGGATCCTTTCTTTTCACTTCAAGGGTCATCCTCATGATGAACAACAGTCATGGTTTGATTTTGAGTTTACTATTTTGAATAAACGTCATAATGATCAGCTGGGGTAGGTTCTCCTTCAAACTGTTGTTAACTGACTCTTCTTTGACTTTCTCCCCAACAGATAATCCAGCAGGCTGGCCAGGTTTGGTTCCCAGACTCTGCATTTAAGACCTATCAGGCTATCAAGGACTTCAACCGTGAAGGGCTACCTTTAATGGTCTTTGCCAACTGGAGAGGCTTCTCTGGTGGGATGAAAGGTGACTAGTGGGCTGGGAAGAAAGTGGCTGGTCTGTCCTGGGCTCCAGGGGTATCAGTGATTGCTAGGCAGAGACTAGGAACGGTATTGGAAAAGGTTGTTGGCAGAGTATAAGTAATAGAGATCCTGTGGGTCTGCTAACAACTTGTCACCTGTGACCTGACAGCTTCCTTTGAGATACTGGAACAATAAAATATGTCATCTAAGCTGGGCTTGGTGTATATCTGAATTCGAGGCCATCCTGATCTACAGATCAAGTTCTAGGATAGCCTGGACTATACAGAGAAACCCGGTCTCATACATCCCTCTTTCCTCCACCTACCCAAAAAAGATAATGTCTTCTAACTTTACAAAAATTTCCAGAATAATCTAGTATTGTGTAGGTAGGCTACTGTTGAAGATTTGGCTTTCATAGGTAGATGTTAGACTGCTCTGGTGGTCCTGGGAAGTAGTGTTTCACTGGTTCCCACCCTCTTCTCTGCACATGTTCTTCATTCACATCACTGTCTGACAGGCTCTGATGACCAAGATGTGTTCAGAAATTAGCAGTAACTGGAAAAAATGAAGAAAGTCTGTACCAGACACTGGCCATTCTTTGTGGAATTTGTAGTATCTTTTATTATTATCCACCAACAGCCCTAGGCCTGTGGCTCCAGCAGATTAGACCATTAGTATAAAGGCTCTAGTCCATGCCATGGGAATTTCCTAGTGATTAGGCAGTCAGTGTCATCATTAAATAAGAACCCTCCATGAACAGAGACATTGTGGACAGTCCAGAGAGAGACAAGAAGGGTTGCCTATTACAAGGACAGACGCCCACAGCTGTGCAAAGGCCAGCATCTGCACCCACAGGCTGCAAGAATATGTGGGTGGGGTGCATTCTTCCTTCACCTCAGGATTCTAAAGGAATAGATGGGCTGGGGAAATGGAAGGAGCTGACATGCTGGAGTGATTGAGATTGCTGAGAACGTAGAAATGTGGAGTAATGAGCTCTCCATAGAGAGCCTGCACAAGCTGCGAGCAGGAGCACCTCAGTTTTCTGAGAGCTCTCCCTTGTAGGTTACTAGCCATGTATGAGAGATATTCATAATATTTACCTATGACATACGCTTGCCAGGCCTCATTGAGAAAATGAAAAGCTGTTACTGTTTTTTGCATTCATCAAAAAGCCCATATTTACTAGAGAAATACCCCTTTGCCTGGAGAAGGCTTTGATTATACATATAGTTTAATACTTATGCTTTTTAAAAAGTTTTTTTTTAGTGTGTCCAGGTGTTTTGCCTATTTTATACTTATGTACATCACATGTATGCCTGGTACCTGTGGAGGCCAGAAAAGGATGTCAGATCCCTCTAAACTGTAGTTAGAAATGTGTGTGAGCCAAGATGTGGGTTCTGGGAACTAAACCTAGGTTCAATGCAAGAGAAAGAAATGCTCTAACCACTAAGCAATCCCTCCAGCCCCACTTATGTACTTTTTTTTATTATTATTATATTTGGTTGTGGGGAGGGTGGATCAGAGGACAACTTGCGAGAATTGGTTCTCTTCTCTCATCGTACAGGTCCTAGAATTCCAACTCAAGTTGTTAAGATGTGATTACCAGCCCCTTGTTTACTTTTTTTTTAACATAAAGGTGAATCATTTATGAAAATACCATGAGAAAAGGAATGTATGGTTTAATCAGGTCAACCCTACACACTTTTACTGAATTCCTATGTGTAACTTTATTAGCTGTCTCTGAAGAAAGGAAGAAACTCAGAAACAGTTATTGCTTCAATGAGTCAAGAAAAATGTTCTTTGGGTAGCATGATAAAGCTGTAATATATAAGCAAAATACCAGGGTATTCAAGAGAGGATATTACATGAATGCTGGGATGGGGGTGTATTAGCACTCTTTCCGTTCATACATGTGAGATCCAGTTAGCATTCAGTTTCACTTGGTCCCACTTCCTTTGCAGTATATTTTATGCTGAGGCCTGAGAATTCAGTGATTTTGTTCCTTAGTGACTTCACTGCAGAGCTCTAAGAATACGCTTTTGTTGACACACTGACAGGGCGTCACCTGTCTGTCCTACCTTACCTAGAGGTCAGAGTTGTCCCTAACTGGTGGCTAAGCCCTGAAACATTAACTAAGATTCATTGAAGGCATTTGGGAAGATGAGGCAGGAGGATTGACATGAGTTTGAGGCCAGCCTGGGTTACATAGCAAGTTCTCAGTGTGGTATAGAAGGGTTAATGAATCTTGCACTAGAAGCTATATTAACTGCTTTCATGTTGCCTCCTGTAATCCTAACAAGCACCTGTAAGAGACATGTCAAACTGTTGTCTGCAGTTTACATGAGTTGAGGCTTGGGTAAGTAAATCTAAGTGACTAGCTAAAAAAAATGACAGAGTAGATCCATCTCTCTTGTGTGTGTGTGTGTGTGTGTGTGTGTGTGTGTGTGTGTGTGTGTAATGCATACACATATCAGCACACCATAATGCTTTTACAGAGTCAATTCTGTCCTTTCCATGAGTTCAAGATCCAACTCTGTTGGCCAGATTTGCTCCCCGAGTGCCTTTACCCACTGAACCATCCTGCCTGCCGATCTCTCTCTCTCTTTCTCTCTCTCCTGACCAGAGTCCGGGAACAAAATGAGTCAACTTGGAACATCCCTGGGTATCTTGAGAAAGTTATCACCTGTCTATTTTCCCCTCCTTTGGAAATGCCCATAGTTATTGCAGGAAGAAATAGCTAGAGTTCAGAAATGATTTTTGGTTTTTGTTTTCTCCATGTTACAGCAAATTCAAAATTAGTTTGCTCTGTATAGTACCTTGTCTCAAAAAAGCTATTTTTAATTGTGAAATACACATAATCCTCATTTTAGTGATTTCTAAGTGTACAGTTTATTGGTAGTGCTGTTTAACAATTAGTGTTACTTCTGTCCCAAACTTTACCATCTTCAACTTAAACCCTACTCATTAAGTAATAACTGCCATCTCCTGCTTCTTCCTGTCCCTGGTTGGGAATTAGTTATTGGCCTGATATAGTCCAGAGCAAGGTTATTTCTCCTTAATTTTGGTGTGATGCATTCATTTACACGTCACATAAGACAGATAGACTTTAGGGGAGATCGAGATCTATGTGAAATCAAGAAGGGAAAGAACAAGCTCTCCTGTGTACATACAGGTCCGGCTGTTTCCCACATATTATCTCATGTAAAGGGACCTAAACTAAGAGCCTCTTGTCATTCTTCACATCCCTTGGGGAGATGTTTGCAGTTTTGGTTTCAATACTGGCTGGGGATTATGCAGGGAGGGAAAATAAACAATTATGCCATCCCTCAGTGCACACAAACACACAGCCAGGAGCCGACTGCACTGTGGGTAAAATGACTCCAAAATTGTGTGTAATGAGTAGGAAAAGATTAGAGACAGCTCTTGCTATGCTGAAAATTGACATTAGTGGAGAGGGGGAAAAAAACTCTTTACTAGTCGGCCTAGGAGGTCTAATTCGAGCAGTAAAAAATATAAATAAATAAATAAAAGCTTGTCAAGATGGTATTGGTGCTTTTTTTCCAATGAGCTCTATCTGGCCAGAAGGCTATTCAGCATAATGCAAAATTAAATTATAAAAACTGGCTGAATATTTAGATGGAAGAGCCATTTGGAAGCAGTTTATTTAGACGAACCGGCAATGACCCACAACAGGGAGACATCAAGCGTGAAATTTACTAGAAATTAGCACCAGGGTCCCAGCCTCAGTGTGAATAGCTTGATAGGATGCAAATCCCAGTGATATTAAGCCGCCTCACTGCTGGTGCTACAGGGTCACTCTCAGTTGGCTTTTTGTGTTATACTTACTACTTTTTCCTAGGACAGGTTATAAATAACAATAAGAAAACACATTTATTGAAAACTTTAACTGGAATAAAGTCTATTTTAAAGTCTCTCATTACTTGGATGTTGAAATACAATGTCTACCAGCCATAATGAACTCATGAGAGACATTACATATATGCTGCTTGTGTATGCGTAATGTTTACCTCACTGCCTAATATAATCTTGCCTAAGCCAATAAGATCTGTTCCAGTTTGCGAGTATGGGGCACTATGAAAATACTTCCATACCCCCCCTCGTTTGGTGCCTGTGACTGCCACAACTTATCCATGTTGTGTAACAATGAAGGCCCCAGGCAGAGATGATACGTGGGTGCTGGGTGTGATCACCATTCATGCAGATGTACTTTCCCAGGATGCTAGAAAGCTCCTTCCTCTCCAGTAAGGAATGGATCAATATTTCCATTTCCAGTCCCATTGCATTTCTCAGGCACCAGAAATGGCAAGCACATACATGACTTTAAATTTCTCTGAACTGACTCCAGTCAGCATAAACCCTTGGAGATCCCCCCTCCCTGATATTCTTAGCTAAGTTTTTACTCTGGTTTTTAAATGTGAAGGTGTTTCAGACATTTATATGTCAGATCATTGTTTGAAAATACCTGGTTTGGGGAAACTTGAAATTCAGTATTAGCATATTAATTGTAGAATTTGCTTTGTGTTTATATTGAATAGCCTGTTTGGGGGTGCTGTGACAATTGCATTATGGGTTTGTTGGTGTTCCAGGGGAGATGGTGCTTAGAGGACATGAAGGTGTTATTTTAGCTCTAAGCATGGCAGCTTTAAAGCAGCCTAAAGTCCCTTTTCTACATCAGTTTTAGTACCTAAAGGTATTTGTTTGGCAGCCAGATCCTTCACATAACTGCTAGTTCCATCAGTACAGTTCCTGACGTCTCTGAACATAAAGGAAATCCAGGCCACAGTTAGATAGGTTCAATCACTCAAGTGTCTTCTGGTTTTAGTGAAGTCAGCCATTAGATGTTAGAGATTCCTCTCAAGCCTCACCCTCTCTCCTGCAAGTAAGAATGAGTAACGTGAGGCAGTTGATGGTAATTTAAAGTTGTAAGATGTACATTTGAAGCTAGACATAGAAATGCATACTTGCAGTCTCAGCAATTAGGAGGCAAAGACAGGAGAATCATAAGGTCAAGGCCAGCCTAGCTACATGGTGAAACCCTATCTCAAAAGGAAAACTGCATTTGAATGTCATCCCTGCCATTTAGTCTTACTTAACTAGCTATATCATAGATATAGGAAAAAGATAATATTCTGATTATTAATGTTGTACATTTATACCTGGGCACATGAGTGTGTATGTGTACAGTCATGATTCCTGGTATACAGTAATCTACCCAGATGATAAGGAAAAACAAAAATCCTTTTCACCAAAAAAAAAAAAAATGAAAACTCTGCACTTAGCTTTATCTTCTATATACTGTGAAGTCAGGTGGTGTCTTTTTAGTATTAAATGAATGCCCTTTGGAGAGTAGCTCTGTTAACTAGATAGATTTTCATATAAATTCACTTTTAACAAAAATGAGGAAAGTGGCTGAGACTGTCTTCATTTACCAGTAATATCATTTTTTTTCAAGTCAAATGACTTTTTTTTCTATCTTCTGTTTATTTTCATCTTTTATCTACACTTTCCTTTTTTCTTCAGTGCATATACCAAGAGGGCCGCTCCTTTCTGCTACTTGTTCTGAAACTGTTCTCTTGGCAATACTGAAAAATGTACTGCTAATTACACAATTATTTTATTATGTAGCATTGGTTGAAATATCCACTAAAGAATTAATTTAGTTAAAATAATTTGAACTGAGCAATTATTTTCATAAGCACAGAATTAGCATAAAGTGCTTAAAGTCCTTTATTCCTGCTCTTCATACAGCAGTTGTGCAATTAGCAATAAATTTTTTTTTGGTCTTTGCTTTCCACCCAAAGAAATAAATGTCTTCACTCTGACCATATATACAGAATATATGACCATACATGCTCCACACAGACTAGGAAATGTATCCTGGAGAAACTTGGAATTTCTGAAGTTCTTACAGATAAGCCAGGTTAGAGCAATGGCCCAAGGCATATGCCTCAAAGTAAGCTGTGCTCACTGATGTTCTGAATATAGAGCCATCTTTACTCTGGAGAAAATGGCAATTTAATTTGCTTGTAACTACAATGGAAGTTTCTATTTGGTTTGCTCTTAACTTCCTGAAAAATGCTTCTTTGCCTTGGTTTTCAGAATTGATTTATTCCAAATTGAAGTCCTGTCTGGATAGGAAATGTGGAGCCTGGTTGAACCTGTCTTTATTGTTTGGGAAGGATCCTTTGTGGCTCCACTGAAGTACTCATTAAATGTCTGGAATCAGAGCCCTAACACTAGCAATGTTTAAACTTTAGGGAGCTGGGAAATGGGAAGCAGCCCATAAAACACTGGGAAATAAATGACTGATCCCAAGGACTCGCTCATTTATGCACCAAGAATCTTTGTAAGCTGGTCCTGGCCTTTGGGGGACTACTGAGTATTCTCGAACAGAATGGAAAGGTTGGCTCTTCATGTGGCCATGTGAGATTTCATACGTGTGTGTGCATATATAATTTCCTACTCATTGCTATCCTATAAAACTACAATTACTAAATAATTTTTATGTTCTTTCAAAAGCATGTATGCTCATTCACTCATTCAGTACTGACTTTAAGCACTGAGGATGTTTCAGTACTGGGCAGATCTTTTTATGTATACAGGGATGAAAAGTCCAGTTTTTATCTTATTTTTGAAACAAGGTCTCACTAAGTTGCTCAGACTGAACTGGAACTTATCCTGTGGTCCAGGCTGGCCTCACAACTCACAATTCTCCTGTCTTGGCCTCCCAAGAACAGGGATTATAAGTGTGCCCTAACACCCCTGGCTCCAACTTTTAAGGTTGAATTTTTTTCAGGACCAATTGCCATTAGCTGCATTTTTTTTTTTTTGGTTTTTCGAGACAGGGTTTCTCTGTGGCTTTGGAGCCTGTCCTGGAACTAGCTCTTGTAGACCAGGCTGGTCTCGAACTCACAAAGATCCGCCTGCCTCTGCCTCCCAAGTGCTGGGATTAAAGGCATGCGCCACCACCGCCCGGCTAGCTGCATATTTTTTAAAAATTTTTTTAGCTACATATTTTAAGAACTCATTGTACTCTAAGAATCGTGAAAGGAATTGAAAAAAGCTAGAATAGTTCCTTCCTTCAGAAAACTTAATGTAGTGAGAGAGATCACATATTGACATGAAAAATACGTAACGTTTGTAGAGCAAGTATGAATTAATGTGGTGAAACCTGAATACCGAAATGCAAGGAGGGTATAAAATGGATATTTAATTGTGGGCTTTGCATACTGTATCTTATGAATGACTAAATTTCTGTCTTGTGCTTTTGAAGCTCCTCTGAAGTCTCAAGTGGGTACAGGCGGATGCACCAATCTCTGTTGCCTTTGGAATTGTCACAGGACTCCTGGAGGCTGGAACTCTCAGTCTTGTCACTTCTCCCGTGGAGATACAGTGTGCCATCATAGTCTGTTTTCTATGTGTCTCATAACATGAAAGCTCTGCTTTGAAGAGAAGTTTGATTATTTGTCTTGTTTTCCATAGATATGTATGACCAAGTGCTCAAGTTTGGCGCTTACATTGTGGATGGTTTGCGGGAATGTTCCCAGCCTGTTATGGTTTACATTCCTCCCCAAGCTGAGCTACGGGGTGGTTCTTGGGTTGTGATCGACCCTACCATCAACCCTCGGCACATGGAGATGTATGCTGACCGAGAAAGCAGGTATCATGCCTTCTTTATTGCATTCAATGCCTCTGGGGACCCTCTAGCTTTTGGTCTCCTTAACCCTAGGGAAAATTAAAGTCAAGACAATTTCATTTGAATCTTTCCATTCCCAAAGGACTCTAAGGTGAGAAAAAAATAGGCTATCTAAATAGTGTCTGCTTGCTTGAGAAGGAAACCAGGCTGGAGTCAGGTTTTCTCATCCCAGTCTCCATCCCACATCATTTTACCACAAAGTTCTCTTTCCCAAGCCTTTCCAAACTCAGATTCTCCCTTCCTGTTCTCTATTTGGATATGACTCTTAACTGTCTCTTTTTGGAGCAAAGGGAGATTAAAGGAAGGAAAAAGACTCAAATGTAATCAGAACTTCTAGGGGTTGGTGGTGGTGGTGGGGTGTGTGTAAGATTTGTTTTTATTTATGTGTATGTGCATGTGTCTGTGTGAATGTATATCATGTGTAGGGGCTGTCTATACAGGTCAGAATAGAGTGTCAGATCCCAGAAGCTGGACTTAGACAGTTGTAAAAGCCATCATGAATGCTAAGAATTAAATACAGGTCCTCTGGAAGAATAGCAAGCACTTTTAACCACTAAACTATCTCTCTAGCCCAGTTCTAGGTTTTAATCCACTAATTGTAGGTAAATTTGGAGTGGCCTTTGCTCTTCTGGAACTGTGTCTCCTGTTAATGAGCTCAGTAGTCATTGATATACACCACATACTGACTCCAAACCAAAGCTGCTCCCTTTTCTTGGAGCCCAAGGCTTTACTCTGGTATTCTAAGATGGCTAAAGAACTCTGTTTGCAAACCCTCAAAAAACTACAGAGAAGCCCACATCTGTAAGAAGGTAGTTTTTTGTTTGTTTTTTGTTGTTGTTTTTTGTTTTGTTTTGTTTTGTTTTGTTTCGAGACAGGGTTTCTCTGTGGCTTTGGAGCCTGCGCTGGAACTAGCTCTTGTAGACCAGGCTGGCGTCGAACTCAGAGATCCGCCTGCCTCTGCCTCCTGAGTGCTGGGATTAAAGGCATGCGTCACCACCACCTAGCAAGAAGGTAGTTCTTGAAACTAAATAAGACACATCAAACCCAGCACCCTCTCATAATGTATTCATGATCCTTTCCGAAGAACATCAGCATCATTGTCCGTGTATTTTACTGCATGCCATCATTTTATTGGAACACCTACTTCTTTCTTTCTCCTCACATCTTAGCCTTCTACTTCAAAGGCTGCTTGAGAATGTGCAATAGTTTCACCATTGAATCCCTAGGCTGATATTCTACACCTACAAGTTTATTATTTTTAAGTCCTAAGCTATTCCCTGATACCAGATCAGAGAAATAGATAAAGCATCCTGTCTGGTGCTATGGAAGTTAGCAAAGTGAAGGCCTCAGAGTTTCTTACAGTGAATATTAATGGTACTCTAATACTAGAAATCCTGCCCTAAACAATTTTTTTTAAGTCCATTAAGAAATTTTTATCTAGCTGGGGGTGTTGGCATACACCTTTAATCCTAGCACTTGGGAGACAGAGGCAGGCGGATCTCAGTGAGTTCAAGGACAGCCTGGTTTACAAAGCGAGTTCCACGACAGCCAGGACTGTTACACAGAGAAACTAAAAAACAACACAGAGAGAAAGATCTATTGCCTCTCAGCAGCCTGGCCTAGTGTGTCTGGTTGCAGGAGCAGATTAACAGCTGTGGTATAGGACAGTCATCACCAACAGTACCCCCCACCCTACACACATAAGTACAGCCCAAGAACTGAAGGTAGTTCCTCTGCTAGGGTCCTACCTTTTGGGATTTTTGTTTTGTTTGCTTTTCAAAACAAAAATGTGATGCCTGTCATCTTCATCAGCTGTCAGTAGTGGGATTTGTATTCTCTCCTTGAGATGGAAATTACTGGTGGGATAATGAGAATTATTTAAATTGCTTTATGTTAGACCTTTCTCATACCTCACCTCACTTAGATACATCTTAGGTGTCTGCTTTTTTTTCCCAGGGGTAACTTCTGAGAACCATGGGTGGCCAAAACAGTAATGAAGCTATTTCCTGGTCCACAAATTATAACTGATTTCATTCTGTGTCCTCTGTTTTATTTTCTTTCTTGCATCCAGGGGATCTGTTCTGGAACCGGAAGGGACAGTAGAAATCAAATTCCGCAAAAAGGATCTGGTGAAAACCATGCGTCGGGTAGATCCAGTCTACATCCGCTTGGCTGAGCGATTGGGTATGTCTGCTTGTTCTCCTGGCAAATCAATGAGCCATTCAGCTGATTTGTAATGAGTGCATTCATAGGTCAGGGGAGGAGGCACTGAAGCATTTGATCAAATTCATGATGATCTTTATTTACTATCCCCTATGTGGTAAGAACCCTGGTAGAATGAAATAGTGTGATAGGAGGGAAGGTAGATATTGAAAAAAAAAGTCACATGATTTTTCTTCTGATATTTCCTTAAAGTGCAAATAACCCACTTACTGGGATATTCTTGTAGAGTATCATTAGCTAGAGGTTGCTTTGGGAGGCAAGCTAATCAGGTGAAGAATATCTGCAACTTAAATATTTCTTATTTCTGTAGTCTCTGGACAGCCTGTCTCATTTTTATGGCTTTTGAGTCAGTGTCTCATTATAGAAAAGCGAGTCTCTAACCAGACAGTGTTCTGGGGTCAGCCTGAGCTACAGAAAATGGAAATAAAGATTGTGCACTATATGCCTCGAAATAGTGACTGCAGCAGTCCTAGTTCTTGGAGCATTTGCACATAGTTCATCTAGCCAGTTCTCTGTTGCTCATTGGTTTTCAGAATTCTTGGAAGAAGACTAAACTGTAGGAACCCTGTAATGACTTGGATACTTTTAAAACACTGGTTTTCACCCATTGAGCCACTTGCTATGTCAGTAAAGATTGCTTAGGATAATTTGTTTTGTTTTATTGTGGTTTTGTTTTTCTAAAGGAATAGAGAGGTTGTTTAAAAAGTAGTACAACCTAGTGAATGGGAGGAGCAGAAAGATGCCAGCTCATTTATGGTCCAGGGAACAGTTTAATGAAATACTATTTAGAGATTCTATTGTCTTTACCATGTAGGATCAGACACCCTCCTGAGTGCCTATAGTGTTGAGGCTGTATGTCTAAGCAGTGGAAACCTGGCCAAAAGTGGTGACTTGAGTTTCAATAATGAGTTTGTGCCCCCATTGTTTGCTGTCAGGTAACAGCAACCAAAAACTAACCCAGCCACAGCCTGACCCTTTCTGGGGAAAGCACACATACAAAGGGAAACTGGCAGTTGTTCTGAAATCTACTGCCGCCAGATTTGTTGAGGTATTTCCCCCCTTTCTTTTCCAAACAGGATAATTACTTCTGACCAACCCCATACACTGTAATTAAAGTGACTGCAACCCAAGAGTGAGTTACTTACAACTGTACACAGCGAAGCTCTAAAAGCTTCAGCCACTGATAAGCATCTCACTTAAGGTGGCTCATAATTGCTCCCGGCATCCAGTGATCGTCGCTGCTGTTTTACCAATAATTTCTGTACAAAGGCAGCAATGCCACAATTGTAGGACACAAAGAATTGCCTAATTTTCTTTCATTTATTTTTGTTCCTCCTTTTTTTCCCCCTGGTTTTCTTTCTGGCCAATTTAAAATTTGTCAAAGTCTGTCTTCTTCTGGATCACTGCCCTTTGATATTTCGCGCACTCCATTTGCCACAAACAAGCCGCGGGGCCGCAGTTCATGCTGACTCTAGCAGAAGCAGAGAGAGCCCCATTTATCTTGCACTGCCTGCTGAATTCCTACTCATTAACTGGGGGTTCACTGCCTCTTTTTAACCCCCCAATGGCTGTTATCATCCCTTTGAGTAACGGGGTGGTAGTAAGAGGATCCTCTCCACATCTGTGTGCAGAAGGACTGGGTGGTGAGGGGTGTGGGGCCAAAGCTTCCTTCTCAGAGAAAGTGGTGTTGCTTCCATGTCCATCTAGCACCTTTAACTATAGAAGCAAGAGGAAGAAGATTCCCAAATGATGGCCATTTAATCATTTGTTACAAATCATCTCATTATCAATTTCCTACTTATGCTGAAGAAAATCATATTCAGTTAACCTGACCAAACAATGGCATTCAAAAAAAGAATCTGTGCACAGCATTTGGGAGTCAGAGGCAGGTGGATCCCCAAATTCAAGGGCAGCCTGGTCTCCAGAGTGAATTCCAGGACAGCAGGGCTACTCAGAGAAACCCTGTCTCAAAGGAAAAAAAAAATGAATGAATACATGAATTTATAGTCTGCTAACTATGAAGCAAGCTCTGACTCAAGACATCTTGGAAACATGAGTAGATAAACTAGAAATAGTTGCCTAAGCATGGATAATGTTACTTACAGGTATTTGCAGCCTTTCAGAGACTACTCAAGTAGTTATAACATAACAGATTGGCTTGAATGTACCACAACATAATAGAAACCCAATGTGGGGAGAGTTTACACTGTATTCTGACTTCTTTCACAATCCCTTACCGAAAGACTACCAAAATACCTTTTATAAAGTAGGTGGGAAATGACCTTATTTTTCAGATTGGGAAATTGAAGCAAAAAAAGAAAAAGAAAAGAAAAACAAGATTAAACAAATCTTCCACAATATACAATCAATGTTTGTGAGGGCACAGAATAGAATTCTCAGTCCCTAAGCTGAATACTGAGCCTAGTCTAAATCAAACAGGGATTCTTTCCCTTTGTGAGCTAAAACCAACTGCACAGAGGAAATCTGATTTAGGAGAAAGCCTATGGGAGTGGTTGTTATCTTGTGTCTCTGATCTCTTTCCAAGTCAGCCTCTGTACTGGGGAACATTCACAGAGCACCTAGACTAACCGGTATAGACTGATTGACTGCACAAAATTACAGTTCATTCTCTAAGGATATGAATAATAATTTCTGAACAGTTAACTTCATCTCTTCCAAACTCTTTGATAGATACATGGCATAAGAGAGCTAAGGATTGAAATCCGGAATTTACTTTTTTTTTAAATGTAGCTGGTTTTGGTAAGAAGTTTGCAGATCTACAGTAATTACAGCAAAATAATTGCCCTTAAAAGTAAGTGAACTAAGTTCAGACAGCAGAATGTCTCATTGCTGAACCAGTTCTGACCCTGTGTTCTCAGTGCATGCCTTGCTAATTTCATCGAAGGGAAGATTTTACCCCACCATTTTGGACTTAAGGAAATCAAATTCCTTCCCTGGAAACAGAGTCCCCGTCTTCCAGTATCCATCCCTGTGCTGCCTCTCAGAACCAGAGCAGAGGAATGGCTGGGGAGCAGAAGTGCTGTGCTAGCCTGGCCTTTGCTGAACTGTGAGCTGGGTTCTCCCAATAGATCTTTATTGAGCCTCCTCTTTACATGCAGAGTGAAATGACATATCAATTTAGATGGAGACAGAACTATCTAGCCCAAGTGCAAAGCAGTTTTAAGCTTCCTGTTGTCCCTTTCCCTCAGTACAGCAAGTACCCAAGCAAAGGAGTCAGGTAGGGGAACCCTTGTTCTCTATCATGGCCCTGTTCCCAAACAGCTGGGCATCGTGCCATGTAGCTCCAAAGTTCTTCCCATGTGAAACCTCCCTGATGGCTGACACGTTCAGCGTCTTCCTGGCCCTCGCTTTATCCTTCAGGCCTAACTAGCACCCAGCATGCCTAATGACCTGAGGTACCTGGTGCATTTGATGATTTGTGCAGTTGAGGATATACATGTAGAAACTTCCAGAATGCCTTTCTCCAGAGCTACCTTTTTATCAACAAGAATGACCTGGAAAGGATTATCTTGGGTGGTGGAGATTCAGGGTTACTGTCAAAGTATGCATTTTCCTACCCCTTCAAGCTGTTATCAACTAAAAAGACCCAGTATTGCTTGTCTGAGACAGAAAGAGGATCTGCCTCGGAAGCTGAGACTAGGAAATAAAGATGCCCCAGTTTATATGCCTTGAAAGTGGTGTCTCCCTGTAGTTCATGGAATGTCCTGTGTGGTGAGAAAGCTGAGGAAAGTTTGTTGGTTTTTTTTTTTATTATTATTATTATCATGAAAGTAAGTGAGATCTTACTTTCTTCCTTAAGTTGGTAGTAGCTAAAATCCCACCTCCTCACTTTAATTCAAAGCCTATTTGGCTTGATGAAATTTAGTGAGACTGTGACATTTATGGGGGAGCTGTTTTAGTTTGATCCCAATCCAATTCAATTCATTACATTTACAGAAGCACCTCTGTGCCCCCTCCGCCACCTCCACTCCTACCCCCACCAGAAAGGACTTGGCAGGGATTTTGTTCATTAAACCCAGGCTTCTCTCTACCTGAAGACCATTGTCAGAATATGTCCAAGACCCTCTTCTCCCTACTTGTTCTCAATTGGCCCAGATCCCTGTCAGATTTAGGGAGAGCAGATTAGGGAGATGAAATAACAAAGGCTATAGAGAGATCTCTATACCAGAATTAGGAAAATTCTGTGTTGTTTCCTCACTTTCTCATGTGGCCATGTCTGTATGAGGTAAGGGGCAGGACTGAAGGGAGAGTTATTCAATTTTTATTCTTATTTGGAAGTCTGAGTTAATATAATGATTATTTAAATATGAACAAGAGATTTCTCATACTATTGCAAGGAACTTCAGGATCAGACATCCCCTGAGAAGATTGCACTTAGAATCAAAATGCAATGATATGCAGTTGTATTTAGGTAGGTGTGGCCCCTTTAAAAAAAAAAAAAAAAGCACCGGGCGGTGGTAGCGCATGCCTTTAATCCCAGGCAGAGGCAGGTGGATCTTTGTGAGTTCGAGACCAGCCTGGTCTACAAGAGCTAGTTCCAGGACAGGCTCCAAAGCCACAGAGAAACCCTGTCTCGAAAAACCAAAAAAAGAAAGCAAACATATGAAAATGGGACTGCAGTTCAGGGGAAACCTAGATGCATTGAGAAAAATTATTCCCATTACAGAAGGATGATTTTTGCTTTACCAAAGGACTCACTGTAAAGTTCATTCTAAATAGCTCCCTTGGGGCATTTAAAACAAGGTCTGACTTACAGTTTCTCAAGAATGGTTTTTGATTTTTGGCTTTTTAAAGCACTCCTATTATGGATATGGAAATATGGAGATAATTTAGATGATTTTTTTACTATCTTCATAGAGGAATTTTTTTCCCAACAAAGAAAACATGAGTGCATAGTTCTTTTAACTGCTACTTGTGTTGATGCCTTTGAACCTGAAGAAGAGTTCAGTTATTGTGGCTTTTCAGTATCAAGGTCTAATTTCTGCAGTGTTCAGGAGCCCTGCAGGGAGGGTGATCTTATCTCTTGTATATCTCGTATTTAACCAATCAGAGCAAACTTCTTTTTTAAGAGGATGAAGAAGAGTCTATAAAAGTTAAAATAAAGCTTAGGTTTTAAATAAAAATTAAAAGTTAAAAGTTATGTTTAAATTTTTATAGCCCCCTTATAAGAAAAGTTAAGAATTTTTTTTTTTAACTTTAATATTGGGCTGGAGAGATGGCTCAGCAGTTAAGAGCACTGACTGCTCTTCCAGAGGTCCTGAGTTCATTTCCCAGCAACCCTGTGTTATTTCACCACCATCTATAACAGAATCTGATGCCCTGTTCTGCCATCCAGTTATACATTCAGAACCCTCATACATAAAATATAAATAAATTTTAAAAAATTTAAGCTTTAATATTACTTTTTTTTTTAAAATAAAACTTTATCCCATTTCCCAGATTAGGGTTGTAAATGAGAAGCTGCACTTAGACCAAGGGGTGTGCTTTCTGAGGGTTATCATTCCTGGCTTTAAAATGTCTCAGCCCCCCAGAAACTCCTCCCTGTGACTGCAAGGACATAGGGTAGGGCTGACCCTCACCTGCCACCTTCTGTGTTAAGCAACTGCTGCAGAAGCCAGTTGTTCCTCTGGTGGCACTGCTTGTCCTGGCTTCAGGTATGGCTGACTGGCTGCTGGCCTGGGATACATGTAGATCAGTTTAAGCTGTTTTAAAGTCCCAGAATTATAGCTGAAGAAATAGCACAGCAGTTAGATCACTTGTTACTCTTCCACAGGTCCAGACCCCGCACACACGTGGTAGCTCACAGCATTTGTAACTCCAGTTCTAGAGGATCCGATGTAGGCACTGATCTGACCTGTGTAGGTGCCAGGTCCACATGTAGTGCACATACATAAAAATGAAGCACTAATACAGATAAAATAAATGAATCTAAAAGAATAAATAAAGATCCAGGACTATGGCTAGACTCCGTAGGCCACAATCCCTAGCTCTGATTTCCTGGCTCTGTAGCATTGAGCAAGTTACTTGTCTCTTAGTCTCCTCATCTTTGAGGTCATGACCTTTCAGGTCTAATGTGTTAGAGCAAATGGAAGCATCATAGCTTCTTAGTAGTATTAGCTCTTCACACTTGATTAGGCTAGTGATGCCTCATCTGTGTTTAACATCTCATATGTTGGTTCTATAATCATAAGGTTTGGTGTTTTAGGATTTCATTGAAACTTTGGTTTTATGAAGGGACAGGAACAGCATACCTTTCTCCTGTTTCAGCTTTTGCCAAAGGCAGGACTCCAGAAAAGAATGGCTGTAGAGCATATTCTTAAACACACACACATACACACTCTCACACACACTCACATTTGCTTTCCTAAAAACCCTGAGGCCCTGCAATCTGGCTAGAAAAGAAAGAAAACCATTCCAAGATATTTAATTGTACAGGGAGCTTACAGAATTGATTGTGAGCTTAGCTTTTTACAATAGTCCAGTGAATAAGAAATGCTCCTGACAAACGATCAATGATAGGATAATCACTCTTTATCCCCTCCTCATTCTTACCTTCTTTCTTTCAGGAGAACAGGGTTCAGAAGTCAAAAATCTTTATAGACGCTGCTTTTAAATTAAGCAGAAAATAGACATTGACATATTTGTTAATCTCCCCTAAATCATTACTGGGGCTGGCTGCTGTGCTACAGCAGGCCCTCCGTGTACAGCACAAGGGTAGCACCCACCTGAGAGCAGCCTACTGCTCCTAGGACTTGAAAGATTAGAGACAGTTTTCCTCAAAGCTAAACACACAGACTCTGGGCCTTCTTACATGTTTAAGTCTTCTCAACACCTCTCCTTGCCCTGTTTCTTTTCTGAGGTGGCCTTTGGGAAACGCCTCTTTTTTTGTTTGTTTGTTTTGTTTTGTTTTTCGAGACAGGGTTTCTCTGTGGCTTTGGAGCCTGTCCTGGAACTAGCTCTTGTAGACCAGGCTGGTCTCGAACTCACAGAGATCCACCTGCCTCTGCCTCCTGAGTGCTGGGATTAAAGGCATGCGCCACCACCGCCCGGCTGCTGCCTCATTTTCTAACTCCTGAGAAAACAAGAGCACCATCATATTTATTTCATTATTCCTTTGAAACTCTAGACTAGCACAATTGGCCCGACCTCCCCTACTCTTCCTGAAGGCTCTCCTCAGCCTGTAGTTCCTCCTCCTGCATCCAAGTGTTGAGGCTGCTCTTAATTCTGCAAACACAAGAAACCAACAGTCCAGCTACTGTCAGGAGATATGTTTGGCCACTTTTGGTACTATTAAGGAGGACAAACACAGGCGTTGGGGGTGGCCAGACCCAGGTATAAATTCTGACTATGTTACTTAACAGCTAGGTGCCACTTTACATTGCAGAGCCTCTTTTTTTTCTGGTTTGTAAAATGGATACTTTGTCTATAAGGAGGGTATAAGGATCAGAGATAATGTATGTGAAGCGACCTGGAAAATACTTGGCAGCACTGAAGGATTCAGCTTAGCAGCAGGGTTAACAGCTGCCCAGCCTAGGTCTGAATCGTGTGTGTTGACTTATGAGGTACATGATCCTGAAAGCCTCATGTGCAGGCCTGACACACAGTAAGTGGTGTGTTATATATGGCTCATGTAGATGCATACATGCGTTCAAGTGCAATGTCAGCTGCTAACCTAGAAGAAGAATCTTGAAGGGTTTGGAGTTCCCTGCTGAACTTTCTTCATTGAAAGTCCTGCCATTCCTGAGGGCCCAGCATTTTTACATCTTCAACTAAATCTTGGTGCTGCTGAGAACATGGCAGACGTTGTCTAGGTCTTCATTACACAATAGGACTAAGGTGACTTCCATATGACTTAGCCTTCTAAAATGGAAGGGTCCACTACTACAGAAGTAGTAGTCTTCTGCAAGTAAGAAAGGCAGTTGTGACACTGTCCAAAAGCTTTAGTGCAGTGGTACCCTGAGTCCTGGCTGTCACTTTCTTGATTTATGGCCTTGATGACTCACACAACTTCTTGGTATCTGTATATTTACTTGTAAGATGCTAAGAAGAATACAGCCACAGGAGTTGGTAAGACTAAATGGGCTCTGAGACAGCAGGTCAGTGACTGCTTCTCACAGTTTTAAAATGGAGAGGTGGAGCTGGGCATTCAAAAAGTCATGTAAAATAAAACTAAGTGCTAGAGTCCCATCCTTGCTTAGTTAGCATTTGCTTATATATGATACTTCCAGCTCACTCAGCAGCTCAAAGCTATTCATAGCATATGATTCGTTGTGGCATAAAAAACGACATGTTCCCACACAGGCATATGCTTGAAACAGGCCTTTCTCTGCTACAAGACATCACCTGTGCTTGTGTATTTGTCAGCGTTAGTGACAAAACATATCAGATAACTCCAGCACCAGGGCTGTCACCTATTGTTCCTTCAGTTAGATGTGATGTACTCAGCTCTGCTGGTCAGGCAGATAAATTTTCAGTATTGATTGCAGACCCCACTCTGAAAGTAATTAGGAAGGGAAGCACAGCATAGCAAGACCTCAACTAAAACCCAGTAGATGGAGATTTTTTTTTTTTGTAATAAGAGCATCATCTCTGATGGGGTGATGGTACTGTGTGTTCAATGCTTAGCAATCCACACAGGATCTGCTCTTCTCTTTCCCAGTTTCCTCTCTTTTAGCCTAAGACCTAGAAGTTTTGTCACCTGGTCAGAGATTGGGTTAGGACTGATGTGAGTTATATGAATCTGGCTCTACTTGGTTGAATTGTACTACTCTGAGGTTAAGAATATTCTAATCTGACATTAGAAGCTAAGGAATACAGCAGCTTGCAACTTAGGGGTGATCTTAGTGCTTAGCAGTTTCACAGGCACTTGTTGAGGACTTGATAAAACCAGAGCTGCTGGTCTATACTCTAGTCCCAGGGGAAGCTCACCTACAAAATCCTATATTTGGACTAGTCCAACTACTCTAATGGTGGGCATGGTATCTTGACTTGTGGGGATAGAGGAGCCTTGCTGTTGGACAGTGAACTGATGAGAGAGGTACAGACCTTCAGGTGGTCACTTTTCCTGTTTAAGACAGACTTGGAGAGCAGGATTGCCACCACTGTTTTCATACTCGTGACCTGTAGGGAAAAGAAGACATGTGAGCTCTCTGTGACAAAGCAAGGACAGGAGTACTATCTCATAGAGTCTGTTATGTAGCCAAGAGTGATGCAGTGGAAAGCCAGGCCCTAGAGGGAAGGACTATGACTGCATCTGTGCCAAGATTTCTGATCCCTGCAGTGTGACAGGCAGGTTTATGTAATTGCAGGCACCCCAGAGCTAAGCCCCACTGAGCGGAAGGAACTGGAGAACAAGTTGAAGGAACGGGAGGAGTTCCTAATTCCCATTTACCACCAGGTAGCTGTGCAGTTTGCTGACTTGCACGACACACCAGGCCGGATGCAGGAAAAGGGTGTTATTAATGTAAGTACCACAGTTGCCATTTCTGACTTATCAGAGCCCTGCAAGTGACATAGGCCCACAAGTAGGGAGCTGCTAGGGCCATATCAACACAGCTTATGCAGATCAAACCATTTCAGATTTTTAAAGAGATATCTCTCCTTTTCTGTATCCACTTCCATCTAAAACAAAATGATTTAGGTTTCCATGGAATCCTCAGGCAAGCTCTTCATTGGTGAGCAGACTGTAGTAGAACGTCAAAGTTATGGTGACAGCTAATTCACCATTGATCTGCATGAAAGTTGAGCTGTCTGCTCAGAACATATTCTTCCCTTTCTAGTTCTCTGGGAACTTAGCTTCTTCCTCAAAACTACAGTCATGTGTAGGATAGCATTTGCCAGAATACTGGCTGTGCACAGTGTTCTGTGGTTTGTAGGGATGTGCTGAGGGTGTAGGGAGTTTAGGCTAGCTTTGGGGTCTCTAAAGGGCTTTTCTGGAGAGTGGCTTTTTATGGCTGTGGGGTTCCTTCAGATTGAGTGCTAGTGCCAGAATGTCTACACTAATTCCTCTGTGCTCTTCTGGGAGTCTAGGACATCTTAGATTGGAAAACATCCCGTACCTTCTTCTACTGGCGGCTGAGGCGTCTCCTGCTAGAGGACCTGGTCAAGAAGAAAATCCACAATGCCAACCCTGAACTGACTGACGGCCAGATCCAGGCCATGTTGAGACGCTGGTTTGTAGAAGTGGAAGGCACAGTAAAGGTAGGTGAAGCACCAACAAACCTTGATGCTGTACAACCAACCATGAGAGTTACAAAGGTTGTCAGCTAAGAATCTTCAGGCCTTTAGGGGTAAGGAGTACAAGGAACCTAAAACCCAGATCCTCCACTACTCCAATTTACAGCCAAACAAATAACATGCTATGATATCATGTTAGAAAAGCTAGAAGAGCCTATCTGCAGCCCATATAGTCATTCAGCAAGCCGTTTTGAACACTTAAAACATGCCAGACACTGAACTAGACCCTGAGAGACAGTATGCCTGCCCACAGAGAGCTTGTTTGTCCTACCCAGCAGCAAGGATGGTATTAAACGCAACAAAGAGCATAGTCATATTGCACGAAGTAGATACCCAATTTTGAAGCAGGAAGAGCAAGATTTCTGAAGAAAGAGATGTCTCAACAGAGACTTAATAAACCAGAAGAAAAAGTTGGGTTAGTGGAGCAGGGGTAGAAAGAATGCTCCAGGCTGAAGCAATTCTTTGTTCAAGGTATGCTAGCAAAGGCAGCATGTATCTGGCAGGATGACTCAGAGAGTGTTTGACCAGGTAGAAACCCAACTTCCTAAGCTGCAGAGGTGTCTGCACTGTGTGGAAGACGGTTGTAAGCAGCCGAATTATACTCCTCAGGAAGCCTAATAGATGTGATATCTCACACACACACACACACACACACACACAAACGATGCTAAGACTATAGTTTTGGTTTCACATCTGAGCTGGAAGAACTTGCCTGGCCTGCCAGTGGGAATGCATCTGGCATCATCTTAGGATGATCTCTTAGAAGGGCCTCATAACAAGACAGTGTTCCCAGTGTTCTTGCATTAGAATTACAGACAGGACAAACCTGAAGTCAACATTTGTCCCTGGATTTCACAAATCAGTCCACAGGAAATAGGGAAGGAAAAGCTAAACATTTATGTCTACATTTTTACTAAGTAAAATTAGGGGCAAATGTGGGTGGCTAAGGGAAAGAGCTCTTGCTTGTATGATGTGTGCACCCGAGTCCCAAGGAAAAGATTAACCTTTTTTAGTGTTAATGTATACATTTTTAAAAACATTTATTTGGTGCCTGAGTCTGGGCATACCACAGTTTACATGGAGAAGCCATAAGATGACTGAAAGGAATTGGTTCTCTTCTTCTACCATGTGGGTTCATGGGATCAAACTCAGGACTTCAGGCTGAACAGCAAGTGCCACTGAGCCATCTTGCCGGCCCTATTATCAGGCTACACTAAACAGATATATTTTGTAATATATTACCTATGTGATCAAAATCTTTGGCGACTGTTGTTGATGGAAAGTGACTAGTTGGTGGTGGCATGAAGTACCTTGTCTCACAGAGGGTCACTCCAGTCTCCTCAAATGCTACCTGGAGTCTTTGCTGACAACTTTTCTTATCAAGGAACTGTAAGATTCACCATCAGTTTTAAAGCCAGTCATGTGGAGTGTTCTAAGAGTCACCTTTGTGTTAAGTCTGCCTGTTTCTTTATGACTGGAAAGCTTCTTGGATAAATATTTCAGATGTGCAGCAGGGGAGTGGGACATTCTCTGACATTTGGTTGAGGTTAAGGTCAGTCTGTGGCATCATAATTGAGTGAGACAATTTTGTCAGTGGCTACTGGCAGCTTCTAGTGGAAGTTGGCATTGAAAGTCATGCAAGTGTAAAATAAGAGGTTGTTCTCCAGTTAAGAGTGGTCGGCTAGGTAAATGGAGTGTGTGTGTGTGTGTGTGTGTGTGTGTGTGTGTGTGTGTGTGTGTGTGGCCCGTACGCCTCCCTACCACATTAGTCACTAATGGACGTGCACAGCCTCGGTGGGCACAAGGATGAAGAGAAGGAATAGCTTCCCTCCAAGCATGAAGTGAATAGATAGGTCCCCTCACTTACTCCTTAGTGGCATCCTCCCAGGGGGCAGTGTGTCTAAAGAAACAGGCCATTGCTGTTTCTCATCAGTGGGGAGCTGTGTGTGTACAGGCTCCTTGCTGGATTGAGTGCAGAAGACACTGCAGGCTCACAGCTCAGGAAGAGGCTGTCTGCACACTGAATACCAGTTGATACTATTTCCCTTGCTTATGTTTACAGAAGATTGCCTTTCCCATGAGTTCTCATCTTCGAGGACAGGGAAAAGGAAGGACAAGTGATCCTGTAAAGTCAGGACATATGGCTTTGAAACCTCCTGCCACATTCTGCAGGCTCAGCAGGCCCTGAGTGTGGGATAGGTGATAAAATCTGCAGCCCTTGAAAGAAGAAAGTGCTGCAGTGTTCAAGGTGTAGAGTTGCCTCTGAAGGGCTACTATATAAACTGCCTGATATTAAGAAGTGGCTGAGAGCACTCTGTATGGTGGCAGGGTCTTCAAATAATGACAGATTTCATGTCCGTTTCCCTCAAATGCAAAGACTAGTAGAATCCTCTTGAGTGCCAAGACCTTTGCTGCTGTTAATGGTAAAGAAGTCATGTAGTGACAAGCATTTATTAGCCATGCTTTGTATTGTTTTTCCCTCAGAGATTTTGTTTTCTTGATCCTGGCAAAAGATTTTAGAATGGAAAATTGAGCAATATGAATCTTTTGTTCCCCTTAGAGACCTCCATCCCATGAGCTCTAGGATTACACTGGATCCACTGGGCAGCCCTGTTATAGGAAGTAGTTGGGTTTATAGTTCATAGTTTCACTGTGGGTAAAAGCAACAGCATCGCTACAACTCCCTGAGGAAAAGGTTACAAGAGCTGTGGATTAAATTTGGTTGTGCAAACATGGCACTTACTTGCTTCATGGGGATGATTTCTGTCTTGATTTCTAGCTCCACAATTTGAAGTATGCAGTTTTCCCAATAGGCTAATTGGTTCTCTGCCTGTAGACTCTAACAGGGGAAATCACAATTAAAACATTGCATGGTGTTGTAAGAGGTGCAGGTTGTGTTCCCAGCATCTGAGAGGAATGCGGCCATTCCCAGCGCCTGCCTCCTGGCCGCGGCTGCACAGCTAGCTTATACCCGAAATGATTACACACAAACTGTATTCATTTAAATACTGCCTGGCCCATTATCACTAGCCTCTTCTTGGCTAGCCCTCACATCTTAAACTAACCCATTTCTAGAAATCTGTGTATCACCACGAGGTGGTGACTTACCGGAAGATTCTAACCTACATCCATCTCAGGCCGGAAATCATGGCTTCTCGCCCAGTGCCGTCTCTCCAGCCTTCTGTTCTGTCTACTCCGCCCACCTAAGGTCTGTGTCCTATCCTACAGGCCAGGCAGTCTCTTTATTTAACCAATGAAAGCACAGAAATACAGAAAAACCCTCCTACACCAGCATGGAGCCAGGCAGTGGTTGTGCATGCATGTAATCCCAACATTTGAGACCAGTCTGGTCTATAGAGTGAGTTTCAGGACAACCGGGGCTACACAGAGAAACAAAGACTTTGCACGAAACGTTGGGGAACAAATGTAAATTTTTGGGATCTCACAAACTCACTTAAAAAGAAGTTCCTAGCTTCTATTTGATTGGACACATAATTTGAGCCTCCATTCCCTCATGTATAAATTGGGGATAATGTTTATGGTGTCACAGGATTCAGTGGGTTTAAATGTCAAAGGTAAAGCATGTTATACATTAAATAACAGCCAGACATGGTAGAGTATACCTTTAATCCCAGAACTCAAGATGTGATCTTCTATGAGTTTGGGTTAGCCAGGAATATATGGTGAGAGCCTGGGGGGTAAGTGAGAGAATGAGGAGAGGGGGGAGAGAGAAAGAGAGCACATAAGCAAAGTCAAAGCATGAGACTAGGTGAACTGACTCATTCTGGAAGGGCTACCAGACTCACACTAGTGTCCCCAGGGCTTAATGCCCTAATTCTTTCTAATTGTCCAGTTACCCACTTCCTCTCATTCTGGAGTTCCAATGGAATGAGGATCAGAGAGAGCACTGTTGATAAGGTCTCTACTGTCTCATGCACCCACAGATGGCCTGGTGTATCAGTGAGGGATGAGGTAAGGGGAAAATAGGAAAGAATTGCCTGGCCCAGCCATAAAATCTACCAAGCCACTTCACATGGTCTTTTGGTGTTGTGCCACAAAGACTCTGAGAGAAATCACATTGCATCTTGGGCTTCGGAAGAAACATAGATACATTAAAAGCAACTTCCTTTCTAGGATGTATATGTCTACACCAGGTATCTTTCCAGCTGGAAGCATCTCTAAGTAACTCACATGGTGAAGTCATTTGTAGGCGTGATAGTCGAGGCTCACAGCCACCAGGTTGTGCCCTAGTCACTCCCTGGCCCTGTACAACCATTGCTTAGGGAGAGCTTAACAGCTGTCCAGTGCATTAGAAATGAACCTTTCAAGCAGGTCATTTAGATTTTGTAAGCTAGACTAATTATTACATATAATTAGTGAGGCTGAGTGGTGCCTGAGATACTTATCCATTGATGCAGAAAGAGAGAGTTGTCTGGTGAATGTGTAAGGCAAGCCAGTGTTGTGATGTTTAATTGTTGATATTTTATTGATGTTACGATGCTCTGGCTGGGATGTCAAGCAGGTGATATGGGCCCAAGGCTGTCGTGGGGCTAGCAGCCCAGCCTTTCACACTTGTTTAAGATCTACTCTGCAATCCTAGGAAGGTAAATAGCTACATTTTTTTATAATTCTAAGGAAGAAAGTGATAATGGCTTTCCCCCTTGGAACTGCCCTTCCTCATGACTGGATTAGTGAGTGTCATGGCTGTCCCAGAAGGCAGCTTGCTTTTCCTGAGTGCAAGAGCTCAGCACAGTAAGCCCTCCCGACAGATTGAGGGAAAACAGCACTGTGTGTACAAAACTTTGTTTCTTTTTGCTAAAATTTAATTGATTAGAACTCAAGAGTCCTCTGTCTTCATGTACTGTGGGCTTCAGGCTTGGTGTCATCCAGTTGTGTTTGGAATAAACAGCATGTTTTATGTGCAGGGTCCATATTTTTAAGCATCTAAAATCTTGGAATGTGTTGCTGTCTGTTATTCTGCCTGGGAACTGTTTTAAATGTTTAAACACCTACTGTAGTTTGTGCCTGCAGGAGGGGAAGGCAGGAGTATTTACTCTAGAGGGTAGCTGCCTTTCTCCAGTGTAGTGTGTGAGCATCGTTAGAAGCCAGCATCTCGTTAGCTAATACATTACACCAATCAAGGAGAGTTATCTTAAGCCACAATTAATCTGCTCCCTGGCATATGTTGATAGCAAAGCATCATGCTGTTTCTTAATTAAAAGCAAACGGATTAAAAATGATTAATAAGAGTATTAAATATTCTCCTAAACTAAAGGCTTTGGGACTCCTGAGTGAATCTAGTTGGGTTTTGTTTGGTTTCCTTCTGAAGCTCAAGAAGCTGCCATTGTTTTATTTTTTGCACCTCTCTCCTCCCAAGTTGGGGAAGCTGTGAAGTCTTCTAGCCACAGGGAACTCTTAATCACCAACAGTGGAAACGGCCAAGTTTATAAAGGTGCCAGTGGCTGGAGTCCAGGTGTGTTCATTCATCTGGGGTCCAGCTATAAAGTAGACCACATGAGCAAGGCACTTCATTGTCAGCAGGGCTTGCTACAATTTTCCTGTGGAGCAAAAGCATTTCCCTATTGCAGAACCTCAGAGAGGAGGTACTCCCAAGTGAAACATGGAGGTGGGTAGTTCCCAGCTTGTTCTCTGAGGGAGAGCTGATCTCTGTCAGAGATACCCAAGGTGGGCAAATCCGGAGCCAGGAAAGGAGATAGACAAGACTGCTGGAAAAAAGGCTCACTACTGACGTTAATCCCGGGAACCTGTGATCCAGCATAGTAAACAGTCGGACACAGCCAGTCCACCGACTAGGTCAGGGGAGGAAGTGAGTCTGAAAGGAAACCATAGTTTGGTTGGTTGCTTTTGTGAGACAGGGTCTCACTCTGTACCCTTTGTTAATCCATAACTTAGTGTAGCCCAGGCTGGCCTGGAACTCCCTATTCACCTTTCTCAGCCTTACAGGTGCTAGGATAAAAAGTGTGAGCCATCACACCTAGCAATAAAAGGTATTTTTAAAAGCATGCAATATGTTAGAAGACAGCCCAGTTTCCTGTTGCTGGATGCTTCTTTTGTGAATGTTCACTCCACACTGTGCAGGCCCTGAAGTTACAGCTGTGGATTTTGTGCCATTGCTTGTGCCTATCTGGATTTTCTGAAGCCACAACACAAGCCTCAGAGTCCCTACAGTGCCCACCTATTAAATTACAGCGCCAAACTCATTGTCATTCTGACTTTGACTTTGTTAGTGATAACAGAAAAGGATAGCACACCTTCAAATGACGAGCTTTGTGTTTAATTACCCAAACAAAATGACATAAATATGAATGAGCCCTAATGGTGGTACTTGGTTTTCCGGAAATCATTAACAAAACGATTCCTAAATGATTTGTAAAGAAATGAGAGAAGAGAGCAAGGAGAAGGCTATTAGGCTTCTAACATACTCCTGAATTATTATGTAGTCAGCTGTCTCAGAAATACTTCGCTAAATGATCTTGAAAGAAAGGAGGTGAGAGGTTGGCTGTTGAGACTCTCAGGGCTGCAGACTTCTTGACCCTCTGCAGTGCTCTCATAACTAATAAAGTGGAATGGGTTTCTGATTTGGTGGCAACACTATAGCAACAAGAAATTCCTCCACACCAATATCCATGTTGTATTGTGTGTTATTCTCTAAGTCTTGTTCCCATGTGTCCTTTAAAGAAGTGGTCCAACCACAGAAGGCTTTCCCAGCTAGAGAACTAAGGCACAAACAGAGCCTTTTCTGCCACATCTTGCTGGGACTGGAATTGCACTTCAGGATCAGCCACATACACCTTTCCCTCCCAGTCACACTCATATGTACCCTGCCTCGCAGACCTACTGTTGTGGTACAGTAGATAACGGAGCCTCATAGGACAGACTCCCATGTGAGTGTCTGAAAATCAGAGGAAGGCAGCTCCCAGCTGGGAACCTACCCTCTCCTCCCCAAACCTGAACAGTAAAGGAGAATTGTGAACAATGTTTTTATGCCAAGAAAGTTTTTGGGATACTGGGCAATCAGGTTTCCAGGAGTATTCCCTGGCATTTGACCAAGACTTGATTGTTTGCAGGCTTATGTTTGGGACAATAATAAGGACCTGGTAGAGTGGCTGGAGAAGCAACTGACAGAGGAAGATGGTGTCCGCTCAGTGATAGAGGAGAACATCAAATACATCAGCAGGGACTACGTCCTCAAGCAGATCCGGAGGTGAGGCCACCATCAGGGTCCTCAAGGCTAAGAAGCTACCTTCTTTACAATAAAAAGTTTTATAATAAACTCTGAGATAGTGCTGCTCTGATCCCAGTGGTTTCCCTGTCTGGAACTGCTATAGTTGACCAACAGATGCAAATATATCCCTGAAACACAGCTCTCTCTCAACTGACTTTTACACATGCATTCACTCTAGGTACAGATATTCAAACCAAGTGGATGATTTTGAAAGGCAGGAAGGCTGACATCTCCTTGGGAGATGTCCATAAAACTACTTGGAAATATATTGCTTATGGAAAAGCTGCAAAGTAGAAGCTAGCACTAATAATTCGCCTGTCATTTAAATGTTTACCTTATCAAAATTGTGTACAACTCTCTAAGGACAGAAATTCTCCTATGTGGCTACAGTAAAACCATCAACTTTGATAAGTTACTGACTAAATGCTTTTTTTTTGTCTTTTTTTATTGTTAAAAGAGAAATTTACATTTACTCCCCTAGTCCCCTGCCCTCCCGCTCCCCCAGTATCCCTCCTCCCTCCCCCTGCCTCCTTAAGAGGGGGCAGGGTACCCTGCCCTGTGGAAAGCCCAAGGCCCTTCCCCCTCCATCCAGGCCTAAGAAGGTGTGCAACCATATAGACTAGGTTCCTAAGAAGCCACTGCATGCAGAAGAGATAGGTCCCTGTGCCATTATCATTGGCTTCTCAGTCAGTCCCCGTTGGCAGCCATATTCAGAGACTCAGGTTTGGTCATATGCTCATTCAGTCCTGGTCCAGTTGGATCTGATGAGCTCCCAATAGATCAGGCACACTGTCTCAGTTGATGGGCCAGTCCCTCGCAGACCTGACTTCCTTGCTCATCTTCTCCC
>JAQHUG010000027.1:12196818-12213028 GCA_028555095.1 Dicrostonyx torquatus | reverse complement strand
CAGCCATATACAGAGACTCCGGTTTGGTCATATGCTCATTCAGTCCTGGTCCAGCTGGATTTGATGAGCTCCCAATAGATCAAGCACACTGTGTCAGTTGGTGGGCCAGTCCCTCGCAGACCTGACCTCCTTGCTCATCTTCTCCCACCTTCTGCTCTTCAACTGCACCTTGGGAGCTCAGTCCTTTGTTCTGATGTGGATGTGGGTCTCTGACTTTATCTCCATCCATCAGGTGAAATTTCTCTGGTGATGATCAAGATATTCATCAATGTGACTATGGGACGAGGCTAGTTCAGGGACCCTCTCCTCTTATGGAGAGTTTTCCCTATGAGCATGGGCTCGGTGCTAGAGTACATTGGTATCCCCAGCACTGCCTTGCCCCAGTCCTCCATTTGTAGAACATCTCTTATTTTTAGGTTGTCTAATGTTTCTCTGTGGTTTGAGTTCTGTATTGTGGCCATATCATCACGTGTGTGATATTCTGTCCATCACAGAGTAGCCCCACTGAAAGTCACCCAAAGCTCATATGCCCCTGTCACCTAGCCAAGCTGTTTCTGGATTTCACTACTGTATAATTACTGGTCATCACCCCCTCTGCCTTGCTACTCACTAATCAACTTGCAGGCCAGAGAAGCTATCTTGTTCCCCATTAGTACTTTTCTAGACTGAACATTCACTGATATCTTGCCTGAAGAGTCTTTACTATGATCTGTACTCTGTTTCCTCAATTATGCCCTCACTTAAACTCTGTAAGCAACAGTTCCTGTCTTTCCTGATGCATTTCTACATTATTGATGTAGACTAGGAAATACCTACTTCCTTTATTTTATAGTTTATTTCTTGGACATATGGCATCAAAATAGTGCATATTTGTTTAGAAAGGGCCCTTCATTCAGGCACTATTGTCAGTGTGTCCCTGTTGACTGAGGTTTCTGTCCTGCCCAATTCCCACAGTCGTTAAGTCCCAAAGAAATCACACAGAGGTCTACATTAATTATAAACTGATTGGCCTAATATCTCAGGCTTCTTTTTTTAATATTTATTTATTTATTATGTATACAATATTCTGTCTGTGGTATGTCTGCAGGCCAGAAGAGGGCACCAGACCTCATTACAGATGGTTGTGAGCCACCATGTGGTTGCCGGAAATTGAACTCAGGACCTTTGGAAGAGCAGGCAGTGCTCTTAACCACTGAGCCATCTCTCCAGCCCCCTATCTCAGGCTTCTTATTAACTCTTATAACTTATATTAGCCCATAATTCTTATCTGTATTAGCCACGTGACTTGGTACCTTTTTTGGCAAGGCAGTCACATCTTGATTCCTCTCTGTCTGGGTGACAACTGTAGAATGACTTTTCCTCTTCCAAGAATTCTCCTGTTCTCATTGCCCCGCCTATACTTCCTGCCTGATTACTAGCCAATCAGCATTTTATTAAAAATAATACAAGTGACAGAATAAAAGACCATTGTCCCACTGTTTTTGTTTTGAGGTTTATTTATTTATGGTTTTTTTTTTTGTTTTTTCTTTTCTGGTTTTTCAAGACAGGGTTTTCCTGTGTTGCCCTGGCTGTCCTGGACCTCACTCTGTAGACCATGCTGGCCTTGAACTCAGAGGATTTGCCTGTCTCTGCCTTCCATGTGCTGGGGTTAAAGGCACCACCACCACCCAGCTTATTTAGATTTTTCAAGACAGAGTTGTCTGTGTAGACCAGACTGGCCTCAAATACTCAAGATATCTCCCCATCTCTACTGCCTAAGTGCTAGGATTGGGGTTTATTTTTTAATTGCTCCTTATTCTCTAACATTGCAAAATGTTTTCTACTGCCTTTTATATAATCCTTAGCTGCTAGGGACGCTTGAACAAAGGACTCATGAGGTGGTGAGCACAGTGTGCACAGCTTCCCTTGTCAGCATGTCTGTCAGGCAATTCTTAAGTGCCCCAGTCTAGACACTGCTTTCTATTTTTTCTTCACCATCTCCAATCTTCTCTCCAGCTTGGTACAGGCCAATCCAGAAGTTGCCATGGATTCCATCGTCCATATGACCCAGCACATCTCACCCACTCAGCGAGCAGAAGTTGTAAGGATCCTCTCCACCATGGATTCCCCTTCCACGTAGGAGAAGCTTCTCATCCATTCCTGCCCTGTCTCTGGAGAAGACATTCCTGCCCTGTCTCTTACATCTGAAACCACTGTAATGAGAAGGCACCAGACGCCCGGTACTGGAGTCAGAGTGGCATTTGCTTCCCCTTGAATGTTTCAGGTTCTGCATGACATCCTGGGCTGTAGGATTACAAAGCCCAGTCACACATACCCGGTTCAGTATTTGTTAGCCCAGCTCTGCTGACAGTCCTCTTTTCCATGCATAGGACTAGAAGACAATGAAGGGTACATGCCTGTACCATGAGGTCTTACTAGACTAAAAGCAGGACCGCCTCCTGTCCTCCCCGCCCCAGCACAGGGCCGTGGGAACAATGTCCAAGTGTCTGCAGCCCCTGCCCAATGAGCCACAGCCGCAGGCAGCAGGAGAGGGCTGGGGTTGAGGACGGAGGAGACTCAAGTCCATCCATCACTACCCCATGTGCAGCCTGGCACACACCAGGCACTGGAGAGGAACAGTCCCCATCTAACTACACCAAGATACCTATTTATGAGAGACGAGGGCAAAACCATGATTTAAGAGGCAGGCTGAAAAGCAGATCAAGTCGGTTTTGCAATTAAAACACTCTTAACCTTGAGAGGCTTCTCAGTACACCTGGGGAGATGGCCATCCTGCCTCCACCTTGCGTATATACCCAGGAGCTAAAAGGCCAATGCCATAACCTCTGTGTGGGTGGCTGGAGGCAGGCAATGCTGAGCCTGAGGTGGTGAGCTAAAAGGAGACTATTCTTTCCTATCAGAGAGTAGTCCGAGACAGAAGTCTCTTCTGAGGACTGTAAAGATTGTCACTGTGGGGCCATGCCTACAAAGTTACTCATCCCTATTCCTAGCAGAAAGTATGGCAGGTCCACCTTGATGACAGCTGGGCTTTCAGCACCAGACACTGGCCTTCCTGGTGTGAGAAAGCATCCAGGGAACAAGAATTCACCTGCCCTTAAGATTCCTTACAGTTCAGTCACGGTGCTGGTATTTCCAGACTTTCTGGGTTCTCCATGGCCAGCAACAGGGCCTCCTCAGAGGTGACCCACAGAGCTTAACAACCTACCAAGAAAGGAGCCTTGGTGTTCCTACAACAAGAGTGGAGATGGTCAGCGCTGTAGCCTCCAGTGCCTGCAGTATGACTAATGAGTTTCTCACTGGAGACCCAGGAGGAAATCACTAAGATGCCCCAGAAACCATTGGCATGAATACTTCAGTCTGAGCCTTAACCCTGGATTCTACAGAAAGAGCTGGCCTCCACTTCAGGAACATCTCATTCTGATATTCCAGAGGACCTTCTCATCAGCTCCACATCACAAGTATTGCAAGTGGACATCTGGGGGACTGGATGTAAGCTGTCCTGTCCCCACAGACCCTGGTGGAAGGAACAGGCAGGCAGGAGCAGGTGGAGAGCATCCTTATCCAAAAGGAAGCTTCCCTGGCCCCTGGTTCTCTGCTTACCTGCTAGGTAAGGATGGGATTTGTCTCCAGCCTCTGCATCATTACAGCACATCCAGTCCCACACATCGCTAGTGGTATGAAAGTTTTACCCTCCTGGAGGCCTGTCCTGGCATTTCTTCAGTGGTGAGATGGGCTGTGCTTCTAACTCCCCTTTCCCTGCTGCCCCATCCCCAGGACAGGGGCTTTTCATATGGAGAAGTCAGAACCACAACACATGAGCAATCTGATGGTCCCACAGCCCATTACACATGCAAGGTTACTGAGGGAGGAGGATGAATGATATATTGACCCAGACTTGCTTGAACTGAGATTGCCATATTATCTGTTCACTTCGTTCACAAAGCAGCCTTCACTCATGTCAGTGAGAATTCGATGGACACACACGCCAATGAGCAAGGGGCTTCAGTCCAATGCACTCTTTTCACATTTTGTTGAAATAAACCTCCACATTTGTAGAAGAGCCACCCTTTGTCATTTCAGTCCATTCCCAGCCACCCATTTTCTTGTCCCACTTTCATTGGGGACTGAGAGAAGGGAGAGCCCCTCCTTGACTGTACAGTACCAACTAGGTTTTGTCTCTTAAAATTGCTAAGAATGAATGGGGTATCTGCCCAAAGCTGGCCTTGGCCTCCCTGTCATAGGACACTACCAGTACTTCAGATCCCTCCAGCTAAATACAAGTTCTTTAGTAATGTTTCCATAGAGTGTTCTACTACAGAGTGCTCACTGCTGAGATCTGAGTGGGAGTTCTGGTAAGGCAGTCTCCCAAAAGAGAATGGGTTTAGAGCAGGGACAAGAAAGACATCAGGAAGAAGAGACTTAGCCTGTTTATTTATACCGGCTCCAGAGAAAAACTGCCTGAAAATACTTGAAACTCCAAACCGAGCTCCCTGCCAGCATGCAGGACTTCCAGTGTCCTCAGCATCATGAGCTCTGGGACCACCCCATCCTTGAAGATTTGCAGGGGGGTTGAAGTCTGAGCATGTACAGCACTAGGATCAGGAAAGATAATTGTGTGCCCTTGACACCCTCCCCCACCCAGTTCCTTAGGACCAGCTCTGTGTCCCCGGGGAACTGAGGCAGCATCTGAAAGAACTGCAAGCAAAAAAAGTGGGAGGGACTCTTGGCTGACTATTAAACTTGGTTCTGGTTTGGGGGTTGTGTTTTGTTTATAAAGTAGAGAGTTATTTTTCTTTTTGAAATGATACGTCAAGATATAATACTAACTTGAACTACCCTAAGTCAATGTTCCAGAAAGGGGAGCAAGAAGGGAGGCCACCCTGATCTATATATGAGACTACCTCAAAACAAGAAGTAGGAGACGGATACATAATCCAGTAAGAACTGCTTCTCTGCCTGTGAGCAGGGAATCCCGAGTCAGCACAGAATCCAGGTCAGCAGCTGAGAGCCAGGGCTGGGATATGGGCTTTCAACTCTCCCTGTACTCAGCTAGCACTGGCAGTTGCTTCTGGGATAGCATCATACTGCCCTTGATCCACCTAGGGAGACAGAGCTCTGAGGCACGATATGAATAGCACAGACAATGAGGGTCAAAGCCTCTTGTCAGGAAAGGGGGAATGTGGTGTCTGCAGTTATTCAGAATTGGGTGCTGGATGAAAGCAGAGTAGTTTTTTGGGGGGTAATAGACAAAGCAGACAGGTGTGAGAAGTGAAGTCAGTGTTCCTGCTCTTAGACGCCTCTGGTACCTGAGTGTGGGTTAGTATGTGGGAAGGGTTGGACCAGGCCTGGCTGAAGGAAAGGAGCCATGAACTCTGGATCCAAGCTCACCTCCCTTGTGTGTGTATTGTGAACGAGTTGGCAGGGTCACCCTGGACAAGTAGTACAGAAAATCATAGTAGACTAACAGCTGTCCTCTTTATTCCAAAAGTGCATGTACCTCAGACATGAGTTGTCTTTGTGTCTACTGGAGTTTCTCTAGTCCTGGACATAACTGGATGCCTCGTGATGGCTGAAAATCCTGGTGGGCAGTTAAAAAGTAATGGTACTAGGACAGCTTCATAAATGTATTGCGTTAGTGAGCGGCGTCACCCAAAGAGGGGTGTCCTGCAGCTGTTGGTAAAGGAGGATAATGGCACCTCTACCCAAGAGGATGTGAAACCAGAGTGGGCTCCACCAGGTGGGATCTGAAAGTAGATGGGCTCGACCATAATGACTGGGGTTGGATTATTCATTATTCTTTCGTAAGCAGGACGGTTGCTAGAGATGAGAGATTGAAACCACACTAAAAGCTCACACTTGGTTATAAGAAAGGCTAACAGCATTCTGCCTGTACTGCCAGGGCCCTTCGATAGCCACACAGAGTGCAGATAAAGGTGGGCATGGTGGTGCACACTTGTAATCCCAGCACTCTGGAGGCAGGAACAATAGAATCACAGCAAGTTTCAGGCCAGCCTAGGGCCATAACAAGACCTGCCTCAAAACTGGACTAGATGAACCTGAGCAGAGCTCTCATTCCCATCCTTGGGAAAGCTCCCGCCATCTCACCTGCAGTGTGGATAATAAACAGCTTTCTGAGAAGTCCCATCAGTCATCACGACTCCATTGCTGGGTGTCACCAGCAGGTTCTCAAGGCACAAGTGTGCCATAGTGCATGAGAGGTCAGAGGACAGCATGAGTTCAAGAGACCAAGCACAGTTTATTAAGCTGTGTGGCAAGGACTTTTACCCACTGAGCCATTTTACCAGCCCTACCTGTCCATTCCTTAGAAGACTGAGGACCCATCATCACTCATAGGACTTTGTCAGGGAATTATCCCTTTTGGTCCAGGGATCATCTAGACATTAAGTAGACATGAATGCCAAGCTGAAGTGATGATGAGGAACAATGCAGCCATCAGAAGGCTGGCCACTGAGCCTGGCTACCTTCACCAAAAGGCTCAAAGGCCTTCTGGAGTAACACTTGCTTTCCCTGGGATGCAAGAGAAAGGAGTGATGAGATCCCATGATTTCATCAGGCTCATTCTAATCTGGAGTCTTGGATGAAGCTGATGTCCAAATAACATCCCATGCCCAGTACAGCAGTAACTGGTGAATATGTGGGGAAGACCAGTGCCCACCTAGCCTGGCATCATGGTCCTGGAACCAGCAGCCTACCCAGGTTGTCAGAATGGGAAATGAGACAGCCAGGGAGATCTTACTATGCTCTCCATACATTTCACCTAGAATACCTGAGCACATAAGGAAATGCAAGAGGATTCCTCCAAAAATAAATACAAGCTAGTGCTGACTTTCAAACTGAGTATGCACCTTCATATAAACACAAAGACAACAAAGGAGGAATATCTGCCCAAATCACTGACTAAGCACTAGGCATAGGGTGACTTACAAAGCTCAGTTTCAAAATTTCTGTAAAATGGGAGAGGATGGGAACATTGCCTCTTGTGCCATATGGGAAACCAAATCCACAGATTAAGCAGAGGTGCTAAGAAAAAGAGCTTGGGAGGGAGAAGCAGGAAGGTCGGTAGTTCAAAGCTGCCTTCATTATATAGCAAGTTCAGGACCAGCCTGAGCTATATAAGAGCTAGCCTTAACCAAAAATGATAATAATAAGAACCTCCTTAACAAAGGGAAAGTTGAGAGCCTCTAATTATTAAAATTGATACCCTTTTTTTTCTCAACCAGAACTGATACATTCAAATAAAAACTCATCCCCAAGGGAAAAAGTCAAATATTCTGTGTGTGCACAGATGTTGGACTTAGAGACCTCAAATCATCTATTACAAATATGATAAGGGGCCAGCAGTGGTGGTGCATGTCTAATCCCAACACTCGGGAGGCAGAGGAAGGCAGATCTCTGTGAGTTAGAGGCCAGCCTGGTCTACAAGAGCTAGTTCCAGGACTCCAAAGCAACAGAGAAACCCTGTCTCAACAACAAAAATGATCAGGGTCAGGAATGTGGCTCAGTGACGGCATGTGCTTAGCATTACACAAGGCCCTGCTGCATTCAGTCCAACAGAACCAATGAGAGGAAACCTCTTAAGGAAGTGTGCAACAATGAATTAGCTAATGGAGAATCTCAATAAAGAAACATTTTTAAAAGACATCCTAATGAGTGGATGCATGCCTTGCAATCCCAACATCCAGGAGGCAAAGGCAGGAGGATCACTGTGACTTCACAGAGACCCTGTCAAATGACTAAAATGTGCTAGAATGTGGACAGACTGGAAAGCAGCCATATAAACTGAAGATAGCAGTAGAACCATCTGATGTAAAAAAAACTGGGAAAACACGAACAAAAGAATAAATGGCCTCAAATTCTAATGCAGCAATCCTGAAAATGCCAGTAGAGCCAGAGGCAGGGAAGGGGCAGAAAGATAATTGAAGAAAACTGCCCAATCAGATAACCAAGAAGCTCCATAAACACTAAAAGAAGGAAACAATCAAATGACTAAAAGATGAGACCCTGAGAGAATCATACAGGGGATAGCAAAACACGCCCCATTCCTGTCACTAGGAGGCAATGAACTGATAATGTATTTTAAAAAAGGAAAAAAAAAAAAAGGCAACCAAGAATCCTGAGGACAGCCACTGGAGAGATAGCTTAGCAGTGAACACTTGCTGCTCTTTCAGAGGACCTGAGTTCAATTCCCAGCACAGATCACAACTGTCTACAGTTCAAGCTCCAGGGGGTCTAGTACCCTATTCTGGCCTCCACAGGCATATGGGGCACACATGTAAAATTTTTAAATAATAAAAATCATTTTAAAAAAGGAAAACCCAGGTGGTGGTAGCACATATGTTTGATCCCAGCACTCAGGAGTCGGAGGCAGGTGGATCTCTGAGTCCCAGGACTACACACAAGAAACCCTGTCTCGGGGGGGGGGGGGGGGGGGGGGGGCGGAAGGAAATAGAAAAGGAGCCTATCTCTAAAATAAGTAAAGGTAAAATAAAGACATTCCCATAAAACTTAATAGATACAGGGCAGCGGGCCAGCCTACAGTTGTTACAGGCAGTCATTCATTCAAGTAAAAAGATGATTTCAAGTAGCAATTCAGATCTACAAAGAGATAAGGCTCCAGGAAAGAGAAATACCATGGATAATACAGAAATCGTATGTGTTCTCTTTTCTGTAGCCACCAATAGACACACAGTTATGCCCAGTGTAGCTGTACCTGCCTGGCGAGGAAGATCCCAAATTCAACGCAACCTGAACTACATAATGAGACCTTGTCTTAAAAATTCAAAGAGTGGACCAGCAAGATGGCTCAGGGGATAAAGACTTATAAGCAAGTCTGACAACCCAAGTTCAATCCCCAGAACCCACATGATGGACAGAAGGAACCAACTCCAGAGTGTTGTCTTCTGACTGCCACATGTATACACTGGCACATGCCACCCCCATAAATGTAAATGCAAGTTTTAAATATACCATGCATGACAATCACACAGAGAGAAAGAAGAAAGACAGCTGCATTAGAACCATACTTCTAATTTCTAGCCTGCTGGATATCCTTAGGACAACCACAAATATAAGTCATGTGCATATCTTTTTTTTATCTTATGACAATAAGGGGTTGATATCTAAAATATATAAAGAGCCTGGCTCTGCAGCAGCAAAGTCCACTTTAAGTGAAGTACTTATATATCTCACTGAAGGGGACACGTGAATGACCGAAAACATTGTTGATAACATCACTGATAGAGAATGACAGAGCACAGCAAGATGTCACCTCCAGTACGTTAGGATGACTGATGTTAAAGTGAGTGTTGCTAAGAACATGGAGATGGAACTTCCTGCACTGTGCCGTAGATATGAAAATGGCTAGGAAAATAGTTCCACCAAAATTTTTTCATTGTTTATTTGTGTGTGTGTTGGTCACATGTATACCATATGTATACAAGTGCCTGTGGAGGCCAAAAAAAGAACGTGGGATCCTCTGGAGATACCGCCTCAAGCAGACGTGAACTGTGCAGCTTGAGTGCTGAGAACAGACTGGTACTCTGGAAGAGCAGTGAATACTGAGTCATCTCTTCAGCTCCCCCGTACCTCAAAAAAACCTTTTAAACAGCACTCCATATGATCCAGAGATCCACTCTAGATACATCTCCCCAACAACTGAGGGAGTGAGATAGTGCCAAGTTCACGGGCATTCTTCACAGTAGACAGAAAGTGAAGTCTGTCGGCATAAAGTTACATACACATGTGCCCACGCACAGAGAGAGAGAGAAGGAGGGAGAGAATAAAGAGCTGGGGTGGGATGAAAAGAGAAGCATAAATATACTTAGCATTTTTAAATGCATACTTCAGGGTATCATGTTTCATAATTTAGCCACTATATATAGGACATACACATATATGCTACAAAAATGGCATGCTATTCAACATATAAGATATTCAATGAGGGACAAATCAGAAGTTGCATCAAATCTGAGACCTTATCACAGGGTCTAGCATCAAAGCCAGCTGTGCAAAGAACAGTCCCATCAGCTTTGGAAGGACGCACGTGGAGCACAAGGAAGGCAAAGGACACTCCTAGCCAGCCAGGTCAGCTAAGTGGACTCTGGCAGTCAGTGAGATGACAGTATCAGCCAGATTGCCTCCTGCCCACAAACATTATATTGGATTTCAAGGGAATTAACACTATAATCAAAAGATAGAGACTGGCAGAAAAAAAAAATCCACCCATGTGCTGCGTACCAGAAACACTAGATTCAAAATCAGGTTAGAATTAAACGTGCAGAAAACATTCTGGGTGTGCAAACAAGTCTTAAGGGTTATACAGCTTTGTTAATGCTGGGAAATGTATCCATTGAAGATATCATTAGATAAGCCAGGCATAATGACACATGACTTTAATCCCAGCAACTCTGTGTAGTTCAGTGCTAGCCTGGTCTAGTTCCAGGACAGCCAGGGCTATGTAGAGAGACCCCCATCTCAAAAAAAAAAAATATCTCTAGAGACAAGCAGACATTTATAATAAACACACATCTGTCGTAGAGCTATAGTAATCACTCCTAGCAACACAGTCCCGAAATACAAAAAGCAAAATTAACATTGGAAAAGAGACACAAGTGGTGCAGAAATAGACATGGTAGCAGATACCTATAATTCCAGCATGTGGGAGGTGGAGGGAGAAGGATGGAGAGAATTGGAGGCCAGCCATGGCTACAAAGTGAGATGCTGTCTCAAAGAAAAGTAAAAAAGGAAACGGCAGCCTGGAGAGATGGCTCAGCAATTAAGAGTGCTGTTCTTGCAGGACACCAAGGTTTGATTCCCAGTGCCTACAAGGCAGCTCACAACTGCCTGTAACTCCAGTTCCAGCACATCTGATGCTGTGCCCTCTTCTGGCTCCTATGGGCACTGAGAACACACAGTGCACAGACAAACATGCATTCAAAACAACCATACACAGAAAAAGTAAATTTTTTAAGGGGGTGGAAGGGAAAGGCATTTAACAGTCGCAGATCTGGACCTGGAGCGATAGTCTCTAACTGCTGCTCAAGACCAACATCTAACCCTGGAAAAAGAGCAGAAAGCCCTAAGCAAATGGAATGCAGGAGAAAGGTAGACATGAAAGAAAGAAAATGGTGAAGATGGAGAAAAACCTGCAAAGCCAAGAGTCAGCTTTTTAAAAAGGCCACACCGGAAAAACTTCCCAAATTAGGAATGAAGGACTGGAGAGGTGGCTCAGCAATTACGAACACTGACTGCATCAGGTGGTGGCGCAAACTTTAATCCTAGCACTTGGGAAGCAGAAGCAGGCAAATCTCTGTGAGTTTGAGGCCAGCCTGGTCTATAGAGTGAGTTCCAGGGCAGCCAAGGCTGTTACACAGAGAAACCCTGCCTCAATAAATAAATAAGTAAACAAATACGCAAATAAATAAATAAAAACACTGAACCCTGACTGTTCTTCCAGAGGACCTGGGTTCAATTTCCAATATGCACATGGCAGCTCACAATTATCTGTAACTGTAGTCCCGCGGGGTCAAACAAAATATCCATTTATATAAAATAAAGTGAGAGAGGAAAGGGTACCAGGGTCCTCAGGGCCAGGATTATAAGAGCACATGCACAGATCTAAAGAGAAGCCTCTGCCTCCCGTGATAGAGGGAGAAGAGGGCACACCAGGTTCATTCCATTAGGCCAGTGTCCTGATACAAAAGCCACAGAAAGCATTCATCATGAACACTGATGCCAAAAACATTGGCAGGTCCAGGCATGGCGGTGCAATTCTTTAATTCTAGCACTCAGGAGGCAGAGGCAGGCAAATCTCTTGTGAGCGTGAGCACAGCTCAGGCCAGTCAGGGTCACATGGTGAGACCCCGTCTCCAATAGCACAAAATCTTAGCACACACGAGCAAGCAAGCTCAGTAATGTTGTTTTAAAAGGATTCCCCATAGCCAGTCGCCATTCATCCCAGGAGTACAAGCTTCGTTTAAAATCCAAAATCAATGTAACACACATCATAAAGGGCAGAATGAACCCTCTGGTCATAGAGTAGTGTCAGCAAATGCATTTGGACGTCCAGCACCAATCCACACCACAATCCTCACAAACTGAGAGTGGCTTTGTCCTGAGAGAGCTAGTCCTGAGGGCCTGACAATGCTCCCCTAGATGAAATAAGGCCGGGCACCTACGCTAGCCACTCATCAGGGTGCTGTAGGCTAAAGAAAATTACAGGCTGAGAGATCATAAAGAATACTTAGAAACTTGGGTTGTACCAGGCATGGTGGCTCACACTTGCAGGTTGAAGCTAGAGGACTGTCACGAGTTCAGGACCAGCCTGCATTACCTGTTTCCAGGCCGGCATGGCCTGCATAGTGAGACCTTGTTTCAAACAAAATAATCATGAAACAAATACGATTCTTACTTTATATCTCTGTATGCCAACAAGGAGAAACCAATGTCTGGAAATGAGTTTCATTAACAGCACCAAACCAGATATTTAATAATCTCACAGAAGGACTGTTTTGTACCTGAGAAATTGTAACACTGCTGAGAGAAACTAGACACAAGCAAAGGAAAAGTGGATCCACACTTGTGAGTCAGTCTTGGGGTTCAGATGGCAATTCTCCCAAACTGACCTGCAAAGTCAGGACAGTCCCCAGAAAACAACAATGGGTTTTATTTGGTTTTCATGATATTTTTTAATGCAGGGCCTCAAACAGTCCTATGCCTCGTGTACCCATGCCCAGCTCAGCAGGCTTCCTTATAGAAATGAACAAATATGGAGCCTGGGGTGTAGCTCTGTGGGTGAAGTGCTTGCTTAGCACGCATGAAGCCCTGGGTTTGATCCCCAGCATAACCCGGGAGTCCTGTGAGTTTGAGGTCAGCCTGGGCTATAAGAGACCCCATCTCAAAAGAGAATTAACAAATTTACCCTAAAATGTTATGAAAAGACAAGAGATCAGACAACCAAAACATTTTTGATGAATATCTACAGGATTTAAGATGACTGATTTCAAAACCAGACACCACAGTATAAAGCAGGCAGAGTCTATGAATCTTACATTTATGGTCAGATGATTTTGGACTAAAGTCTCAGGAAAATCTGTCAGCAGATGGTCTGTGGTGACTATCTGTACATAAAACTGTATTCTCAGACTTCCACACCAGACCAAAGGCAGGTAGATAGTAGACATACGTGTAAGAACTAGCCAGATGAGCCTGGACTCAGGAGTCTTGGGCAGGAGGATCTTGGGCTCATGGCCAGTCTGGGCGATGGCAAGCACCTGTCTAACAAACCAAGCAGACAAAACCTGTGAGAGCTCTGACTTGAGAGAAGCTGTCAGCATGCTTGTGACTTTGGTTAGACAAAGCCTTCTTATATGTGACACCAAAACCATAACAGAAAAAAGAAATCAGATTTTTTAAAAACAAAAAAACAGGGTCTCACTATGTAGCCCTGGCTTCCTGGAACTATATAGACCAGGCTGACTTCAAACACAGGTATCCACTTGCCTTTGCCTCCTGAGGTCTGGGGTCAAAGGAGTGCACCACACACCTAGCTCAGGTTTTGTCAAACACACACACAAAAGATAAAATCTAATGACCCAAAAGAATGGATTTTGAGCCGCATAAGTAATACCTCAGTAAAATCTCCAAAGTGTGTCTGAAGGGACAAGAGTGACAAGGGGCACCATGCACCAGCACCCAGGCTCTCCTGGTACACCTGCCCCAGCTGCCCTCTCTGACTGCTGGGTTTTTGTTTTTTTCTCTCATGGCTCCCCCTTCTCAGCACCTGATGCACCTCTTAGCTGCTGTCTCTGGGCCCTCTAGTAAAGCCGTTAAAGGAGGTGCTCAGCCGCAGCTTGGTTACTGTCTGCCCAGAAGAGGAGTGCCAGCCTCTGGCTCTTTTATAAGCAAACTGAACTAAGAAATGAACCCTTTTAGGATCAAATCATACAACTGCCCCTCTGACCCATTTTTACTGTTTCCTTTCTCAACCTCTTCTAGGGCCAGCCACTGCGGATTTGGCTCAGCTTAACAGTGTGGGGCTCCAGGTACGCAGCCTGTACATGGAGCTGTGTGAGCAGCCCGTGTGGGGCTGGACCCTGGTCACCAAGCCCTGTGCTCCGAGCTCATGAACCAAAGGTCCTTTCCCTCCATGCAGGCTCCACCCTGGACATCAGCCAGTAGGAGTTCTTTGCAATGATGACCGGGTACTCCACTGCAGGTATCCCTTCCAAGGTTTACGCTGTTCCCAAGTCAGTTCCCCTGGTCACTTGTAGGCACAGAGGAATGGGGAGGAGACTACTCAGCCCTGCAGAATGCTCCAGCATCCACATACTAAACTTACCCAGGGCCAGTTCTGCCTTCAAAGGGAGAGGATCAAAATGCTGTCGTCTTTTGATTTAACCCTTTTGTTGCATCCATCGTCTTAAGAGGGATGAGAGAGCTCCGAATAAAAATGGAAACAAACTATATCTTGTGGCTGTTATGTTTTAGTCTTTTTTTTTTCTCAATTTGGGCCATAAAATAGGTCAGCTCCATTACTGATCAGCCTTCCCACAAATATTTAAAACAAATTGAATTGCACACCCAATACCCATCACAATTACACCAGGCACAATAACTAAATTAGCAATTCAACAAAATAATTGGAAATGCGATTCTCTCTATTCCACCAGGCTCCCTCGAGGGTTTAGCCGATCTGTGGGGGAAAACTCAGCTTTCCTAATTCTGCAGCTAATTAGAGGCACACTTGTAAATGAAGTTGTTTGTCTTGAAGTTGAAATTCTCTTCTGGGGGTAGGGGAGAGGAAGGGGAGACAAAAAGTCCTAGCTCTGGAAGGAGCATATGAACACAGAGGGTCACAGAACACACGCCCGGGTTCCTCTGAGCAGCCCTATCTGTAGGTACCCAGGCACACGTTTTCACCATCCCTTAATGATGAACTCAGAAGAGCCGGCCTGGTGGGCATCTTGTAAATAAGGAGGCCTGCAGGTTTATGGTACTCAGAGCAGCCAGGAGCCACAGGGGCCACCAGTGACAGAGCCACAGTTGCTGCTAGCTCTCCCTGAGCTCCCACTGGGGACAGAAAACCCCCAAAGGAAGCTAGGGCATGCTCCTCTCCAAAAGGGCCCTCCTGACCTGTGGGCCATCAGAAGCCAAGGCAGGACCTGCTGGCCAGAGACAAAATCTCCCTTGGCCTACTTGCCCAGGCCACTGTGAGAAGCAATCTCCAGGCTTCGCTTAGGTTGTCCTTGGCCTCTTTTTGTTCCTCCAGGAGGACTCCCGTCTAATTATATAATGGGAACTAGGTCTTATATCCATCCCCTCTCACCCGCCTCAGAATTGAGATGTGACCTTAAAACGGTCCCCTCAGGACTCCAGGGGCTAGAGGGGCCTGCTGCAAGGCAGCCCACCCCACAGGAGACACACATACACCTAGGCCTGGTCCTCCGGGAGCAAAGCTTTGAACCCCACAGGAGAGCCTTCGATTCAGGATCCTAGGAGAACACTGCAGCTCCTGGGTGGGATGCAGAGGGCCCCTGTGCCTGCTAGGGTGCCAATAAGTGGATTCAGAAGCCCCTCTGCCCATGTCTGCGTAGCTTCTCAAACAATAGAGTTATCACACCCAAAAGCGTTCCCTGTTCAGCTTCCATCAGGCCCTTGAAGCCAAGAGCAGCATGCTATGACTTGAGAGGACACAGGAGTCAAACTGGAAAATTTGTGTGGCATCGGGGAGTCTGTCCCCAGCCGAATCTCTCAGAAGGCACTCACCCTCCTGCCACTACCCTGGGCGCTAGATGCCAAACCACCCGCTTCTCCACTTTCACTCACCCCAGATCCTAGGACGGAGAATTCCGGAGCTATCACACTCCCACCTTCTCACAGGGCCTGCAAAGCTCTGCCTGCTGAGCCTAGCACAGGTGTGGGAAGTAGGGCAGGGGAGGGCTGCAGCTCCCACGGCATCTACTGAACCAACTTTCAATTTGTGGTTTGTTGACTCACAAAAGTTTGGGGACTAGTTATTCAGGGGTGAACTGTCCTCCTCAGGCAGCCCCTCTGCAAGTACTCAACAGCTTACACAACGACAGGGTCAGAATCAGCAACACCCTAGAAAGGTCCATCAGGTAACTATGGTTTGGATGCCCCAAACCCCTCCTAGAATCAGAAGCACTTCTTAGGCTCCCCAGGCATCACC
>JAQHUG010000027.1:12163081-12191052 GCA_028555095.1 Dicrostonyx torquatus | reverse complement strand
AGCTGCATTTGTCTTCCCGTACCTTGGGTGTTTTATCTCTGGCTCCCTTGCCGGTTCAGATTCCTCCTAGGAGGAAAGTTAGCCTTTCCTCAGCTGGCAACATACAGTCAGCAGGCGGGCTCAGTGGCCTCTCCTGATACTTGGTTTGCACATGGTGCTGAGAAAGGGGTCTTGGATGACACCTTGTAAAGAAACACCTACCAAGACCAAGTGCAGAGCAGGCTGAGGGGCCCCATGAGGTGAGAACCTACCTGACTTGCAGACTGATGGTGCTGGAGTAGCTCAGGTGGGCGCAGGGGAAGTTAGAAGCGATCACAGGGATCTAAAGGTACAGGAGCTGCAGAGGCAGAGGACAGCTATCTTCCTGATTACCCACCATCTTGCCACAGTCAGGTACCTTACAGGCAAGCACTTGATCCCTACAGCAAGGATTCCCCGGGAACAAGACATAAACCTACGACTCCATCGCTGCAGTGTAGACACACGCAGTGCAGAAACGTGTCCAAGGACACCTGCTCTAAGTGGAATCACTAGTGAGCGGGGCTAGTTGGTTGTGTGTACCAACAGGGACACCAGTCTTTCCAGGACCTGAAGAACATTTCCCTGCTGCTTCTCACTGGGGTGCCTGTGTGTTTTGTGAGTAGTACAGGTGGTACATATGGCCATGTAAGTGCTTTTGGTTTTATGATTTTTTAAAATATTTATTATGTATACAATATTCCGTGTGTATGCCTGCAGGCCAGAAGAGGGCACCAGACCCCATTACAGATGGTTGTGAGCCACCATGTGGTTGCTGGGAATTAGACTCAGGACCTTTGGAAGAGCAGGCAATGCTCTTAACCTCTGAGCCATCTCTCCAGCCCGTTTTATGATTTTTTTTTTTATTGCTAGGGATTGAGTCTCACTCATGCTGAGCACACCCTACGGATGATCTGTACCCCACCCCAAATATTTGGGTTTTATTGTCTTTAAAAGTGCAAATGAAAAATCAAGTCTTGGACACGAAGGAGCAGCTCAGTGGTGGATGAGTGCCCAGTAAATTCAGTCTGGGCTGGCATCTCAGTGGGGGAAGGGGGTGGGGTGTCCAAGTCTTGGGCCTAACATCACTCTCATTGAGGGTATGCCTGTTGGGGAAGGGTGCATCCACCCATGGATAGATCAGGAAAGCACTTCATTTATATGAGAGTAATTATTACTTAGTTAAAATAACATATAGTCATTATCACTGAGTCTATGTAGACCAGACTAGCCTCGAACTTGCAATTCTTCTGCCTCAGGCCTGTGTCATCCTCAGCAGCCAGGGCTGTTACTTCTGGGTGATGAGATGACAGGTTCAGCTTATTAATTTTTTTTAACCTAAAAATAAGGCCAGAAGCTGGCCTTACCACCTTGTCCATCCTCAGGGCCAACCTGCCCTGGCAGATGCTGCAGCCACCTCTCTAGACCGTGAGTGAGGGATAATGGCTTCTGAGTGTCAGACCAGCAAACCCCATCCAGTCACCACAGCGTGGGCTCGGGTGGGAACTCTCAATAAGTTAGCAACTCATTTGGAAATTGGCATTAGCTACCAAATGTAAAGTATTAGTTTTATTAAAATGCAAATCTATCAACTAATCTGCCTTTCTAGTAACAGTTGAATTGCAGGATCCGTGTCAACTAAAATAGTTTCCAATTTATTCTTGGCTGCAGGAGGGCAGTCTTCTGCATTTTAAAATGCACATCTCCTCTTCAGTGAGAATTCTCTTCCTTCCTTCTTCACCTCGCCTGTCTATAACCCATTTTAATTGAACTTGCTGGGCTCCAGATATTGTGATCTGTTTAAGCCTTCTTCCTCATCAGGAGTGACCTGTGTCCTTCTGGGTTCCATCAGCCTCCCAGATGCTCATCCCCACACTGTTCTTTGAGCAGTGTCTGTGTTCCTAGGGTGGGACTGCCTGGGATAATCTCTATTTTAAAAAGTGACCATTTGGGAAAAGGTCTATGTGTGAGACCTACTGACTTTGGTTGACTTACCTTTTGAATGATTGGAGATAGCCTAAATTTATGCATTTCCTCGACAGTCAAGCCTAAGGTTCCTTGGGATCAATATGGAGAGGCACGAGGAAGAGATGGAAAGCCATGCCCTCCAGCAGCCCCATTCACAGAATAACTGTGGTACACATTCCCCCAACACTCCTTGTTTGGAGCTTGGCCCTTTGGTACCACGGAGAGGTCCCGAACCACAGGTGAAACATACATGGGATTCCTGTATAAGAAACTTTGTCACTGGGGTACACTATCCAAACCTGACTTTATAGATGCTGGTTATTAACTGAATCTGCACCCAGGTCTGGAGCCATTATCTCTGCTCTTACTCAGTTGCTCTAAATAAAAAATTGGGGCAAAGGAGTAGTGTGTTCCGGCCTGAAATGAGCACACTCCACATGCAGGATAACCTCTGGTAGATATTGACTACAGCAGGTCAATAAATCCTCCTCTTGGGGATTTAATTTTCAGCTTTTGACCTGTGGATGAAAAACAACTGACCCAGTGCCTCCTGCTGGATTATCCCAGTGACACAGGAATGGGGAGAGAAGGGCTTGAGAATTCTTTCTTCTTCTTGTATCTCTAAAAAGCCCTGGCTGTCCTAGAAGCACTCTGTAGACCAGACTGGTCTTGAAGTCAGATCTGCCTGCCTCTTCCTGCCGCCAGTGCTGGGATGAAGAGGCAGCAAGAGAGAAGTTAGGGTCGGCTTCTGGCTCCCTAGCTGTAAACTGTCAAGTAGGAATTTTCAAGGCCCAGCAGTCTCAGAGTCTTGCCAAGCCAGTGATCATCTACCCAAAGCAGCACATGTTTCCTTCATGAATTTAAAAATTAGCATTTTGTTTTCAGTGCTAGAGATGGAACTGAGGGCCTCTGCTGCCGGGCAAGTGCTCTACTAATGGGCTACATCCTCTGGCCCAAACTGTTATTTTTCTCATTGAAAAATCCTAAGCATATATATATGTTCATGGTCTTAAGCACAACATTCTAGATGGACACAGCATGAAGTGGCTGAACTGAGTCCTTACCAGATCCAGATCCAGGGCCACACTGATCACATTTTTGTGGAATTTATTCCCATTACTCTGGCCCTCAAAGCTGACTCCATCCCCTGCTGGCTGCCACCCGACAACCATCCTCCTCTTCATCTGGGAGTTAACTGTTTTATACTTTGCTTACAGCTGAGATCTTTGTCTCTCTGTTCCTGGGTTATTTCAAGCCGTCACCAAAGAAAGAATCCTTTCTTGGTTAAAGACTGGATAGAATTCCTCTGTTTATACCACATTTTCTCCACCCATCCTTACTTAGAGCAAACATCCATATTGAGAATAGAGTTCTCAAAAGAAGATACACAAATGGCCAAGAGGTTCACCAGAGAATGCTAGACACAGCTGATTGTTAGCAAGGTGCAAATTAAAGCACGCCGAGGCATCACCTGGTAAAATGGCTTTTACTAAAGATAAGTCATGACAAATGTTGGCAGAGCAGCCTTTGAACACTATTTGGGGCTGAAAGCTAGAGCGGCCATTACGAAGCACAGCATGGAAGCTCCTCCAAACCCTGAAAAGGGGCTGGGAAGCAGAACACATGCTCAGAGCATGTGAAGTCCTGGGTTCCCAGCACTGCAGGAGCACAGAAACGGACACACAAACATACACAGAACTACCATCTGCCCCAGCAGTCCCAGTGCAGTATAAGTACCAAAGGTCAGATGAGCCAACAGTTACCACAGTGTCATTCGTAACAGTCCAGATGTGGGAACAACCTGACAACCTGAATGTCTATTCAGGGATGAATGGACAAGAAATGGAGATTGGACCGTGAGGGACTGGCCCACCAACTAAGACAATGNGGCTGCCAATGGGGACTGACTGAGAAGCCAATGATAATGACACCGGGACCTATCTCTTCTGCATGTATTGGCCTTTTGGGAACCTATTCTATATGGATGCACACCTTCTTAGGCCGAGATGGAGGGGGGAGGGCCTTGGGCTTTCCACAGGGCAGGGTATCCTGTCTCATCTCAAGGAACCAGGGGGAGGGCGGTGGGGTAGTGGGGGAGCGGGAGGGCCGGGAACAAGGTGAGTAAATGTAAATTTTTCTTTTAACAATAAAAAAAAAATGGAGATTGTGGGTTTTTTTTAGGTTTTTTTTTTTTTTCCTTTCAAGACAGGGTTTCTGTGTAGCCCTGGCTCTTCTGGAACTAGCTTTGTAGACCAGGCTAGCCTCAAACTCACAGAGATCTGCCTGTCTCTGATTAAAGCATGCACCACCACCACCAAGAAGGAAATGGAGTTTTATTACTGTACAAGTAGACAATTTAAGTAGAAAACTACAAACCCTTCCAGCAGGTGTCACTGTGCAATTTAACTCTAAACTATCTCCTCTAGCTCAGTAACTCACAATGATGACCACAGATTTCTTTAAAAAGATTTATTTAAGTTTTAATTTTCTCTGTGTGGGAGTACACACCTGAGTGCTGGTGATTACGGAGGCCACATGATGGCACTGAATCCCCATCCCCTGGAACTGGAGTTAGAGGCTGTTCTGAGACACTGGATGCTAGGAACTGAACTTGGGTCCTCTGCAAGAGCAGTTAAGTGCTCTTAACCCCTGAGCCACGGCTCTAGCCCTGACAATATCCGTGAGTGTTAAAAGACTCAGAGGCTGAGCTTTCCTGGATGTAAGGTACATGCTCCCAGGGATCCCCAGTGCTGCACCCTGAAGTCATCTATCCTTGAAGCAGTCAGATGGGTCCTGGTGTGCGGGTCGGGAGTCTGGAGTGAGAGGACAGTGAGGTCAGTCTCCATGGTCCATGTCAGGAGGGTTGAGCTGGCCAAAAAGAGATCGATACAACTCGGTCCTAGGAAATAAAACAAACTGGTTAACACGCTGCTTAACTTTTCAAGGTTAAAAAGAAACCAAGAAGCTGGGAAACACCTTTATCTGTTTCTTCAATTGAAAACACAGCTGTATAATTAAGAACCACATCTCGGAGTGCTTATTCACAAATACAAGGGAAGGAAGAAACGCAGAAGCAGCCAATCACATAGTGAAACATGTAAATAGCCCAGTGTGGCTGGACACCCTGTCTCCAGGGAATGAGTTTTCTGTAAGTTTGCCCTTTACAGACAGGCTCTTCAAGTAAGGAAACAAGATTGAATATTTTAATAGGATATATGAGACTGGCATGCACCGAGAGGATTCAATCAGACATGGGATGTAGGGGATATAATTTAGTTTTCATACATTTTCTAGGACTTGGCAGTACTTGAAAAACAATGAAAATGACCCGGCAACAAGATTCCAATTATGATCATATGTGCAGAGGTTCAGAACAGAACCAGGGTTCTTCCCCTCCCCCACACCCCTTTATCTAATCTCAGTCTAAGAAATAATTTAATTGTCTAATTTATTTTTAAAGTTGGATTTTAAAAATTAACATTATTGGGCCGAGAAGGCAGCTCACTAAGTAAAATGCTTGCTGTATGTATAAGCCTGAGTTCAGACCTCCAGTGCCCATGTGAAAAGCTACATGTAACCATGCATTCAGTGACCTCAGTGTTGGGGGTGGTGGTGAGAGGGGAAACAGGAAAGTCATTGGGGCTTGTGGGCCAGCTAGGTTAGCTGGAAAAACTGCACTCTAGGTTCAGCAAGAGGAAGATGGCTGGCTCCTCCCTGTGACCTCTGTAGGGACTCTGAATACATAACATGTATACAAGTATTCAATACACACCACACACTAACAAAATAAAACTAGCTACCTGTGTGTGTGCATGTGTGTGTGTTGGGGACTTTCTTTAGGAGCTGTCCACCTTTGTGCTGAGATGGCTTCTCTGGCTGGGCAATATGCTCTAGGGAGTCTGCATCCCAGGGGAAAGTCACACCAGACGGACACCTTCAGATCTAGCCCTCAACAGTCTGCCATCATATTAAGAAAATGGTTTCTGAAGGTGTTCTTGCTGCCTGAGAACTTCCAGCAGCCACCCTGATGCAACAGAAGCCGTCTCTGCAAGTAGTCTTAATTTGTCTGGTCTAATAGGGTCCGGTCTGGTTCTAACTTGTAGCCTGTCTCCTCTACCACCAATGCTGGGATTACAGGTCTGTGCCATGATGCTGGCTCAGCTTTTCAGCACTCATCCTGCTGTAGCTATAGAATAAGAGATGGAACCCAGCAGAAAGGGCATCAAAACAGAGGGAGGCAAAGAGGGAAGAAATGAAGGAGGAAGGGGGATGGAAAACTCTGCTTGGCAGAAGTCAGATGTAGATCAGCTCTGTCATGAAGGGATCACTGTACAGGCAGAGAAACTGTGGACAGAAAATAACAGAAGGTCTTCAATTTTATTACAGGCATTTTATAGTCACATGAATTTGCTGGAAGCCTCATCCTAAAGTGCCAACCAGCCCTGAACCCCACACATTCCTATTGTTCCCTAGCTCTAGGCATCTGTCCAGCCCTGCAAAGGAGGAAGACCTCACCCCAAATACAAATGAGCACCCATGTGCTGCCCTGCAGATCCCAGCAGCCCTGCCTAGCCATCAGTCCTTGCACCACAGCCTGACTATCTGCCAACACACACAAGCCTCTCTAGCCATTTCAACCAAAACACGAAACGCGAAGGATACAGCTGCATGACAAAAAGGATAGCATGACTTCAAGGTGATGCTACTGAGGAGAGAAGCAGGCACAGGGATATTTTATTCTTTTATTCCCTCCCAGACTCACCCTGCCGGCTTATATTGAGAGCTATCATTGTCCCTAAGCAAATGATTTCACTTGGCTCCACAATGGCAGCATAGTGCACTGGCCAAAGACAGCAGTTACTGTCCACTGAGGGGTCACGTGCCAGGAGCAGAGTGAAATGCTGAACCTATGTTTTAAGAGAACATCATTTCACACTCAGTGAGCTAAACTGACAAACATGTGCAGCTACTTGTGGCAAAGCAACCTGGGAAATTGAGTGGTCTCTGTTCTTAAAATGTATTTAGAGGGAGACAATTTGAGTGAAGAAAGGACTATTCTCATCTAAACACCCACAAGCAAATCCAGCATCTTCCTCACCCACTGCCCTTGGCTGCTTCAGATAGAACTTACCTCTTACCAAGAACACAGGATGCCCCCCCTTTCTTGCCACTCCTTCTACTCCAGTTCTACACACCCAGTAGAATCCCACCTTGCAGTCCCAGAGCAACACTGGGTCAGGCCCCCCTCTTGGCTAGCGGTACTGAACTCTGCCCTACCCTTTCCACCCCAGCCCCCCAAAACCCAGTGCTCCAGTTATACTGGACTTTGAACACATACGTGGCTCTGGCAAAACCAGAGCTCAGTCTTGCAGAAAGAATACAAAACCCTGCATCCCAACACACATTTTAAATCACCATGTAATGTGTTTTTGGTGGCATTTTTACTTATTTGTTTTATTTTTGTATGTATGTGGGTGGGTGCACATGCTTGGTCACATGTGGCGGTCAGAGGATAACTTGTGGGAGTTGGTTCTCTCCCACCACCATGTGGGTTTAGACTACTGAATTCAGTTGTAAGGTTGGCAGCAAGTATCTATACCTCAGGCAATTCTTGGCAAATTTAAGTAGTCCTACCTACAAGCAGGTGCAAGATCTGCTGTCAGCTGAGGAAAACACACTAGGAATGAGATAGCTCACAGCTACAAGGCAGTCAGCGGGCTTCTGCTGCCTCCCTGCAGTGCCCTTCCCAGCCAGGGCTGTCTGCAGACAGATCCACTATCAACTCTCCAGTGCATATGGAGAACCGATGCGGAGGTCCATCAGGTTCTGCACAGTGAACCTGTTAAGCCTTTATTTCAAAAACAGAATCCTGTTCCTCATTATACTGGGAATAAAGATAAGAATCTCTGATCTGGAATGCCTCCCTGCTTTATCTCTTGTACCCTTACTCTCGTTGGCCAGTGGCAATGTCCACTGTAGCACACATATGAACATTAGAATTACACAGGAGAACAGGCAACAGAGTAATTACTGGGACTTGGACCCAGGGTGGAAGGATCGATGGCAGGGGCTCTTCCTTGAATTAAAATTTAACTCACCCTTTATTACAACCTACAAAAGCAAGTAATGAGTATGAACATTTTTATTTCTTTTAAACTGTCATTTAGGCTGCAGAGGGGATAATTACCTATCTCTAGTGTAGTAAGGTTTTATAACCCTTAGTGAGGCATTTTCTAATTTAATATTTTTACTATATTATAATAAAACCTGTTTCTGGAAAAAAAATGATCATGCATTAGCAGCCATTTTCCATAAAGACAGAGTGTATGTGTATATGTGAGCAAGGATGTGGTTTACTGTGTCTTCTGAAGGAAGACAGAGTGGTGAGCCCAGGCATGGTGGCATGTGCCTGTGGTTTCAGCACTTGGGAGGCTGAGGCAAATGGATCTCAAGTTCAAAGCCAGCTTGGGCTGTATACCAAGAACCTGACTAAAATTGGAAGAGAAGGAAGGAGAAAAAAAAGAGAAAGATAGCTTCAAACTTATATACATGTCTTTGATTAATCTGAAAATGTTCAATTGTTGCCTCTCAGGGGCCAGACAACCCTAAATACCCACGACACACTTAGAAAGCACTGGGACCACCTTTGCTTTCTGCTCTCTACCTCTCCTACACACTTCAAATCCTACACTAAGCACTACAGGGTGGCAGCCTGAACATGGCCTTCTACATACATTTGTGACACAGGGATAGTGATAGCATACACAGGTAGAAGACTAACTATTCTAATTCCACCAGTGTCATGCTGAACAAGGTCCAGATCAAGATTAAAACCTTGCAAGAAGGCTCCAAGTAGACAAGGTGAAGGCTACTTATATAGATAAGTCTGCTGGTGCCTACAGTACCCTGACCAAACAGTGTCACTAACACCTTTTCATATTTGTGTTTTGACAACAATTTACAAAAAAAGGGAGGGAGGAATTGGATGGGATAATAGGTAGATTTTATACTCACACTAATAATAATAATGAGCAATAGAGTGAATATTTGTGAGCTATTATTTATAGACAATTTACATTAGTATAGATTCTTACAGATTGATACAAATTCAAATTATATTAGTTATATTAAATATGCTCCTACTTCTGTTTATAATATTTGTACACTCATGCAAAGTTATTCTGTCATATTGTATGCATGCATATTTCTACCTCTACTTAAGACATTTTATATATTGATACAATTTTAGGATATATTTATTATATTGCACTATAATCAAGATACTTATACACTGTTTACATTTTGAAGTCATTGTCTTCATTTGCTGCACAGTTGTTTAAAGATTGTTTAATATTCTAATATGAGGCCTTACTCTTTAACCTATATAGGTATTAAGAATTACAGGTCAATAGTCATTCATGTTTGTCATACTTATAGACTAATCAGGTCTTTAGATATATAAAGATTATATTCCACATAGATAGGTAATATTCCACCACTTCAAAGAACTGCAGAATATGGCATTTAAATAACTTACGGTTCTGTTGACATGAGATAATGCTCCTGGCAGCACTAATCTATTCCCAAGAAAATGTCCACTTGGAGCTAGTTTTCTTCTTGGCAAAACTGGCCTTTGGGCAAAGAACTGCCCATGCCTCTACCACTGACATAATGCGTGGTGTCCAGACAGGACAAGCAGGATACAAGAAAAAAAGACTGCCAAGACAGATTAAGACGATTTTGAAAATTTTCCTGCCTCTGAGAATGGTCTGTCAGTTACTTTAGGCCTTAGCCAAAGTTGGTTACTTCAACACTGCAAGTGAGACTTTGGGTAGCCCAGGTAGCCAGTTGTCTTTGTCATTTATTGCACATTTTGGAAGTTGCTTGATTGCACTTCCTGTTACTCAAGTAATGTTATTTCTTTCTCAAGTCTTCGATGGAGTTGAAGACTAGATAGTCGTAGTTACTTTCCTCTCATGTCTTGGTCAAGTCATTTCTAAACAAGACTTAGACGCCTTAGGATAAGATAATTATTGAAACATTTAGCAGGTTTCCTGCTTGATATTGTTTATGCTGGTTGTAATTCTAATTTTTATACTTGATATTTGTTCTTATTGTATTTAGTTTTATATTGGGTTTGGGACTCTCTTATTTAGATAAAAGGGGGAGGTGCTGTGAGAACTCTTTCAGCCAATAGACTTTTAGAGATATCAGCCCACTTGGGTGTGGTTTCTTGTACTATAAATGCAGTGGAAAGCTTGTAGAGTCACTTGCACGCTCTCTTTCTCCTGCTGGATTTGGTTCCTGTTCCCACTCATGCAAAGGACTGTTGATCTGAGTCTCCCCCTAAATAAAGAACCCTTTACTATACTCAATTCTGAGCTAGTGTGGGACTACTTTATCACATTCATCTACATCCAACCAGTTTATAATTAATGTAGATCTCTGTGTGTTTCTTTGGGATTGAACAGCATGGGACAGAAACCTCTACCAACAAACGGCACCCAATATAAACAACTACATCCACATAAAACCTGAGAGAGCTTGGGAACCTAATTCTACACACAAAAGAACAGAGCTAAGCAGGACTTCTTGGTAGCAGCATTTTCTAAGGTGGGCTCTGTTTGCTAGAGGCAAGCATGTCTCATACGAGAGGCTTCCTGACTCATTTTTAGCTGCAAAAACCTTGCAGCTCTTTTAAGAGGCCCTGCCACCAAACACTTAAATGGTGTTTCTGAATACCTGACAGCATGCTTCTTGGTGGTGACAGGGACCTTGAAACTCCATAGAGTTGTGGCAATAAACATGGTTCCCACCAATACCTCTGCCGTGAAGCTAGACTCTCAGAAAGCTAAGGAATGTGTGGATCCAGCTGTCAAAGCCATGGCTTTAATCCTAGCCATATCACTTAGCAAATTAAAGACTCATATGGTCAGAAAAAAGAGAGATATACAGTAAAGATAGATTCAGACCAAACACACAAACACACACACACACACACAAACCAAATCGTCAAATGATTTACAGTGTGTTTAAAAATATATGTAGGCTTGGGAGAGGAAAAAAAGGATAAAGTCCTTTTAAGAGAGAGAGTAGTTGGGTGTGGTGGCACACACCTTTAATCCCAGCAGATGCAGGCAGATCTCTGTGAGTTCAAGGATAACCTGGTCTACAGAGTGAGTTTCAGGAGAGCCAAAGATACACGAAGAAACCCTGTTTCAAAAAAACCAAAAATTATAAATAAAAATAGAAGAAATAGAGTTTAAAATAAAGTCACTATAGATGGAAAATACAAAGAGTATCTGGATACTATATTTATTGTGTTCTCTTTGAACTGTTTGAATGCTGAGGAAGGAGCAACAGCTGCTAAAAGACATTTGATTATAAATGCTGCTGGATTAATCCAACATATATATTTTGAAAATGTCTTGACTTCAAAATTTAAGTCAAAAGATATGTTACTTTGAAGAAGAGGTTTGCTTTTGTTTCCACAGGAAATGAGAGGCTGTGGACTCCTTCTGGGTTAAGAAAAATCAGGTTTGATTGATCAAGGAAGACTCCCTAAAAAAATCTTTGATAGTGGATGGCCCAGGTGATCCAATGTTTCAGAAAGATCCTCTGCTGGAGTTTCCTCTGAGTTCTATACCCAGAACAGCCTCAAGGCTGCTGGTTGAGATGATCAAGCCTCACAGAGTAGTCTAGTCAGGACTTGAACATAATCCTAAATTTTCTTTAAGTCCCCGTAAGATTATTAGTGCCCTCAATCAGCAGGAAGTAGCCTAGAAAACTACATCCACATTCCCAAAAAAATAGATTATGGATGACTGTCTTTGTTTAGAGTGTTGGTTACAAGTTGTTATGGATATGGTCAGGAAAAAAGCTAAACAAAGGAGATTAGATTCAGAGTTCTTGTTTTGAAAGGAAAAAATGGGGGAAGTACTGTGAGACAATGAATAGTCTTGTACCCTGTAAAGATTTGTCACTTGTATTGGTTTAATAAAATGCTGATTGGACAGTAGCCAGGCAAGAAGTATAGGCGGGTAACCAGAATAGGAGAATTCTGGGAAGAGAAAAGGCTCAGTCTGCAGTTGCCACCCAGACGCAGAGGAAGCAGGATAAAAATGCCTCACTGATAATAGGTACCAAGCCACGTGGCTAGCACAGACAAGAATTATGGGTTAATTTAAGATGAAAGAGTTAGTTAATAAGAAGCCTGAGCTATGAGGCCAACCAGTTTATAGTTAATGTAGGCCTCTGCATGTTTCTTTGGGACTGAACGGCTGCGGGACTGGGTGGAACAGGAACTTCTATCAACAAACCTAAACTTCACTAACTATTGTGGAAGATTACAAAGACAAAACAGGAGGCTGGAGAAAAGGTTTAGCTCTTAAGAGTGCATACTGCTCTTGCAGAGGATCCAATTTTGATTCCCAGCACCCACTCTGGGTGGTACACAACTGCCTATCAATCCATATTCAGGGGATCTGTTATATTCTTCTGGTCTCTGCACACACCTGCACTAACATGCAGATTCATAGATACATACACATTTTTTTACATCTAAAAACAAAACCAACAAACCCACAAAACAACAAAAAAAAATCAAATAACAACAACAAAACCCCAAAAGAAAAATATAACAGAAAAGACAAAGGAACAACAGACATCAGATTAGATAGGTGGCCATTTTCAAATACCTGCCCAGACAACTACTCCACAACAAACTCTGCCATTCTATCACTAACCCATTGGCTCTCACCTCCAGAGCCAGGACAGAAGCAAGGTCAATGGCTGTGTCCCACAGCATGCTGCTCAGCTTCAGACCCTCAGCTCTTTCCATTGCTGCTGCAAATCTTCCTGGCAGTCTGAATCCTGGAAGCCTTCAATTTGCCTTTCTAGGTAAGGCCCTCAGACCCTCTGTGCCAATCCCAGCACTGCATCAACTGTGGAGTCCAGACAGGTTTGTGGGAACAGAGGAGTCTATCAGCACATGTCTGTGTGTGAGTGTGTGCGCGCGCGTGTGTGCATGTGCTAGGAGCATATCCAGGGCCTTCTACATCTCAGGCAAGTACTGTAATACTGAGCTAGATCATGGCTAGCCTCCTACATTTTGAACACATACATCCCCTGCCTTCAGAGTTCTACTCCCTTCAACCAATAGGCTCAGGCATTCTAAATACCTACTGGAAGGTGCCTTCCAATGAGCACTTGGCATGTGCCAATAGCACTAAATAAAGGACCCTCTTCCAGTAAGCTGCCTGCATTGTAACTGTTGGAAAGAGTGTGCCAGAGGGCAATGGCTATGTATTGTTTCTTCTTCTTTTTAAGGAGATAAGTAAGACCAAGGAGCAACTGCTCATTGTCTTAAATATCCAAACTGGAAAAGTGAGCATAGCAGTAGCCTACAGCACAGTACATAATGGTGTACAGGGATGCAACCTGCTGTCATAGGTGGTTCCCATCTTGGCTTGAGTAAACTGTAGCTTCTTGATCAGTAAGACTATGGTATCTTCCATAAAATGCTGTCTCCAGAGAACAGAGCAGTGTGTCTCTGTCACACATGTATGAGAAGCGACTGGCTGCCTTGACACCTCCCAGTTGGCTGCCAATAACACAATGAAATCATGGGGCAGAAAGCTTATGATTCCTGTGTATAGCTAAGGAGATCAATGTAGACTCCCCTATTCTCCTACCACCACCAAAAGTGGCTCACACACATCCTTTTTGATCTCATGTTTCACACCAAACCCAACCCAAACCAGGAATGAAGCCACATCCACTCATCCTCCCATCCCAAGCATGCACGCACGCATGCACACACACACACTCCACACAACAAAGAGAGTAGTAGAAAAAGAAGAGTAGCAACTTCCCAAAGAAGTAGTGTCTTCTTCTTTGTGTCTTTTCTTAAAAAAAAAAAAAAAAAGGTCTTCCTGGGAACTATTTGATATGATCGAAACTAGCAAAGTAGTAAATGACCCAGAGAATCTCTCCAGTGTCATTCATCACCAGACTCTGGATGCAGTCATCTTAATCTGTCCCTGTTTTACAGATAGCAAATTGCACATGTGTCAGTCCACCACAAGGTGGCAGTACACAACTCATTTCAAGGGGGACCAGGAGACCAGGCAGCTTGAAGCCCATAAATTACCCAGGATGTCTGCTCTCATCACCATCTTCCCAGAGCTTGAAGGAGACCTGAGGAGGACTATTCCAATGTACTCTTTCGGTCAGGTCAGAACTAGGTCCTTCAAACCCCTGCAGATGCTTTCAGTTCTACATCTCTAAATTACTGTTGGTGACATGTGGCTCTGGCCTATCTCCTAAAGATCAGACAGACTCAAGATTTATAAATGTTTAAAGAAGCAGGTCCAAGCTCCAAACAAAGGACCTGAAAAGATGGGGAGACTAAAGGAGGAAGAGAGGCAGCAGTGGGAATTGGTAAAGGCTTTCTCCTAAGTGTTAGTTATAAATTCACACACATTAACAAAGATGGGAAATACTGCAAACTCCCACCATTCCTCCCAGCACCTTCAAGTCTTTCACATTCTTTTAGAGAAAAATACCTTACTGAACTTGCTGGGGGGGGGGAGGTTCTTTAGACAAAAGAAGCACTGCTCCTTGCTGCTCCTGTGCATTCGTATTCTATATTCCTGGGATGATTTCTACGTTCACAGTTTGACTGTTTTATAACCGATTTGATGTGAGAGAAGACAAATGGCTTCACAAAGGAAAGACGACAAGTCACCTTACTGTTTTGTTTTGTTTTTTTAAACCAGGTTTTCTCTTATTTTTATTTATTTTTATTCTGAAGCTGGGCACAGGGCACTCTGCCTTACTGGAGATGTTTAATATTAACATCAGGCCACCACAATGCTGGCAATAGAATTGGCCACTGTTTTGTTTACAGTTTCAAGACTGCTGGCTTCAGGAAGACGAAGCTCCCTATTCAAACAGCAGTCCCTCCAATGGCTCCTGTTAAAAGCCAGGGGATGGTTTGCTGCTTAGATGTGAATCACTTGCTTAGCAGCAGAGAAGGTAAAGTTGGTGCCTAAGCACACTGGTGTTTACACCAGAGCTGTGGCCCAAGGGACACAAGGGCCTGGGGCTGCAGAGGATTCAGTTATCACTCCACAGAACCTCAACTTCTAAGGAGTGGGAACTGTAAAAACCAGCCAGGGAGTTCATATCAGCAGAGAGTCTGGGCCAGGTGCACACACCGCTCTTCCCTTTGGCAGGGCCAGCATGCTGGCCTGTTATCATGATGCCCAAGGCCCACTTGGTCAGGCTCCATGAGCTCCTTACCCTGCCTGTCTTTCATTCCTCTTCTACCCTCCACTCTCAGCCTTCTTCTTGCATCTGGACAACTTACTTGCTCTCCATCTCATGTCTCTTCTGTGAGACAGACTCATAGTCTCTCCAGAGATGCTTACCTGCATAGAATCAGCTGTACTCCCCCTTGCCCTGAAAAGCCATTGTGTCACTTGAATCCATCATTCTGTTTACAGTGGCAAAAATTCTGTTATTCATATCCTACATATCCTAAACTGCTGACTGGCAATAAGCTGTAACTGAATTCCAGATATCAATGCTGTCTTTAATAATAATAATAACAACAACAACAACAACAATAAGACTCTAACTTCAGATAGGGCCATCACTGTAAAGTCCAAGCTGGCCTTGAATTTATAGTGATCTTCCTGCCTCAGTCTCTAAAGTATGGAGATTATGAGCTGCCATGTCCAGCTTTATGATTACCTGTATGATAACTGAAAAGATAAAAATTACTGCCTCCATCTTTGTATTTCCTAACAGTATCCTTCAAAGAACATCTCCATAAACTAGGAAAGAGTTCTGAACAGAGTCTGTGCTAGGTATACCTCCTGTCACTACACACCCAAAGAACCATCAGGCCCTACAGCATGGCATCGTCCCATTCCAGCTAGAAACTAGCTCTCGCAGCCAGCAGTGTGATGGCCTTAGCCAGTGTTATGGTTAGCTTTAGAGAGCTTGATTGCTAAGTGCAGAATGAGGAGTTTTCATGCCTTTTCCTGGAAGCTGGTGCATCCTGCTGGCTTGCATAGCCATGCCTCCCACTGCAGGATCGAGCTGCGGGAGAGGTGGAGGGCTGCCATGTGTGTACGAGAAAATGTGTATTGATTTCTTCTTTCTTATAAAGGAGCACAAAGCATTGAAGAACAATTGCTCGTCTTTGCAGCATTTCACACTCCACACAAAGGCCCAGCCCCCACTACCCCAAGAAGCAGAAAGGAGATTTGCCCAGGACAACACCACAGCCCCTTTTTGACCCCACCTAGCCAGCCTCTGCTCAAGCCATTTTCCTCTTTGGCTGGTGTGTTCCACGTCTGTTTTGGAGAAGAAAAAGCCTTTGGCCTTATTTACTTTTTAAGTAGAAGTGCCCAGAGGGTAAATGAGTTAATGTTTATAAAGTGCACTGCTTCCTAGGGTGAGCCATGGATAGAATACAAGGTGTGGCTGCTCCTCCTCCAAGGGCTCATCCCAGAAGTGCAATGACCCCACCCTGGACACAGATGCACCCTTTTTAGGCTTTCTTTTCATAACAACATCAAATAACAGAAGTAACCAGGTTTATGATTCCTTCCTGATGTACAAACAGAATCTGTTCTACTATTTTCTTCTTAAATGGGACAATTCTAAAAGCAGCCTATAGCTTCCACTAGTCACCCAGAGTCCTGGTGGAGCTCAACATGTTTTTACAATAACCAGTAATTTGTAGGAGGTCACCAGAAATCCAACCTGGTATAAAAATCATCATGATGGTCAAGAGAAAAACCAAAAGTAGACTACAAAATTCAAGAACTGATGAAAATGTATTTTTGGAGGATTTTTCTCCTAGGATCATCCAAGTAAAAATGACCTCAAAAACACTCTAAACAAGGGCTGGGTGTCAGAGATCCCTAATATTTGACTCCCCATCTCAGGAGGTTTTTCCAACATGGCTGTAAGCTATGAATAAAGTAACCAGGTGGTGGCCAGCAGTGTGATGTTCAAGAATGAAGACATAATTACAAGGTGACATGGTGGTGATGAATCTGAAATACATGTAGAGTGATTCAGGAGGACAGCACACTGAAGGAGTCAGACAGTTTGGAGAGATGTCTACAATGGTGTCCATCTTATAGTGTTATTCTCAAAATGATCTTACTGGCCCTTGTGCACAGAATTGTAAGAGCAGCTTTCATAGGCATCCTGGGAAGGAAACCCATACTACTTCTGAGTTGGAAACGTTGCTGTGCCTATGCAAAGTGACAAGGGTACATACAGATGTGTGAAAACACAAACTTCATTTATTTAAATATTACTCATAAAGAATGCATTTAAAATAGTCTTTCCTAGAAACAAACATGAAAAAAAGGGCATTTCATTCTTTGGGTTAAAAAAATAAGGTGACCAGGAAAGGTTAACTGTTTTCACTTTATAAAGAAAGACACTAAGACACACAGAGAAGGTATTTTGGGCCACACGGCACATGAGCACTATAGTAGACAATACTCACCTCCAGTCAGTCCTCTGGCTTTGAGTGCTGACAGTGACTCAGAAGGCCTTAAATAAATTGTCTTGAAAACAATACCTGTGCTACAAAAATGTTTTTAAATAGGCAGAATACAGTTAGGGTTAAAACATACTATTTTGGGCTAATATCTTAACAGCCACTCTCTTGTACTTGTGAGTTAACGTTCTTAGCAAGAATAACCCTCTAGTAAGTGCTTTCATGAACTGCAATAAATACCATAAGAGAGGAGCCAACAAGATAGGGAAGAGTTCAGATGGAAAGAGTCACTCCCTTCAGAAAGAATGAGGGAAGGAAAGTGCCTGGATCTCAGGTGACTGGACACTTCCACAGGGAAGGGCAGTGAGTGCATAGCGTGTTTGTGTGTTCTGGGATACAGTCCAGATCGGATGATTGTGTGGAATAATCTTTTTATACACTGAGGATTTATCACTCAGATCGGTTTAATAAAAAGCTCAACAGCCAATATCTAGGCAGGGTTTTCGGGACAGAGAGAATGCTGAGAAGAAGGCAGAGTTGCCAGCCAGTTGGAGAACAAACAAAGCATGCTAGAGGAGAGGTACTTCATGAGGCATGTGGCAGTACACGGATTAATAGACATGGGTTAATTTAAGTTATAAGAGCTAGTTAGAAACAAGCCTAAGTTATCAGCCTAGCTTTCATAATAATAAGTCTTGGTGTGATTATTTGGGAGCTGGCTGGGAGACAGAGAAAAACTCACCATAGGATGGTATAAAAGCATGTTATTTTAACACGTGACAAGGACACAGGAATGGAGACAAGGCAACCTGAAGTTCATTCTACAGGTAAAGAAAATTCCTTCCAGGGAATCAAGGAAGGTGAAGGTGGACCACGTGTAGAACTGATGCAATCACTCTAACAGTCACATAGTCACTTGATGGACACCTGAACTCAAAAAAGCCAGAGAGCCAAGAACTGGAGAGAGCACAGCACAACATTCTGTATTAAACAAAACTCTTGAGTGCATGAACAGAAGTCAGAGAGAACTAGAGGACGTGGGGACAGCTCCTGGTATGGAGGGAGGACTGCCAAGCACAAACATAGTATGAACATTTATAGATATGTAAAAGTAGCTGTAATGCTCCACAACAAAAAGGTCTTGTAATAAATTTTGTTACTGTGTTTTTTTTTAAAGTACACTAAAATGCCTACAATACAAAGCAATTGAAAAAAAACAGACAGAGGCATGTATGTACTCGTCTGAATAAAATATATACAAAAATAATTCTTTGTAAAAGATAAAAGTAGGGCTGCTAAGACGGTTCAGTTGGTAAAGGCACCAGGCTCCAGACCTGGTGACCACATGCTATGATGAAAGAACCAATTCCCTCAAGTTGTTCCCTGACCTCCATATGTGCCAGGGAATGTACATGAATATACACTAAACAAACACATGCTAAAAAAAAAAGTGCAGAGTACTAGAAGAACTTTGTGCTTTCTGTATTTTCCAAATTTTCTTCCAAACACATGTATTATTTTCACTATATAGGAAAAGATACTCCAAGGATGAGGTGACAGGTCTGGAATAGTTGAAGTAGGTCTATGGGAGCAAATGGACACAATACTCAGGACTGGATGTAGGGCAAAGCTTATCACAAAGTCTAGGCCTTCTGCGCACACAGAATAACCACAGGGCAGGCTTGGGGAATTCAGTGATTCCTACCAAAATGTAAATAGCCTGCAAGCAAAACTTTCCTTATTTAAATAATGTCCCTTTACAAAAGAAAAAAATTTACTCTAGGCAAGTTAAAATTTTGTCTTTGGTTGAGAGACAAACTCCCCAGCAGCAGCAGCAGAGGTTAGCAGGCTGTACTCTGGACACTCTAGTTCACAGCTTGCTTTTAAATTAAGCAAGTTATTTAATTACTCCATGCCTTAATGTTTAAATCACAAAACATAGACAGTGTCAGCCATTCCACTGCCTTCTGATAAGGGCTGAATGGAATGTGGAAGGAGGGCAGGTTTGGGATTCGAGGTCTGACACAGTAGTGCTCAGGGAGTAACATGCTGCTCGTTGTCTTTCACAGTCATTCACTGCTGATCAGAACTGGGTAGTCAACTCAGGGTAGAAAAACCAGAGCAACTAAAGGCATTACAAAGAAACAAAAATGGTCTACACATCTTAGCAATCTGATGGGATCATGAAACATTAATAATATGTGAGAAAGGCCAGTCAAGAGAAAGATGGAAAGCTCAGCTATATACTTGGAAGCCACTTTAGTTATGGTTAAAGCAGTATCTGTAAGATGCTACATTTAGAATCTCATAATAAATTTAAAACAAATCCTTAAGAAAAACATCTCAAACCACTTTAAAGAATATGCAATACCCTTAGAAGGGAAAAGAATTTCAAATCACGAGGAAATGCTGGAAATGTGGCTAGAAAAATGAACACTGCAGCACGAAGCCCCACGTTGAAGGGCTTATCTGCTTGTGTCCACAGTGCGATTAAGGAGATGCGCTTTTATCACTCTCTATCCTTCTTGGAACCAAACTTCAATCTGACAGCTCAAATTCTCTAGAGTGAGAGGCCGAACAGCAGCAAACGGGAGAAGCAAAGACACACGGTACTATTTTCTTTTCAAACCAGTTTTGAGAGTCTGGACCAAGTCTCAGGCTTGAATTTGAGAGTGTTCCTTTTGTCCTTTCTGATGTTACAGGAGGAAAGGCTGGACCTCTTGTCTGTACTGAGTGCCATGAAGATATATGGGGATCTTTTCCCTTCAGCACTGCTGGGGGAGGTCAGGCACGTGCCAACACCGCCTGAGTATCAACAAGTGAATTATAAACTATGTCAATCCAGTTAATGCAAAGCCGTAATCCTCTTTAACAGAGATCAAATCACGCTGTGAGTTATGTTTGCTCTGCAATCTGATAAGGAAGAGAGGGAGCGGCTAATAAAAGAGTAATGGGCGGCTTTAATGACACTGGTAAAAGGTAACACCAGTTAGAGTGGGGCTCTTGTTCTGCTGATTAGATCAGTGTTGCATATCTGTCCAGACTTACTTCACCTGTCAGAATAACCTGTGTCTTCTTAGGAGATAAGCAGCCTCAGAGAAAGCATCTGTATTTTAACCATTCTTGCCTGAAGTTCTTACCCAACAGATGTTTCCTGGGATCATGAGCAGATGAGCTCTCAATGTCATGCAAGCTACAGCACAAGAGCTCATCAAGACCAGTGCCCGCTTCTATGCAATAAAAACAGCATAGTAGGCAGGGGAGCTTTAAGAACGCAGGGGTTATGGGCTGGGGACAGGACAGGAGAGTGGTGAACATGCCTGCATGTAGATTGAAGACCCATACACAAAAATGGCAAGCCAAAGACAAAATTTCTGTAGGAGGTCTGATACCAAGGCACCTCAGGAGCAACATGGTCATGATGTTGACAAAGCACTTTACATTTAAATGTAATGGGCTTACATTCGTACATTTCTTAAACTTGGATGTAAAACAATAATGTGTTGAGTACACAATACTTACCATTAAAGGGTCCTTCTCCTTGTGATGTTTTATTAAGGGAGAGAGGATAAGGCTGCTGTTATTACTAAGAGAATTTGGTGTTTTTGTTTGTTTGTTTTGTTGCAAAGGAACCAAACAATTCTAAATGCTAATGTTGCCATTATGTTTATAATAAGAGTTACAAGAAATAAGCTACCCAGAAAAATGCCATAATCTGCATTTAAAAGGGTGTGGCAGGTCACTCAGGTTTATTAAAGACCAAAATACACACAGATTACAATACCCAATAGAGCTCTTCCGTGGAAGTACGCAGGTCGGCGATCAGCGCAGAGAGAGAGAGCTTCCGCATGGACCCCCCATTTTATCCTCTCCTGGGACCTGATGGTCCAGCCCCATTAATTAATTAGGGGGGTGGCAGCGGGGCGTGGTCACAAGCTGAGATGGTGAAGACCACACCCCTTCAAAAGGGTCAGTGCCAGGATCAATCTGGTGGGAGAACTCTTTCAGAAGTGGCAGCAAATGCAGCCACACCACATTTCTCCGGTCTGTACCCAGCTGACTGTCACTGCTTAGACGCCCTGTGTCAACGCAGTTCAACCACAGACACCTTCTCAGCAAGTCTTAGGGTCTTGGCAAGAGCACGTGTTTGACATCTACCTACACCACCCATGACAAAACCTCACATCTTCAAGTTAGTCTCCAAGTGCCTAGCATAGACAGCAAAAGGCAGCTAATCTCCCCATCTCCCAGTGCTTTGCCAACAGCAGAGGAGAGAAAAGTCATCGAAGTTTACTGACCACAGTAAACTCCCTGGGGTCAGTACTTACAACAGGTGAGGGGAGCTAGGCTTCTCAAAATCTTTAACCAGCTTAAAAAGACCTCTGTCCATAAGCCAGAGGGGAAGTGAGAACCTGTGCAGAGTGGCAGCCCATGTCTGTTCTCCAGAGCCCATTGCTAGCTGTCTCTAAAGACCCACAGGACGTTCTGCCTTGTTCAGTGCAGAGTGTTGGTGAAGCTGGGCTTGTTTTCAGGCTCATGGTAACCCTTGTGCCAACACATAAAAATTCTTTCAATTTTGGAAATGTGTGCCAGACATATGTGTTGTCTCCCTCAGAGTTAGAGTGCACCCCTACTGGACATAGGACACATCAGGGTCACACAAGATTTTCACTAACAAAAGTGCCCTGAAAGCCAGATCCAAAGTGCACCTCTCCCGAGGGAAGAGATGACATAAAAGAGCTCAGCTGGGCCACTCTGCATTTAAAAAGTTTAAAAAAACAAACAAAAAAACAGATCACTTAAGACAAAAATTTCTAGTGTGAGAAAAGAATTTTTATCAGCAAGAATTAACTAACTAGAGAACACTCTACAGGGGACAAGATGGGGATGCCACACTGCCTTTCCACAGACCATGAGGATATTTTTTTTTTATAAGTTATGTTTCAGTTTATTACAGAGATATGCGAAGGACTAACTTTCAGAATCCAAGCACCCCAACTAAAGGGAAATTAGCCCTTGTGAGATTACCCAGAACATACAAGGATACCAGGAGGATAATGGGATGTTTCACACAATGTCCAGATTTGGGAGGCATAGTTTGTAGTCACATCATGACATCATGAGACAGAAATCCAGACATGCCATTATCATTGGTATTTCTTTCTTTTTTTTTTTTTTTTTTTTTTTTTTTTTTTTTTTTTTTTTTTTTTTTTGGTTTTTCGAGACAGGGTTTCTCTGTAGCTTTGGAGCCTGTGCTGGAACTAGCTCTTGTAGACCAGGTTGGTCTCGAACTCACAGAGATCCGCCTGCCTCTGCCTCCCGAGTGCTGGGATTAAAGGCGTGCGCCACAACCGCCCGGCTCATTGGTATTTCTTTTTTTTTATTTTTTTTATTTTTTTATTTTTTATTTTTTTATTTTTATTGTTAAAAGAAAAATTTACATTTACTCCCCTTGTTCCCGGCCCTCCCGCTCCCCCACTACCCCACTGCCCTCCCCCTGCTTCCTTATGATGGTGCAGGATACCCTGTCCTATGGGAAGCCCAAGGCCCTCCCCCCTCCATCTCAGTCAACTAACTTAATTCTTATGCAATCAATAAATTGGCCAAGTCGTGATATTTAACTTCCTGTGTTACAGAGGTCCTCTCTTTCTCTTAATGAGTGGATTCCCATTTCAGTCCAATCCATCCAATCCAAATTTACTGAGCTCAAACTGGACAGGGATATGAAAGAGTCAAGGATGAGCACTCAAGAGCCCCTAAACCCACTGAATATGAGTCCAATTTAAGCTTATTTGCAAACAATAACCTGGAACCAAGGAACACCTGCAGAGAGATGAAGGCAACCTCCAGACCTGGATCAACTCAGAACTGTAGGGAGCTGCTTCTGGGAAGAAAACATCAAGAGTGCAGCGAGTGCTGTGTTGCCTACCTACATGATACCATAGTTAGGGAGGGGAGTGTGAAAAGAAGTAGCTAGGTGCTACAGTCAGCTTAGGGTATGACCCACCAGGGAGAGGCCATCTATCACTTTACATACTCCAACAGAGGAATATCAGAACCTTCCCACTGCCTCCATGGTTCATATATGTAATTCCAGAAACTGATAATAGCTTTCTGTTGTTGTTGATTCAAAGCAATACAAACTTATTGTAGAAAGTTCAAATACTACAGACACACAATAGAGTAAAAGTATCATTTACTTACCACCCCCCCCAGCCTCCAGCAATAAACATCAAAGGCTTCTCAGTTCTTAATAAGAGACAGCATGAGTTCTCTCATAAAGTAGGTTGGGGTAGCCTGGAGGCAGGAGAACTACAGCACTGCTTGTCTCTTAACTCCTTGTCATCCAGTCCCTTTCCCACTGGTAATTACTGAGGGTACATACTCTAATACAGACACAGGAGGATACCAAATGCTTGCTTAGTGTTTTTTAACTTTTACATTTTAATTTATTCTTTTGTTTTACCTGTGATTTGCCTGCATGTATGTACACTAGTAAAAGTTCACATTGCATGCCTGGAGTGTGGAGTTCAGAAGAGGTACTGGATACTATGGAAATGGAGTTTCAAATAGTTGTGAACCACCAAGTGGGTGCTGCTTTATAAATGTTGGGCACCATCAATATGAAAATCTTAAACTTGTGCTTTGTTCTGTTTTTGCAGTGCTGTGAACTGAACCTTCAGGGAAGCTGGGCAAGGGCTGTTCCATTAAAATGCATGCTAGCCCCTGAAATCTGAAATTTTGAGTACCGACATGCTCCTCAAGTAGCTGAAAAGTGTGGCACCTGTTTTATTTCAGATTTTCTTATTCTGGAGGCAATTGATGAAGTCTATGCCTCCCAAATATTCCAAAATATTATATTCCCAAACCTAGGAAATTCCTGAATCTTCTGTTGTGAACATTTTGAACAAGGGAGACTCAACTTGTTTATCTTGTTAACTCAGAAATAGAATTATAAGTGTTTTGCAGGCTACCTTTTCCACTGAGCGTTATACAAAACTACTTCTTTCTCAATAATTGCTTATAATTTCATCAAAAGTTTTATTCAACCAATTCCCTATTATTTATTTTTCAACATTATAAACAATATTGCAAAAGAGATCCTAGAACAAAAGCTCCTTACACACACACACACACACACACACACACACACACACACGGCGACAGTACATGAAAGTTCACTCCCCACATCATCACTGCAGATTACTAGACCTTTTAATGTTTTTCAGCAAAAGAGAAAAAAAAAGATGTCATTATCTTAATTTGCATTTCTTTACATTTTTACTGTATAATTTTCCAGCCTTCATGCTGACACATGCTCCCCACAACTGCTGCAATATGAGGAAGCTGCAGATACTCTAGTTACAGCAGAGCACTGCCTGACTTGTTCTAGTTTGTTATTCTCCTATGAGCCTTGTTTCTGATGTCTTTCACAATGAGACCTATGTGATATCTGGTCCCTGCTTTATGCATATAAAGTCCTTCTCTAACTCAAAATCAGAAGAAAAACAAACAAACCCATTGTTTAAATCTGTGTTCTCGCACACTCATGGCAAGAATGATTTATCCACAAGTTAGGAAATCCCAAACTGTTCACTTGAGGAAGGCAGTCTGAGGAGACAGTGGCATTCAAACCACTGTGAACATTTTCCATCATGGCATAAAAATGAGACACAAAGCAGAATACTACTGGATGAATGCCACAGTACAGTGGTCCCTCAATATATATGGCAGATTGGCTTTAGGATGCCTCCCTTCCCCTAAGACACTAGAACCTGCCACTGGAATGACAACTTCTCCCTGTGCATTCATGGGGAACATACCAATACCAACATCTGCAGAGGCTTTAGTTTTGTATAAAATAGTATAGCGCTTGCATAAACTTCTTCCAGCTACTAGATTCAAGCATCTCTACTCACTATTGAATTCAGTATGTGTTACATGAGCTATGTAATCATCATTTACTGTAATGTTTAGTACAATGCCATGGAAAGGCATGCTCTATACATACACAACTTACTGTGGGACAATAGTCTTGTACCCTGTAAGGATTTGTCACTTGTATTGGTTTAATAAAGTGCTGACTGGCCAGTAGCAGGCAGGAAGTATAGGCAGGGTAACCAGGCAGGAAATATAGGCGGGGAGACCAGAATAGGAGAATTCTGGGAAGAAGAAAGGCTCAGTATGCAGTTATCACCCAGATGCTGAGGAAGCAAGATAAGAATGCCTTACTGATAAAAGGTACCAAGCCATGTGGCTAACACAGACAAGAATTTAGGATGCAAGAGTTAGCTAGAAATATGTGTAAGCTATTGAACAAGCAGTGTTGTAATTAATACAGTTTCTGTATGATTACTTTGGGTCTGGACAGCCAGGAAATGAACGAGTAGCCTCAGTCAACAATAACTGTCCTTGTTCTCTCACCACTCCCTTCCATCCCATTTTTGTGGATCTGGTATCATATCCACAACTTTAGGCACACTAGGCAAGTGTTCTACAGTAGGCAAGTGTTCTACAGTTAAGCTATATCTCCAAGCCCATATATAATTTTTCTTTCTTTAAATATTTTCTTATGTGTGTGCATGTATGTTTATGTGTGAGCACAAAACTCATGATTGTGAGTGCAGGCACATGTATGCTACAGCATCCATGTGGAGGTCAGAGGACAACCTTGGGTGTCAGTCCTTGTCTTCCACCTTGTTTTATTTGTATTTTTTAATATTTATTTACTGTATTATATGTGGGTGTATCTGTGAGGAGGTCAGAGGAAGACTTTTGGAAGTCAATTCTTTCCTTTTACCACATGGGTTCCAGGAATCAAACTCATATCCATCTTGGTGGCAAGAGTCTTTACCCAATAAGCCATCTTGCTAGCCCTGTCTACCTTATACTAGACAAGGTCTCTTGTTCACTGCTGTGTACTCCAGGCTAGCTGGCCCATTAAACTTATTGGGATGCTCTTGCACCTATCTCCCATCTCTCTGTAAGTGAACTGAACTATAGAAGCACACTATTGCACCAGAATTTACTTGGGTTCTGGGGATTCCAATGGAGGTCCTCATGATTTATCTCCCAGGGCCCTGAAATTTTGTCAATGGAAGTTTGGCTGAATCTAGATACAAAACCTATGGTTACAGTGTCCTGGCTATACTATATTACTTTCAATTTAGTTTTCCTACTAGAGAAAAACAAAACAAGGGCCAATCACGGTGGCATACATACACCTGCAATCCAAACATTCAGGAGGCTGATGGACAAAGATTATGAGCTCAAGTCCAACATGGGATACACAGTAAGACACTCTCAAATGAACAAAAACAAAACTCACAAAAGAGGTCATGCTACTGCTCTCTCCTTCTTTACTTAAGGTAAAGCAGTAATAACTACCAGTCCCAGAAGTTTTGATTCTAAAAGGAGAAATGCTAATCTTCAGTTACAGTACTATAGTTCATTTGGTCCACTCAGAAGACAAAGCCAGAGCAGAGGACGAACACTTCACCCTCAGGAAAACAATATGAATGAGTGCCCTGTGAGAAAACACATGCTCAGTGCGGGGTGTAGTGGCGAACACCTTTAATCCCAGCACTCAGGAGGTAGAAGCAGGCAGATCTGAGTTTAAGACCAGCCTTGTCTACACAGTGAGCACAATAGCCTTTCCAGGGCAGGCTGGACTACAAACAGATCGACCCTGTTTCAAAACTAACAAAACAACAGCAAAACGCAAATGCTCAGTTCTTCAGTCACAAGACCATTGTCAACTTCCTTATCACGGAGCTAATCGACAAAAGAAAGATGCTGGTAACTATTATCCAACAACAACCCTTTAACTTAGAGAGTGCTGCAGGTCTGCTGATCAAATGATGCAATCCTAACCCCTTCTCCTTCACTGTTCTATCTGAGGTGGCAATGCATCACAGACCTGGTCAAAGGAACACAAGAAAAAGGCTGCTGCAAGGGATTCTGGAGAAGCTTTTATGAAAAACAAGAGTCTACAGCTATGGCTGGCACCATTCTTACCTCCTCTTCCTGTCTCAAGTACATGTTTGGTGACTAAAGCTGGCATCCACCTTAAAACCACAAGGGTCAGGAGAGACCAAGAGATGTGAGCACTGGCTCTGGGAAGAACCCAGCCTGATCTGTTCTGTAATCAGTCCCTATGCTTCTTAGGCATCCAGTATCAAATGATTCTAACTGTTGTACCCGTTCTCAAATACTTTTTTTTGTTTGGTTTGGTTTGGTTTGAGATGAGGGTCTCATTGTATGGGACAGATTGTGCTGTGGGAGATTAAGCCCTCTTGCTTTCAGCCAATGGCTTCTAAGATACCCGCCCAATGTGGGGCGTGGTTTTCATTTTTAAAAAACGCCGCAGCAGCTCTCCGAGCTAGTTTGCTTCCGGCTTCCGGCTTCCGTACTGACTGCTAGACTCGGTTTCCTGTTTGCGACCAGAGGAATG
>JAQHUG010000027.1:12030388-12144680 GCA_028555095.1 Dicrostonyx torquatus | reverse complement strand
AAAAAAAATGGTCATAAAAACATTTACACATCATTTTGTTATTTTTATCATCCATAAAAACAGAATTGTGAGCAGTAGGTATGTGTGGAAGAATATGCCAGAATATTAACACTCAAGAGGCTCAGGCAGGAGACTTTTAGTTCAAGGTTAACCTGTCCCAAAAAACAAAGTCAAGGCTAAAATGGTCAGGAGAAGGACAGACAGGACAATAAAAATGAAAGAGAAGCAACAAAGCACATGCTGCTCATTTGCTTCCCACAAACTTACCGAAGTTTCCTTCCTTTGCTGGCTTTTCTATCTACTTTCTTTCGGATCTTGCTTCGTAGTTTCTGGATTGCAAGCCACTGCCTGGGAAATTCACAAGCCATGTTATGCAACATCACCCAGAGAAACAGTTATGAATATTGAAAAATTGTAATTTTTCTCACTAACAACCCTGCAGACAAAAAAAAAAAAAAAAAACAAATCACCAACCTACATCAAATTCCTCAAGATAGTTTTGGGCCAAAGTGACAGATCAATTGGGGAGGATTTGTGCAATGGTAAAAAACAAACGGCAGGTGGGAAATTCTACAGCAAATCTGGTTAACAATGCTCTGCAGTATTTGGAGTTGCTGTGACAAGCACTCAATCTGTCAGTCTGCAGAAAAGCCCATAGAGTACAGGCCCCTGGAGTTTCCTCTAATGTTTTGGCTTATACATAGTCTCTAGATGCTGCAAGTGCTGGTTTGTCTGAAAGCATCAATTCATTTTTATTTACATTCTCATCACCCTCCTCTCTCTTTTGGTTTCCTGAGACAAAGTCTCTCTATGTAGCCCTGGCTTTCTTCGAATCTGCCTCTGTCTCCCAAGTGTTGAGGTTAAAGACACACACCACCATGGTAGCTCAATTCTCTTTTATTTTCCCTTTCTAATACTCAGTATCTTTTTTATTTTCCCTTTCTAATTAAAAATTTACACTTATTTATTTGTCTAGATGTGTGTGCACTCACTTGTTCATGCCCACACATACTATGGAACATGTACAGATGTCAGAGGACAACTCATGGGAGTCTCCTTCCACTTTGTGAATTTTGGGAACCAAACCTGGGTCATCTGCCCTTAATTATTCACTAATCTTATACTTGCTTAATTTGTATTTTCTATATATAATAATATTTATATTCTATCTATAATATTTAAGTATATGTTAATAAAAGGTAAAGACTCTTTTTCCCCCTCCCTCAATGTAATCTCTTTTATTTTTGCTTTTTAAGACAGGCAGACTTGGTAGAGTTTTGGGGATCACTTATGTAAACTATCAGATCATCAGCAAACAGTGAGAGTTTGACATTGAACCTCATAGAAGAGAAAGTAGGAAGTACACTTGAATGAATTGGCACAGGGAACCACTTCCTAAATATAACCCCAGCAGCACAGACACTGAGAGAAACAATTAATAAATGGGACCTCCTGAAACTGAAAAGCTTCTGTAAAGCAAAGGACATGGTCAACAAGACAAAACGACAGTCTACAGAATGGGAAAAGATCTTCACTAACCACACATCAGATAGACGTCTGATCTCCAAAATATACAACGAACTCAAGAAACTGGATACAAAAAGATCCATAATCCAATAAAAAAAAAAAAGAGTACAGACCTAAACAGAGAACTCTCAACAGAGGAATCTAAAATGGCTGAAAGACACTTAAGGAAATGTTCAACCTTCTTAGTCATCAGAGAAATGCAAATCAAAACAACTCTGAGATTCCATCTTACACCTATAAGAATGGCCAAAATCAAAAACACTGATGACAGCTTATGCTGGAGAGGGTGTGGGGAAAAGGGAACACTTCTGCATTGCTGGTGGGAATGCAAGCTGGTATAACCCCTTTGGATGCCAGTGTGGAGATTTCTCAGAAAATTAGGAAACAGCCTTCCTCAAGACCCAGCAATACCACTTTTAGGTATATATCCAAAGGATGCTCAATTGTGCCACAAGGACATGTGCTCAACTATGTTCATAGCAGCATTGTTGTCATAGCCAGAACCTAGAAACAATGTAAATACCCCACAACCAAAGAATGGATAAGGAAAATGTAGTACATTTACACAATGGAGTACTACACAGCAGAAAAAAAATAACAACAGCTTGAATTTTGCAGGAAAATGGATGGAGTTAGAAAAACATTATTTTGAGTGAGGTAACCCAGACACAGAAAGACAATTATCACATGTACTCACTCATAGGTAGTTTTTAAGCATAAAGCAAAGAAAGCCAGCCTACAAACCACAATCCCAGAGAACTTAGAAAACAATAAGGACACCAAGAGAGACTTACATAGACCTAATCTACATGGGAAGTAGAAAAAGGCAAGCTCTCCTGAGTAAATTGGGAGCATGGGGTCCTTGGGGAAGGGTTAAAGGAGGGAGGGGAGAGGCAGGGAGGGGAGCAGAGAAAAATGTAGAGCTCAATAAAAATCAATTTAAAAAATGCTTTAAAAAAAAAAGGCAGACTAAGCTGACTTCAAACTCATAAAGATCCACCTGCCTCTGTATCCTGGGTACTGAGATTTAAAAAGGTGTGTGCCACCACCTGGACTGATTATAATTTTATTACCATTATTACCTTTAAAAAAATCTAAAAGAAAAAATACAAGAAACCTTATACAATAAATAAAATTATTCAATATTCATCAGTCTCAAACTCCCTAGATTGACTCTTTTTTCACAGCTGGTTTATGTAGACCAGGGTCCCCATAGGATTTATATATCTGGGAACTCATTTTTCAAATAAGGAATTTGAAAACAAGCTAGAAAGATCACCACAAATTGCACCTGTGAACAAATGCAAACGAGAAATCACAGTAGCAGCTAGTCATTTTACCTGACTTACACAAGGAAAACTCAACATGGAGGGGGTGGGATCTAGGGAAATCCAATTACTGTAATCTTAATATAATCTTAATTACCATAATCTGTTTTATTGTAAAGTCAGATAAATGTACAATATAATCACCACTTAAATGCAATTTGCTCTATCACATTAACTATACGGTGAACACCCCTACAACATTCCAAAGATACAGGAAATATCAACAATATCCTATCCCAAAATTCAAATATGAAAATTCAAATTACTCCATCAACACTAATTTTTCATTGCCTATACAAAATGCTGTTCTGTCCAAAATCTCTTTTTGATATCTGCAGTTTTTGTTTCTTTTCATGCTCATGGTTATTTAAATGCACACCACTCACTAGGTAGAACTCTAAATGCCCTTTGTATTTTCAAAGCACAGGATGATGCATGGGAACAAGAGCCTTAGTAAAGATTGCTATGGATATAAACACAACCCACAGTAAGGGTGAAGAACATAAGAAAGACTGGTAATTATAGGACCAGCCACTGCCTTGGAGGTTGAATTGAGAGTACCCAATGGGAGAAACTACTACATAGGCAGCATGAATAACCAGAAAACCATATATCTAAGTTACCTTCCCATTGCCACCTGATCATTTGGATCCAAGGAGCTGGTCTTCCGCTCTATGAGTTCTCGAAGGAGCTAAGGAAAAAGGATAGCAACTGAGTTATTATCATCTCCTAGCAGCAACTGGCTTAAAAAAACACAGAAGGCATTCTGAAAGGCATAATGACCACTCTTAAGCTACAGTCAATAAGGGAGAATTTCCATTAGCCCTCTTATATTTATATAGTTTTCAAAGGTAGCTATCACAATAGCTGAGAAGAGACATCCACTTGGATGACTTATGATACTACAGTTTGTTTCAAATGAATCAATGAGTGAGCAACATTCCTCTTACTGCTTTTACAACCAGTTTTGCTTGTCTCATCAACAATGGATAATTTTTAAAAGGTCAGGTAGGAAGGGCTGTGGACAGAAAGGGAAATGCATTAGCTTCCAACCAGTGGGATAATGGTGTAAAGTTAACTTCAGAACTACAACCCCAGGATTCAGAAAGTCTTCCTTGAGTGGAAGTCTTGACTGTCAATAATGAAGAGTGTGGACTTCACCCTCTTGCTTTATACAATTGTACTCTGCTATGCCAGTGATACCAACTGACCTAACCAGACACAACACAAACACATTCACATAGTCACCAAAGTCTGAAGGAACTAAGAAGAAATCATTTGTGTAGAGTGGGTCTCCATCCTGCTGGGTTAACTCTGTGGGGGTTCTAACATTATTCGCCCATTCTCCTCTTAATCCTGGTACTCTACTGCATTCATTAACAATCTCAATCTATACCTTCCACACATTTAGGAACCTGCAAAGGACCTTAGAACCCTCAGTGTAAAGGTGTCAAAACATTAAGACAAGAATTTTAAGTTGCATGCCGGGCAGTGGTGGCGCACGCCTTTAATCCCAGCACTCGGGAGGCAGAGGCAGGTGGATCTTTGTGAGTTCGAGACCAGCCTGGTCTACAAGAGCTAGTTCCAGGACAGGCTCCAAAGCCACAGAGAAACCCTGTCTTGAAAAAGAAAAACAAAAACAAAAACAAAATTTTAAGTTGCAATAATAAATTTGGTGTCATCTCTGCTATAAGGGCTACAAGGAAAGAAATGAAAACAGAAATTAGGCTTCCAAACATCTCAGAGAAATCTAAAATAAACTAGTTCCTGCTAAACATCCATCAATAATACAGGTTTGTCTTTAAAATTTGTTTCTTCACAAAAACAAGCAATTATTTTGTAGGCAAGTCATAGTTAGTAATACAGATATTTCACCAAATTAAATAGCTGAAGCCTGTGCTAGGATGGAGAAGAAATAAATTCCTATGAAAGTAGTTTACTTTCTAATTTTCATTTGTGAACGTAAGTAGGCATTGAAGAAGTAAAATCTATAAAAATATCCACCTCCATAAGACGCAGCTTTGCTGCACAAAGGAAAGGATATCTCAATCGCAATTAAAAATCCTCCTGTGAAGTTTTCTCATTTGCTTATTTTGGGCATTATTACCACAGCAATTACGTTTAAAAATGCAGGGACCAGAGGCCACCAGTTTATTATCACTAGAAAACAGCAAGCTATATTTCTCTACCCTGTTTATCTGATTGATTCCCAACATCTTTCTGGCAGCCAATCTATCAGTTTATCTCTCCTACTTCATCATAGTCACTTCTGGCAGCTAAATACAAGATCCAAATCCAGTGCTACACAGACACACGACATGGTAAACCTGTGTAACGTGGTTGCTGAGTAAACAGCTGCCCTAGGGCTCAGCACAAATGGGCTCTCCTTCCTAGTCAAAGTTCTGTGAGAAGCAAGGCTGGCAAATAGGTGAAGGGAGAGGTTAATAATAATAATAATAATAATTTTTTAAATGAACAGAAAAAAATGAAATGACTACATTTTACTGCCCTATCTTGTTCCAGCCACACAAGAGATTACAACCACTATTCCTGGTTTTCTTAATCACCCCTAATCCCTTGTGCCTGGCCAGTCCTGGCCACTGGGGAGCAAGCTCAGGGAAGGCTGCTCCAGCACAACAGAACAGCCTCATCTGGAAAGCACCACACTCCTGACAAAGGCTAGAAACCAGAATCGCACAACTGCAGAGAATCAGAAGCAGCAGCCATTCAAGCACCAAGTTGGTGCTATGTTTGCTCACAAGTACTCTGTGTTCTACACACATGTTGGTGTGCATCCTTCTAACTTAAGATCTTCATACAACTCTTCTTAGTCACTCCCAATGGAGAAGATGCAACTGACCCATCTGCCTGTCTAGCTGATTGGGATCAAAATTTTAGAAGAAACAAAATGTTATCAGCATATTACCCATGGATAGTTATTAAATAAGGCAATGCAGCACTAGTTTCTTTCCAGACATCCTAAGAGTAAGAAGTCATATCTTATTGTTGTCTGATTATGCATGTTCCTGATGACAAGTCATGTGGGATGTCTTCCTGTATTTACTGGCTACCCATGTATCTCTATGGAGAAATGTCTATTCAGATTCTTTATCCATTTTAAAGTTGATGGGGACTGGAGAGATGGTTTGTTGGTCAAGAGCACTGGCTCCTCTTCAGGAGGACCCAGGTCTAGTCCCCAGGACCCACCGTAGCTCACAACCATCTGTAACTCCAGTCTCAGAGGGATCCAATGCCTTCTTTTGGCTTCCAAGGATACTATATACACACAATGTACAGACATAATTGCAGGCAAAACACTCATTCACACACACAAAATCTTAAGCTGGGTTGTGTTGTTATCAAGGTGTAGGAGTTCTTTTTTTAAAAAAAAATATTTATTTATTATGTATACAATATTCTGTCTGTGTGTATGTCTACAGGACAGAAGAGGGCACCAGACCTCATTATAGATGGTTGTGAGCCACCATGTGGTTGCCGGGAATTGAACTCAGGACCTTTGGAAGAGCAGGCAATGCTCTTAACCACTGAGCCATCTCTCCAGCCCCAGTGTAGGAGTTCTTAAACTCTGTATACCATGTCCTTATAAGGGAAAGCTCTTTCCATTTTCTTGATGGTATCACTTACCTAAGTAAGTTGTTAAATTTGATATAATCTATTTTTCCTCTGCTATTCGTACTTTTAATGCGGTACATAGAAAATCATCATGTAGCTCAAAGTCATGAAGATTTACTCCTATAAGTTAATCTAAGAGTTTTCCAGTTTATAACATCCATTCTGAGTTAACTCTGTGTGTGGTATATGATAGAAAGGCAGAGAGAGGTCCACCCTTACTCTTTCATTAGCAGATGTTCAATTGTTCTTCTTTTCTCCAATGAACTTTCTTAGCATGCTGTCAAAAGGCCAAGCCATTTTTTTTTTTAAAGAATTTGGGTTCGAGGTCACATACTCCCAGGCTTTCCACATTTGTGATCTGAGTTACTCCCACTTCTCAGGCTTTCAAAGTCTATAGACACAGACCCCGAAGAAGGAAAAGGCTAAAAAACTCAGCTGTTCTATTGGAGGGGAAGGACTCTTAACACCTTTCTCCCTAGTACACAGACACAGCCCAACTTCTGGATGTTCAGACCCTCACCCAATGAATGAGGTACAAAAGTAGAATCAAGGCCTGTAATTCCAGCACTGAGATGAAAACTGGAGAATAAAGAGATCTGGGTACCCTCCCTTACAAAAAATTCAAGGCAATCCTGAGCTGCACAGACTCTGTCTCAAAAATAAGATAAAATAATTTTTAAAATTTAAAAAAATCATTTACTCTTCTTTCTGTTCACTTTCCCAAAAGAATTTTCCTTGCTCTGGCTCCTACTTTACTACCCGATTTTTACTTTTAGCTCCCTAGTCTTTCAAATTAACCCTAAAGTCAGGTGTGATAATAGTGTATGCCTTTAATTCCGGCACCTGGAAGATAAAGGCAGGTGGATCTCTCTGAGTTCAGGTTTACACAGGGGGTTACAGAACAGCTAAGGCTACAAAGTGAGGCCCTGTCTCAAAATACATGCATACATACATACATACATCTAATTAACTGTAAAAGAAGTCACTTGTGATAATTTTTTCCAACAATATTTCTATTGCTTATTTGGGAATTTCACAAAATGCACCTCAATCGCACTTGCTTTCCATTCCTGCCAGGTTCACATCTTGAGGCTCATAAAAAAAATACATTTTCATATTTTATAATTATAAATATTTGGAAAGGAATTTGCATCTGTAGTCTAAGTTCAACATAAAATGATTCATTTTCCACAAGGTTTATGTTTCTCTAACTTCTTTCCACAGGGTTCACTTACTCCTCAATTAACTCTACCGCCTAAAATTTCTTCTTCCACTAACCTGTTCAAATGAAAGATAGTTCCTTCTTCCTAGGGCCTTTAGAACCATTAGTGATCTCTCCTTCTTCTGTATTCTTTAATAGGCCCTCACAGTAAGCATTTCTGTTGTTTACAACATCTGCTATACTTAGCTATAGGCTTCTTGAGGGCAGGGAACATTTTTACATATATCCCTGCAAGAATGCCACTTATACATTATCATTCAATGCATTTTCCTGAGTCAAGTAGTAAGAAGTCACCTTAGAAACAGTACAAAAACTACTCAGCTTTTATAGAAAAACTACATTAGGAGAAAATAAAGAATAGAACAGAAGGAAATAAGAATGAGTGGATAAATTCCAAGAAACATCTTAATTCTGAAGTTAAGAATGATTTACCTTTGGTTACTAGGGCAGAGAATGTATAGTCAGAACAGAAGATCTTCCTATCAGAACCCATAAATTCCTTTAGACATAATATAGAGAGTTTTAATGTCTAATATTTTACTAGAAGTGTAAGAAAATCACTACCAGCATCAGGCTCTGATGTATGAACACAGCAATTTGAATGCTATGGAACTTCTTGACAATTTGCTTTACCTTCCTTCTTACTACATTAAAAACAATTTAATGGCATCAATCTATTCTTTCAAATCTTTGCTAAAAGTAACAAAGAGTGAAGGTGCTATTGGTTAAGTTTTACAACACTCCCCATTGCAAACATTCTGGCCTCTTGGTCCCCAGATATATATTTTGTTAAGTATTTTTTAATCTGTTTTAAAGGTGGGGTGTCCTTTGGGCTATAACTCAATTGCTGACTATTTCTGGACACTTTAGAAATACTTCTTTTAATATTATCATATAATCTATCATTTGTGTTGAAAAAGAGACCAGTCACACCAAGCTGGAGGATTCACAGATAAGAAACTAGATGGAGAACTAATTTGTGTTCTGTAATTACATTTCATTAAGGACTAAAAGCCTAGCAGAAACAAACTCTTTTCACAGCCCCTCTTCTAGCTTTCAGATGCCAATAATTCTTCAGCTCACTAGAATCAATATTCTATTGACTCTGCCATCTTTTCAGTATCCCTCATCCTCTTCTCCAGTGCTCAAACTTCCTTACCAGGTAAATAATGATCCCATGGTTCCTCAGGACAACCTCTCCTGGTATACATACATCCTCTACTCTCCTATAGGCTGTGCCTTTGTTATACAGATACGTAACCCCTTACTAGGGATAGAATCTTGGAGTTCAAAAGTTTTAGACTTTTAGGAAGGAAACAAAACAAAGTGCATATAGCATAAATGCCTCAGCAAGCTGGGCAAACACATGTGTGTTCCTGGGTCTGAGTTACCTCACTCAATCTAATTCCTAATTTCACTTACTTGAAATTTTCATGATTTCATTTTTCTTTACAGTCGAATAGTATTCCACAGTGTACATGTACCATATTTGCATTATCCATTCATCAGTTGAAGGGCATTTATGTTGTTTCTGTTTCCTAGGCTACTGTGAAGAGAGCAGCAATGAACATGGATAGGATGCCACAGAGTGTGGTATAGCTGGGTCATATGGTAGACACCCCCCTCAACACACACACACACCATAACCATACATAGGGTTCCTTTGTGTAACAGTCCTGGCTATCCTGGAATTCATTTTGTAGATCAGGCTGGTTTCAAACTCACAGAGATCTGCCTGCTTCTGCCTCCTGAGTGCACCACCACCATCCAGTAAGGTAGATTTACTTTTAATTTTTTGAAGGTTCTCCACAATGATTTCCAGAGTGACTGTACCAATTTGCAATCACCAACAGTTAATGAAAGAGTGGGATAAGTAAGATTATGGATTCAGAACCATTTCGACAAGGTGCTGCACCACAGCAAGCTTACCACATAAACACAGTTACCATTGGGAACTTTTTCATTCCCGAATTACAAAGAAGGGATCCTGTGTCTGTATTTCCTTGACAAAACATCAACTACATTAAATCCCAGTGTCTGAATTCAACCAGTGCCACATGACTACTGGAGAAACAGGCCTTTGTGCCCGCGCTCATTTACAACTCGCTGACCCCTAACTTTAGGGTCTTCTAAGACTGTTTTCCTAGTACCTCCCAACCTTGGAGATAAGACAGAAAACTCAGATGAGAACTTAAATGTTTGCTGATTGTTTTCTCATGAAAAGATGTTAAATGCTATGTATGCAACTACCAAAATAATTGCTTTGTTAACTTATGTTATTGACGGAATGTATTACATTACTTTGTTTAATATTTTGTATTAAATTGGACTTGGATAAATACCACTTGGTCATTGTATACAATCTTTCTAATATACTGATGGATTGAATTTTTGGACTTTTGGTTTTACAGAACAAAGGATCAATTCCAGGGTCTTGCACACGGTGGGCAAGCTCTATCACTAAACCACACACTCATCTCTAAGCTTACTGATTTTTATATCAATATGCGTTAAGAAACACTGGTCTGTTTTCTTTCTTTGTAATGTTCTACCTGCTAATGGTATTAAAATGACACTGGACTTCTTCTAATGACTCTTTAATGTCACTTGCATCAATGTTGGCTATTTTAATTTATCTCTTTTGCGTAGGTATGCACATATATGTGGGAGGGGAAGATAACATGCATGCCACAATACACTTGCGCAGGACAGAGGAAAACATGCAGGAACTCGTTCTCTTCTTCTACCACGTGGGTACCAGAAACTGATTCCAGGTTTTAAGACTTGGCACAAGCACCTTTACTTGTGGAGACATCTTACTGGCTCTAAATTTGTGCACATGTGCACTTATACACACACCATAACACACTTATACATGTGACCATAACACATGTGTTAGGTCAGAGGACAATGTGATGTCAGTTCTCTCCTTCCACCTTTATATAGTATTCTCATTTTGTTCTGCAGCTGTGATTAACACTGATCAAAACCAAGTCAGAAAACAAAGGGTTTGTAAGGAATGTACTTCCAGTTAACAAACTGAAGAAGTCAGGACAGGAACCGGATGCAGTAACCATGGGGGAACACTGCTTGCTGGCTCACTGTCTAGCTCTTATTTACCTCTCTTTTTAATACAGTTTAGGACCACCTGCCTAGGGATAGTTTAACCCAAACTGGGCTGAGCCTTACTGTATCAATTAGTGATCAAGATGAGCTGGAGCTATTATTCAAGGCCAGCCAGAGCTACATAGCAAGAACTTGTTTCAAAAATCAAAACAAAGAAAAACTTATATAGATTTTCCTGGAAGTCGGAAGCAAACAAGATTGTCAGACAAAAGTTGGAAGCACGGGTGTGGGGATGGGGGTGGTGGTAGGGATTGGGGGAGGGGGTGGTGAAAGGGAGGGGGTAGAAGGGAGAAAGGAAGAACCGGGGAGAGCCTGGGATTGTGGGAGGGTGGAGATGGAGGAAGGGTGGATATTGGAGAAGGGAATAAGATATCTACATTAACGGGAGTCATTTTAAGATTTGCAAGAGACTTGTCTCTAGAGGGGATCCCAGGTATTCACAGGGAAGTCCCAGCTAGGTACTTGGGCAGAAGAGGAGTGGGTGCCTGAACTGAACTTGTCCCATAGTTACTTTGTTGAATATCTCAATCGTCACCATAGAAATTTTGCATGATGGATGGAGATAGAGCCAGAGACCCACATTCACACCAGAGCAAGGGATCGTGCTACCAAGGTCCAGTGGAAGAGCAGAAGGAGGGAGAGGATGAGCAAGGACGTCAGGACCGTGAGGGACTGGCCTATCAACAGAGACAGTGGGCTTGATCTATTGGGAGCTCATCAAATCCAGCTGGACCAGGACTGAATGAGCATATGACCTAACCGGACTCTCTGAATGTGACTGCCAATGATAATGGCACTGGGACCTATCTCTTCTGCATGTATTGGCTTTTTTGGAACTTATTCTATATGGATGCACATCTTCTTAGACCGAGATGGAGCGGGGAGGGCCTTGGGCTTCCCATAGGGCAGGATATCCTGTCCCATCTTAAGGAAGCAGGGGGAGGGCGGTGGGGTGGGGGGGGAGCGGGAGGGCCGGGAACAAGGGGAGTAAATGTAAATTTTTCTTGTAATAATAATAATAATAAAAAAATGAAAACAAAAAGATAGACTGCTTAGTGGTCAGGAGCACCTACTATTCTTACAGAGTAGTGGAGTTTCCATGTCGTATGGCTCACAACTGCCTGTAATTTCAGCTCCAGGGATCTAATGTCCTTTTATGGCTTCCATGGGCAATGGCACTCATGTGTATAGATAGACCCCCACACAAATACACACACAATAAAAATAATAAAATCTAGCTGGGTGGTGATGGTGCACACATTTAATGTCAGCACTTGGGAAGCAGGAGCAGGAGGAACTCTGTGAGTTCAAGGTTAGCCTGGTCTACAAAGAAAATTCCAGGACAGCTAAGACTGTTACACAGTGAAACCCTATCCACTGGAAAAAAAAAAAAATCAATCAATAAATAAATAGTCTTTTAACACATATGCATACACACACACACACACACACACACACAACTAAATAAATGTGAACAAAGGTCTACAGAAAGAGGAAGTAATTTCTTATTTCTTGAGAAGTACTAAATTCTTACCTACACCTATATACTGCTAGGATCCTATATTTAATTTATATGCAGCCAGTATATAGTGACCTTATAACTATAAGCCAAGCAATTCTGGCCACACATTTTTGCCTAGTACATTTTCATGGTACCATTTATATTTAAGAAAGTTTCTTCAACAGTTTGAAGCTAATCCTCCTTCTTTCCTGCCTAGTCCAATAAATTTTATTGCTTAAACTTTGTTCTATATTTTTGCCTTTAATGTAAGAAACAGTGGTATGTAAGTCATACATCTAATACTTTTTAAAATAAAGAACCAAAAGAAATAAAGGTGCTAGGTATGGTGGTGTACTCCTTTAATCCCACCACTTGGGAGGCTGAGGGAGAAAGATCTCTGTGAGCTCAAGGCCAGCTTGGTCTCCATAGAGAATTCCAGGCATTCCAAGGTACTATAGTGAAGCCCTGACAAAGATCCAGTCATATACTCTCCCTTCATGCTGCAGTTTGGTGAGACTTCTGGACTTGGCATTTAAAATCTGGCTTTGCTGGGTGTGGTTCCACAGGCCTGTAATCATTGTACTTGGAAGGTAAAGGCAGTAGGATTGAGTGTTCAAGGCCAACCTGGGCTACACAAGACTCTGACTCAAGAAAACAAAATTGAAGTCAGTAAAAAGTACCTTTTGTCCTTCTGTTCAATAGCAGCCTCCACGATAATGCAAGCTAGTGACTAAATGCTGGTGCTGATGCCATACTTGGCTCTCAATAATGACAATAATAATGACAGCATTATTAATGCTAAGTGACAGTATACAAGCTATCATGTATTGCAAATAAAATTCTTACACACAGGACATAAAATAATCTGGTGATAGTTAGAATTTAACTGGACATTGCTAATTAGTGATTTTAAAAAACATTATCACGGAGCTAGAGAGATGGCTCAGCAGTTAAGAGCATTGCCTGCATCTTCTAGAGGTCCTGAGTTCAATTCCCAGCAACCACATGGTGGCTCACAACAATCTGTAATGAGGTCTGGTGCCCTCTTCTGGCCTGCAGGCATATACACAGACAGAATATTGTATACATAATAAATTAAAAAAAAACATTATTACTATGTCACTCAAACACAAAATGGTTAGCTCTTTGTTTTAGCTTCAGCCATGTCAATTTTCAGATTTATCTGCATGTTCTCTGTGTGCAATAAATTTCATTAGCCTTTTAAGAGACACTATCCAGAACCCAAATACAAACATTTAAAAATAAAATTAAAAACAAAAGACTGAGCCGGGCGGTGGTGGCACACACCTTTAATCCCAGCACTTGGGAGGCAGAGGCAGGCGGATCTCTGTGAGTTTGAGACCAACCTGGTCTACAAGAGCTAGTTCCAGGACAGGCTCCAAAGCCATAGAGAAACCCTGTCTTAAAAAACCAAAACCAAAACCAAAACCAAAAAAAAAAAAAAAACCCAAACAAAAGACTGCTCTTGTAAAAGGCATCTATTCTCCACTAATGTATTGGCAAGAGCAAGAAGAGATTCATATCAGACTTCCTAACATGTTAATACTAACCATTAGTTGAGCCACTGAAAAGTTGCATGCCAACAGTAAGAGGGCTGCACTAGCATTAACTTCAACGATGGCCTGAGATGCCACTTATTTTCATTTCTATTTAAATGCATACAATTAAAGCAACCACAGCAACTGTCCATATTAATCACTCACTAAGTTAATTAAAGAAAAACCATCTTGTCAGACAACCTATCACTTCTCTACTTCTCAACCCGATCAACTTTTAATACTTCATGAAATCAGTAATTACTTGTTTATGGAATTATCAAATATCTTGGATATAGAGGTCTAGCATGTAGCAAGGTCATTTTCTAGACATGTCCTAATGGTAAATAAAAGAAAAAATTCTAACCTACCAAAATGATCACCAAAAAAGCAAAGCCTGTTATGTCTTTCTCTAGATATTCCTGGCAAGATTCAAACTAATAAGACAAGCCAGATCAAAACTAAAAAGAGCTGGAAGAATCCTAATGAACCCTTAAGAATCCGGATATTGATCTGGCAACATCGAAGTTCAATTAGGTCTTTCGGGAACAAAATAACTCACGAGGTGACAAGAAACTAGTTTGAGGTCTAGAATATGAAAAGTCCAGTCACTTTATATAGCTACTGTTAAGGGCAATCACACTACAACACCAAATCTTATAAGGATCAAATAAAGATGTCTGTCAACCACCCATCTACACCAGGCGGATGGGACATAAACAGTGCTCAGAGAATACTTATGCCCAAATCATTAAGAATTCAGACTTACCCAGAATATCTGGGCAGTGGTGGTACATGCCTTTAATTCCAGTATTCGAAAGGCAGAGCCAGGTGGATCTCTGTGAGTTCGCAGCCAGCCTGGTCTGCAAGAGCTAGTTCCAGGACAGGCACCAAAAACTACAGAGAAACCCTGTCTCGAAAAACAAAACAAACAAATAAATAAAAAAACAAAAATCTCCCCCTCCAAAAGAGTTCGAGTTCACCAAGAAAACACTACCCAGGATTTAAAAAAGCAAACAGAAGTGGTGGTGATGTAAGTAACACATTAAAAAAAAAAGTCATAAAGTAGCAGACAGAATCATCAAAATGAAAAAGAGGTACTGAAAACATTTCTGAATGACCATCTTTAATGTTCACATGATGTTTTTGTGACGTTGTCTTTAAGGATGAGCTCTGACAAGAGACAGACCAGTTCCATTCCAAAGGAAATATGCATTGCTTTCCTGCAGAAGGGACTCAGCCTTTCATAAAGCCTTCACTCCAGATACACCACACCTTCAACATCCAGCTTCCACACAAACCAGTATCAAAACTATAAAACTAATTTTTTCATTAGAATTGTTAAGTAACAGGAGTTCAATAAATCATCTGCCTTCTAAAGAAAAAAAATTACTTTTTAACAACATAATATTTCTTCCAGGCCTAAAAAAATAAAATGTATTTATTTACAAACTGAAAACCGCAAAGCTGTAATTTTTTTATGGCTCAAGAATGAAATATTTAAGAAATAAAAGTACATCTAAAGAACAAAATTTGGTCTAGGCAGCCTGGAGATTGAGGTTAATATTGCCAATTGCTGTGTGCCCTTTTTTTTTTTGGAGGTTATTTTTAAAACTCTTCTTCTAAGTCTTTCAGCTCTAAAACTTCTAAGACCAGGAGCTGGCAGGATGACTGAGGTGAAAGTGCTTGTTACCAAGCCCAACAATCTGAGCTCACACGTGCAAAGCTGTACTCAGCCACCTATGTGTGTGCACACTCACTCATACATACAAATAGATAAATGAATAAATATAATAAAAGAATCTTTCAAATGGTACAATTAGGCCAGCAAGATGGCTCAGGAAGCAAAGGTGTGTGCCACCAAGCCAAGTCTAATGATCTGAATTTGACCACTGGCATCCATAGGGCGGGAGGAAAGAACTGACTCCGGTGAGTTGTCCTCTGGCCTCCACATATGGACCATGCATATACTCGCATAATACCCATATACAGACACAAAATAAATAAACTGCAATAAAACTGTAAACCACCAGTGAGGCTGAGGTAGGAGGACTGAGAGTTCCAGGTTGTCCAGACATAGTGAGGCTGTCTCAAAAGTAGAAAATTCGAGTCAGGCCGGGCGGTGGTGGCGCACGCCTTTAATCCCAGCACTCGGGAGGCAGAGGCAGGCGGATCTTTGTGAGTTCGAGACCAGCCTGGTCTACAAGAGCTAGTTCCAGCGCAGGCTCCAAAGCCACAGAGAAACTCTGTCTCGAAAAAAAAAAAAAAAAAATAAATAAAGAAAGAAAGAAAATTCGAGTCAGTGAAATGGCTCAGTGTTAGGTAAGGACACTTGCCAAATCTGACTACCTGAGTTCTATCCCTAAGACGCACAAGGTAGAAAGAACTGACTCCTGCAAGTTGTCCACATACACATGCTGTAGTGCACAAGCACACACACACAAATATAATAAATTAGTATTGCAGGGGTTTCCCCATAGTTTTGGACATTTAAGCACTTGATTTGGTGAGGTTTAGAAGGTGTTGTATTGTTAGAGGAAGTACATGACTACATTAGGTCTCTGAAAGTATACAGCCTTGCTGTGTTTACAGTTTGCTCTGCTCCATGCTTGATATTAAGGATGTGAGAGCTCTTAGCTCCATGTTCCACCTGCCTGCCTACTGACATGCCTTCCTTACATGAGGGCCATCCCCTCTGGAACCAGAAACCCAGATAAACACTTTCTTCCATAAGCTGCTTTCAGTCAGAGTGTTCTGTCATGGCAATACAGAAAAATAATTAACACAAATATAACAATTTAAAAAAGTAATTTTAAAAAGGAAAATAAATAAAATTAAACTGGCATGGTGACGCTTGCCTTCAATCCTAGAACTCAGGAGGCTGAGGAAAAAGGATCTCTTGAGTTCCAGACCAGCCTGGCCTACATAGTGAGCTCAAGAGACCCTGCCTCAGTCAGACAGACAGAAAGAAAGAAATAAAAAAATTTATAATGCCACTTAGAGCCCCCATTTTTTATGTATAAATATGCATGAGTGTATAAGTATGTGTGTGTGTGCATGTTTATACCTGTACCATTATTATTATTAAATAAAGTAAGCATGCTTTTAAAGATCAAGGGCCATTAAGAAACAAAGAGTGGAAGTAAAAGTGGATGTGTGTGGGGCGGCTGACCCTAGACATTATTCTCAGTAGTTAGGGCATTCACACAGCCTCATAATACCTGAATTAACCAAGTAAGCCTTTAAAACCTTACAATGGAACATTAAAATTCAATGTGGCTATAATCTCTGCCTTACAAAACATGGCCCCAAAGAGTTTTGCCTCAAGTATGTTAAAAAAAAGGGGGGGGGTATGTGTGTGAGAAATGAATTATATTCACCATCTACCTCAACCACATGACCATATTTTAAAAAGACAAAAGAGAAAAAAAGAAAAGAAAAAACTCACAGGTCTATTGTTAATACATTGTACCCCTTCTGAATGTGACACTTAGCTCAGGCTCACCACCCTGACAAATAAGGAAAGCACTTTATGAAGCCAATTTAATTGGGAGGTGACAGAAAACATACAGCCATTTTCTGTAGCCTTATCATTGAATTGGCTTCAGTTCCAATCTCTGGCAAATCCCACTCAACAGAAGAAATTAACCAGGTCAGCAGAACAGGTGCTACACTGTGTCTGTCAAGGGCCTGGCATCACCACAATTACTTGCACACAATGAAGCAGTAATCTTTACAGATCATCTCTTCCATGCAGCATACTGAGGGGGAGGAGGAAAACTGAAGGGAGGAGACTGGGGGAGTAAAGGGGCAGTGAGTAGGAGAGGAATAAGAAGAAACAAGAAAAGGCAAGAAAAGAAAATGAATGTGCAGCTGCCTTGCAGCTCAGCAGATGTCAGGATGTGATGTACGAGGCTAGGATAAGCTGTCGTAGCCTGCTGCCAAAGAGTGGTAAGTGATTAAAGCTTGCACAGTTCTAAGCACCATATTTAGAATCGGTGGGGTTTCAAGACTTGCACCCGTGCCTTGCTGTGCTGCCAGATGTTGGCAACTGGTCCAATTCTACCGAGTGTGCAAGGATGGCAGCAGTTGGTACAAAAGCAAAGCAATCTGGAATGCTTCCGGAGACGCTGTACATTAACAAGTGTCACCCATCATTCACCTTTACAGAAGGCTGAAACAACTCCAATTTGCTGCCACTTCCCTCTTGGGAAACAGCCAAGATAAAGTTGTGCCTGGCAACCCCATTTGTTTCACTCAGGTGTTTCAGCTGCCTTACTGACCTCTATTAGTTTAAGTTTTAATTTAGATTAACCTCAGCACCCCAATTAACCAGAAAGGGGAAAAGCTAAGATGTGACTAGTCATAACTCTGAAATCAGAATTTATTGAAGTTAAAATTATTAATTAGGATGAAGAACCAATCAAGTAATGCTATTTCTTAAACAGATCTTCAGGATTTAAATAGATAAATAAATAAAAATAAGGGAAAACAAAGAATTAAGGGGGAAACAATCTTCAAGACTCCCCCTGATCTTGCCAGTGGAACTGGTTTTTTCCCAGCAATTTCAGTTTACCTTTTTTAGACTATTTAACTCACAATGCACTTTTATTCCAGCAATGTACACTTTAATTAATGAGGACTAGAACATTTTTTGATTCTCTCCCCTGATCTCACACAATTGGTTAGCATTAATATCCTATATCAAGCACATCTTTAGCCTCTCCAGAATATTTCCTGTCCTTCTGATAAATGTGTTTAAGAACAGAAGAAAAGGAAAAGAATCAAGACCCCTGACTGAGGCAGTTGAGGCCAATACTCTCTCCTCAATATATTTTTCACACTCATTTATGGCAATAATTTTAATCAAGTATTAAAAATGATGGGGCTGAGCTGGGTGGTGGTCGTGCATGCCTTTAATCCTAGTACTCAGGAGGCAGAGGCAGGTGGATCTTTGTGAGTTCGAGGTCAGCCTGGTCTACAGAGCAAGTTCCAGGACAACCAAGGCTGTTACAAAGAGAAATCCTGTCTTGGGGGAAGGGACAGGGAGGTGAATGGGTCTAGAAAGAGGGCATAAAGAAGGCAATAAATAGTACTTGCTGCTTTTATAGCAAACTGGGGTTTGATTCCTAACACCCACATCAGACAGTTCAAAACTACCTGTAACTCTAGCTCCATGGGTTAGGGTCCAACACCCTTTTCTGGATACAGGTACTACATGTACACTGTGAATGTGCACAAATAACATTTCAAATAAATAAGATTAAAATAATTCTCTCTTTACATAGCAAATGAGAGACATTCCTAATACAGATCACCTGTTCTTGTTTTACTTATAATTTTTCTAAGGTTTCTTACTTCATATTCATATGTGAAGTAAATCTATCATAACTAAAGCTTCAACAAGTTGTTGCAAATTCTCTGGCAAAAACTAATTAAACATTTAATAGAGTAAAGTCTTATCATGATAAGCAATGGCTCAACAAAAACCAGACATCACTGGTGAGGAACATCCTCAACTTTCCACTGGGCAAGGAAGCACTTTTCATTAATAATATAGCTTATCAAGAGATTCAGGAACATAGAAAGTTACTATAGTCCTTCAGAGTAGTATATCAAACATTTAGTTCATCTAAACAAGCACCAGTATTACTAAAAAAGAGTATTAGGAAAGCAAATAATGTCAGAAAAATTGGGGAAACTCTCCTGAAGAAACAAGCACTAGGTTGTGAGAATAGATGGCATACTCCTGTATCTCACTTGGCACATTGGGAGGTAGAAGCAGATGAACTGCAAGTTCAAGGCTGTCTCAAAAAAGCCAAAACAAATAAACAATTACAACAAGAGGAAAATAAAAACTTGAGAACTGGACCATATGTCAATTTTTACTGATTATCTCTTTTAAAATATTAGATAGACAACTAGAAAAATTAACAGTAGATTACATTTTAATATACACTAAGCTTATTTAAATACACACAAAATTACAATAAAGGGGCTGTTTGAAGTGGCTCAATGATTAACAGTATTTACTGCTCTTGGAAAGGACCTGGGGATAAATTCCCAGCACCCACATGGACCATATATGTGGGTTCCAAGTTCAGTTCCAAGGGATCTGATACTCTCTCTTCAGGCCTCCTTGGGCACAAAGCACATTTATGGTAAACAGACATACAAACAGGAAAATAAAAATAATTTTTTAACACAACAAGACTGAATTAGGTCATAGAACCAGAAATGTAACTCAAGAAGCCTAGGATCCCAGTTCTTGCCTAGCTGTCTAGCATGCACAAGGCTCTGGGTTTGATGGCTAGTACCTAAGGTGGGAGAAGAAAGGTTTGACTCAACAGCCAGTGTGGCAGTACACACATGTAATCCCAGCACTCAGGAGACTGAAGCAGTGTTACCAGTTTGAGGCTGCCTTGGCCTGGTACACAGTGAGACCCTGTCTCAAAAATAAAAATAAGCAAAAAGCACCCAGCAGAAGACAAAGAATAAATAATTGACTCAAAGAAACTTTAATTGTTTTGCAGATAACTTAGATCAGAGCAGTGTTCACAAAATAGCTGCAGCTATTTTCATCTCAAAAGAAAAACGCAAAACCAAAGAAAACAATCTGGAATGACACCATTTAAGACAATCCCAAATATAGGGGTTCTAACTCCTTGTTTATTCAAAATGAATCACCTTTCATTCAAAGAATGTGACCAGTGGATTTAAAATGCAAAAATCTGGCTCATTTTTAACAAAAGAAGAATTTGCAAAATTCATACCTGGTGGTAAAAGTCATCATCATCAAATATTTCTTCATCCAAGTCCTTCAGGTGAGCATTGGCAGGGACTTGAGGAAGGATCTCCTACATCAGCAGGGAGTGAAAGGGTGTGAATATCAGGAAGTCTGTCACATCAACCACGCTACTCAAAGTACTATTTTCTAAAGGGAAAAAGCACATTTTCCTTAAGATATAAGAACTCTATCTATCTATCTATCTATCTATCTATCTATCTATCTATCTATCTATCTATCTAACATCTATGGCTTTTCAAGACAGTCTTTCAGTGTAGCACTGTCTATCCTGGAACTCCTTCTGTTGACCAGGCTAATCTTGAATGCAGAGAATGCTGTAATTAAAGGTATGGGCCACCAAGCCCAGCTAAAAACTCTCAAATAAATAAATAAATAAACAAATGTGGTTTTCTATTTTAAAAAAATAAATAAAAAAAAAAAAAAACCCTGAGCAGTATGGGAAAACCAGGTCTGAAAAAAAAAAAGGGAGGAAAGGGAGGGGAAAAGATTAACAGGCAGTTGACAGAATAAAGAAGCATAAAAGTAATCATAGCCATGTTTAAGCTCATTTTAACAAAATCCACACAAATTCAAATACGAAAATACTATTTTTCACCTTTCAGACTGGCAACATCCAGGACATGGAAAACAGATAGAGGGACTGGAATTAATAGAACTCTTTTGGAGGCAATTTGGTAACATCTATCACGATTTATTGTATTTTCTTTAACATTTTTACTTCTAAAACTTCTTTTTTTTTAAATTTATTATGTATATAGTGTTCTGGGCACCAATTCTCATTATAGATGGATGTGCACCATCATGTGGTTGCTGGGAATTGAACTCAGGACCTCTGGAACAGCAGTCAGTTCTCTTAACCTCTGAGCCATCTCTCCAGCCCCTAAAACTTCATCTATATGCTGGGCAGTGGTGATGCATGCCTTTAATCCCAGCACTTGGGAGGCAGAAGCAGGAGGGTCTCTGTTCGAGACCACCCTGGTCTACAGACCGAGTTCCAGGACAGGCTCCAAAGTGATATAGAGAAACCCTGTCTCAAACAAAGAAACAAACAAACAAACAAAAACAAAACAACAACAAAATCATCTAAACATTCATGCAAATAAACAGAAATACTTAGAAATGTTTCCTATAGTTTGATTCTAAAACTAGAGACAACAGAAACATCAAGTTTGACTAAGTTATAGCTTACAGTCATACTTTTCCAAGACAGAGTTTCTCTGTGTACCCCTGCTGTCCTCAAACAACTTCTATAGACCAGACTAAAGGGGTAAAAGAGGATAATGGGGGAGAATATGCTTAAAGTACACACCATCTGTGGGGTGTGTGTGTAATGAAACTATGGGAAAAAAAAACAACTTTTTTGATAATTTTTAAGGGGTGCTAGAGAGATGGCTTGGTGGCTAAGTACACGGATGCACTGTTCTTCCAGAGGACGATAGTTCAATTCTCAGCACCCATATCAACTGGCTCACAACCACTTATAAGTCCAGTTCCAGAGGATCCAGTACCTCTGACCTGCACTCATACACACATACTCACATAAACACACACACATATTCTAAAATAAAATAAATATTTAAAAAGAAAAATAATCACATTTATATATGTTACATATGCCACATACATAAAGCTTATAGAAACAATATGATTGGAATTTTCAGAAAAGGAAAAAAATTACATTTCATATGAAATTAAAAGTATTGAGTATATTTTCTTGGTAATTAAAAAATAAAAATGTGTGGCATGGAAGGGAAAAAATTTCAGAGAGTCTTACCCACACACAAAAGACTACAAGGAGAGAGAGAATTAGCTTCTCTAGGGATGAGATCCCTTACTGATTATCCAATATGAATGAATAGGACATCCCTGAAATCATACAACCATACATACACAAACAACAAAAAAGACTCAGCAGGTATTTTATATCTTTGTGTATACATAGACATATGTATGAGTATGTGTATGTTTATATGTATGTATGTAAATATTTATGTAAAAATAATAACCCAAAAAAAGGATGCTGCCAATTTGAGAGTAGGAGGGGTATGGAAGGGGCTGGAAGGAGGAAAAGGAAGAAGGAAAGTAATGCAATTTTACTATTTTTTATCTTATTTTAATTTATTTATTTTTATTTCATGTGTGTTCATGTTTTACCTGCATGCAAGTCTGTGTGACGTTGTCAGATCACCTGAAACTGGAGTTACAGGCAGTTATCAGCTGCCATGTGGATGCTGGGAATTGAACTGGGTCCTCTAGAAGAGCAGCCAGTGCTCTTAACTGCTGAGCCAGCTCTCCAGCCTCCTAACAGTTTTTTTAAAAAGAGATCTATAAACATATAAACATTAAAAAACATAAACTATAAAATTAAAATGTGGTGGCCTTAAGAGATAGCTCAGTGGTTGAGAGCACTTGCTATTCTTACAGAGGACCCAGGTTCAGTTCCAGCACCCATATGATGGCTAAGCATTAACTCCAGTTCCAGAGGATCCAATATCATCTTCTTGCCTCTACAGACACTGGATGCTCACAGTGTGTGCATAGCCATACATAGAGGTAAAACACTCATACAAAAACGAACAAAAACAAACCAGAGGTTGTATTACATGCCTTTAATTCCAGCACTTAGGAGGTAGAAGCAAGCAGATTTCTTTGAGTTCAAGGCCAGCCCGGTCTACAGAGTGAGTTCCAAAGGAGTCAAAACTATGTAGAGAGATTCTGTCTCAAAATATACCCCTCAGCCGAGTGATGGTGGCATACACCTTTAATCCTAGTACTAGGGAGGTGGAGGCAAGAGGATCTCTGTAAATTTGAGGCCAACCTGATCTACAGAGCGAATTCCAGGACAGCCAGAGCTGGTACATAGAGAAACCCTGTCTCAAAAAATAAACAAACACAACATAACAAAAAATTCCCTCAAATAAATATTTCCTTTTGAATAAAGGAATTTTAATATTCCACTTTCAGATTCTGTTCTAGAGTACCAAAGGCAAACATTAAACAACTGTCCATGTTGCCATTTCTACAAAATAGCTTTGAAAATAAATCTTAAGGTCTAGGATATAGGACAGTAGTAGAGGATTTGCACAGCATGTGAACTCCTTGGGTTTGATCACCAGATCACAGAAACACCCACAACCAACCAAATCCCCTAAATCTTAAAAACTGCATTTTATACAATTATCCTGTCAAATTCTTATATCAAATGCAAAATCAAGATATTTATAAGGCCCCATGCTAACAATCCAGCAGAACAGTAATGTTTCTTTTCTTACTAACTTCTCAAAAGAGTTGATTTCACATTTAACTAGCCACCGGAGACTGTTCCCATAAGCTCATGTGTCCCAGAGTTCTTACCGGTTCTCCTGGCAAACTCTCTGCTACAGGTGCAGGGGCTTGTTCAGGTTTGCCAAGAACTTGGTAGACAGAGCGCTTAGTTTGTGTCCTTCGAAGCAATCTTTCTTTGTCCATCAAAATATGATCAATCTGAGTCAATATCGAACGTTCAAAGGCACCGAAACCCTGCAATAAAATTAACTAGTGTCAGGTAATGCAGGTCAGTGCTAGAGGCAGTGATGCTGGCTTCTTTTTCTGTGTCCGGAGGGTTCTCTGTTAAAAGCTGAGCATGTCAGCAGCTATATCTGTTCTCAGAAAAATCTTCAAATCGTCATCATTTTCTTCTGCTCCTTCAATAATGTTTTCAAATCTGCTTAAAGTATTTTATACTTTCAGCATCTGCTTAAAGTATTTTATACTTTCAGCACCTGAACCAGGCTTTCTTTCCAAGATAAAACATTCTAATAAAGCTAAAATCAAATGTTTTAACCTTTAGTAGTAGAAGCAGTCCAATGACTCTGAGAACAGAAATAACTGCTTACTATTACACCACATAAATAAACTACGTTTCCTATTTCTCACAAACACACACACACAGAGTGGTGGTTTGAATAGGTATGGCCCCCATAGACTAATGTGTTTGAATGCTTGGCTCATAAGGAGTGGCACTATTGGGAGGTGTGGCCTTGTTAGAGTGGGTGTGGCCTTGTTGGAGGAGGTGTGTCACCGCAGGGGTGGGCTTTGAGGTCTCATATGCTCAAACTATGCCCACTGTGGGCCACAGTTGCTTCTGGTACCTGTTGATCAAGATGTAGAACTCTCAGTTCTTCTCTAGTTCCACTGTTTGCCTGTATACTACCATGCTTCTCACAATGATGATAATGGACTAAGCCTCTGAACTGTAAGTCAGCCCCAATTAAATGTTTTCCTTTGTAAGAGTTGCTGTGGTCATGGTGTCTCTTCACAGCAACAGAAACCCTAAGATACACACATACCTTGCCCAGTTTTCCAGAAGCAAGCTTGGTTTTATCATGCCACTTCTGCAGTGTACGGTTCCTGTAGACTGTAAAGTCAGCAAAGCGCTTTGCCATGAAACTGGGATAGTTCTCCATTTCTAGCTTCCTCTTTGGTGGGCCCTTTCTTTGCTGCTTCTTCTTCTTCTTCTCTTCTACTAGCTCATCATCTTCACTAGAAATCTCCTCACTTAAAAAAACCAGTAAGAACATTAAGTCCAATGTAGACATTACTTAAGTAACAGATTAGGTTCATGTCAAGTATTTAGACCCTACCCATTATAACTATACTATATCAGCAAGATGAGAATGATTTCTTTGTATGTTTGAGAAGAATGTTCCTGGTACTAGAGAGATGGCTCAGTGGTTAAGAGCACTGGTAGTCCTTCCAGAGAAACTGAGTTTGATCCACAGCACCACATGATGGCTCACAACTGTCTTATTCCAGTTCCAGGGGGATCTGACACCCTCTTCTGGCCCCCAAAGACACTGCTTATACATGGAGCACAAACATATATGCAGGCAAAACAACTATATACATAAAATAAAAATAAAGATTAATTTTTTTAAAGTTCATAAGGACAATCAAAGACTCACAGAAATTTTCAAATAAAAATCAAAAGCACTTGGGCTAATTTTTTTTTAATGGAAGCACATCATAAAAAGAAATGAGGTTGTAAAAATGTATATGAAGCAGGCACATCCAAGAGAAACATTAAAACTTTAAAAATTAAACACATACATTTCTGTAACCTTAAATCCCCAAATCAATAAGAGAAACATATTTCCATAACTAACTGCTAAGAAGAGGTGAATAATAATTGAACCAAGTGAAGAGAAGCTAGCTGAATGTGAGAAAAAAAAATAGCACTAACTTGAAATACAGATCAAAAACAGCAGAGGAAGTTCACATTCCAAGCATGGGCAGGGTTTCACTCTTGTCATTACTTCCTAAGCAACTATCTACCTAGTATTTACGCTTTGTAATTGGTATTAAAAGCAATTCAGGGATGATAAAGTTCACAGAAGGAGATACACAGAACTCAACATCTGTGGATATGGGTATCCATGAAAGGTTTAAGAACCATTCCCCCTTGGATGCAGAGGGACAACTGCACACATGATGAAAACCACTATGAAAATCTACTTTAGCCTCCATCTACTTAGCCAACTGCACTCACTGTCCTACTGATTCCAACACATGGACAGTGCTCAAGGACATGGTTATAAATGAAATTCATGGCATAGGCACAAAATATTTCAGAACATTAATTAAGCATTAATATTCAAAATATGATTTTAATCTACTAATTACTATAGAAAAGAGAAGGCAAGTGTTTTGCCTAAGGCTGCAAAGATAAGCAGGTACAACAAAGTTAGAACAAGCAGTTTAATCTCTATCTTCCTGTTCTTACCACCAGTTAAATACAAAAGTGGCTCTACTTCAATTATCAAACTTCATATCTATCTGTATGGGAAGGACATGACTTTCTTTTTCATAGAGGATAGGAATCTGCCCAAACAAAAAGACAAATAAGTTAGCCTGTGGTTCTGCTTCCTCCTTACCTCTCTGTCTGGGGTTTCATCCCATTTACTAGATATCTAGTGTCTGGGTACTGGAAAAGCAACTCTTCCTGAAGATCCACCAATGACCTTAACAATGCTTTAAGTGCTTTGTGACCTGGGATAGAAATAAAGCACAGAGAGGGGATAATTAGTCATTTACAACTCTCTACAATGGCAGATGACTGTCATTTATTGTCTCCTGAGTAGTTCCGGCTGGGAAGAATGCAGAGACAGAGGCAGGAGACAGTCAGGACTCTCATCATCACAGTGCCTGTCTCACATGGTAGTAAGGAACAAGCAAGACAGCATGTGGGGGGTGCTTAGAAATGTGTATGCAGATAGAAAGATTTCAGTGGCCAGGTCTTTTTTTTTAATTTATTTATTTTAAATTTATTTTATGTGCATTGGTATGAAGATGTCAGCTTCCCTGGACTGGAGTTACAGACAGTTGTGAACTACCATGTGGGTGCTGGAAATTGAACATAAATCCTCTTAATCACTGAGCCATTTCTCCAGCCCAGTGGTCAGTTCTTAAAGTCATTAGGTTTCACAAATTCCTTGCCTGTTATCATAACTAATACAATTTTCCCTTAATACTAAGTTCCTTGGGTATATCCTACAGGCTACCCATAGATCTCTTGGGTGATACCTCTGTCAGCAATTCCTTCAAAAAGTGATCGTCTTAAGAATACAATTCAATTCTTTCTCTCCCCGACCAGATCTCATCTGCCTCTGATCTGAGCTGCAAATCCGTCTCTCAATCACCAAACATATTCTACAGAAAGTGTTCATATACAAAACCCAAGTTAGGGGGCTAGAGACATGGCTCAGTGGGTAAAGTATGTGCTGTGTAAGTATGAGGACCAGGGTTCAGATTTTCAAACTTAGGTAAATGCCAGCCAGGCAAGCATGGTGGCCCACTAGGAATCCTAGCTCTTGAAAAGCTGCTATGGCAACCCCAGAACAAGCTGGCCAACTAGATTAGCCAAAAGAGCAAGCTCAAGTCTTAAAGGGGAGTCCGTGACTCTAGTGAATAATGTAGAGAACAACTAAATGTACCCATACACATGAGACATGTATACACACATGAATGCATACCACACAAAAGCAAAAAACAAAGCAAAATCAACCCGAAAACACCCAAATTAATATCATTTTCAGTACTTTCAGTACTAGGCCATTTGGGGTTACAAAACAAAGATTGTGCAGGGGGAATGGGTTTACTCATACAGACAATATTCTCACTTGGCTCTTACATCCAACAGGATACATATGTAATAGTACAGTTGGCCAGGATTAGGTATACAATTTATAATTAAGAACTCAAAAAAAAATTGGGGACTGTGACTCAGTTGGCAGACTGACTGCCTAGTATTCATAAAGGCCCTGAGTTTGATATTCAGTACTATCACAAACTAGGCATGGGGGTCCATCCATAATCCCAGCACTCAGGAGGTGGGGCAAGTCATTCTCTGTACTACAAAGGGAATTTGAAGTGAGCCTGGGCTAAAAACCTTTTCTCAAACAAACCAAAAGCATTAAAAACTGGATCTCTAGTGTCATGGTTTCAGATTCTCAGTATTAGGGAGACAGAGGCAGGTGAGTCTCTGTGAATGTGAGGCCAGCCCGATCTACACAGTGAATCCCAGGATAGTCAGGGCTACAACCCCAGATCCCTAAGACCTGAAATCCTGCCTTCTGTATTAGAATAACCCTACTAAAGAGTTCGCCAAGTATTGATAATCAATGCTTATTTATTGAGAGCATCCAGATTTATCTCTGATAATCAAATTCCCACATCTTCAGTAACTGCCAGACAATCTCTGCCTTAATAACCTACCACAGTTCAAACCTGCCATCTCAGAAATAGAACTTTCTTCCACCTAATATTTTCCCCTTCACTGTATTTTTTTTCTGCACAGTTTCCACAGACCACTGACATTTGGGTGCCTGTAACTCTATACACATAATTGGCTATGAATTCCCCTACTTCCCGTTCATATTATCACTAATAATTGTTCATCTTTGGCCATAGTTCAATCACTTCTTTTCTCTTTTTCAAGATATAATTGCACAAGCATCTCTATTTTCATTCAACAACCTCTGCATTTACTCTACGCTAACTTCAACATACACAAACTTTTACTAAGTGATTTAAAAAAAAAAAAAAGTCTTATTCTATGTTTATTTCTGGTCTCCCTCTCCCCACCCAGCAGGGGCAGCCTCTTTAAATTTCTATCCTAACCAATTCATCAATGGGGTACCACCAACACATGTTAAACAATAGTTCCATCCATGATGTCATTCTATTTTAGTATAAGGCTAAGAGGCTAAGCAACCTGAAAAAGCCTTCCCAGACTAGTCAGAAGCAACTCCATGACCCAAAACAACTTTACATGTCTTTAAATTATCCGCATATAAAACTATATAAATACAATTTCCTTATTTAAATGATATTCCTGATCATATCTTTTATGAATTCTCTAACTTAACACATTCATAATCAGTGTATATCCATGCCACTTGAAAGAATTTACAATTATGTACTTCTTTAAAAAAAAAAAACCAAATGCCTGTGTCCTAGAACAAAAATATCAACGTTTACATTCTATCTCTAGAAACAAAATAAAACAAAATGAAAGTTTTCCACCATAGAGATAAAGAACAAAAATAAAACAGCCAGAAATGGTAGCTCATAAACTCAGACCACCCAGGAGGATGAGGCAGGAGGATCACAAGTCAAGTCTGACCTGCAAGCACACCAAGCTAGCTCATAAAAAAAAGCAGATGGACTCTTGTACAAAGCCATTTTTCTGTAAGTCAGCTTTTGGGAAATGGGAAGAGACAAAATGAATAAAATAAAGCAAATTCAACTACAAATAAATAATAGAATAAAGAAGGATAAAGACATAATAATTTTAAAGGCAAAAATACTTTACTAAGAAAACACTCAAAAGGAGCCCATAAAAACACAGGGGGTAGGGAAAAATATATCCCACTTTGTCACTGTTTTACCCTATTTCCTAGAAATAAGTATAGGTTTGGTTTTATTGTTTTTCTAGGATAATGCACATGTGTGAGCACTCATGCAATCATGGAAGTGTGTTGGTTTTGATTTTTCCTGTGCTGAAAACTAAGTCTAGGGCTTCACATGCTGCTAGGCAAGTATACTACCAGCTGCATCCTTAACCTAAACAGTTAATTTGTAAAAGAGAAATCCTATTTTCTAAAGTGAAACTACAAATCCATTCTGTTTCTGAAAAACTAATTCAGTTGAAATCATTAACTTTGCAGGTAAATAGGTAGAACTAGAGAAGATCATATTGATTGAGGTACCCCACACTCAGAAAGACAATTGTTGCATGTTCTTGCTCATCAGAGGCTCTTAACTCCAAATCTTTAAATGTGAGTATACATCCTGGAATAAACGAAAAAAAAAAAATCAAGAAAGTAAAAAGGGACCATTGCCAGGATGGGGGGGGGGAGAAAATGACAGAAAGGAAAGTACCAGGGTACAAATCAGGGGAATGGGAACAAAGTGGAGGCTCAAATGAAAGTGGGGAGAGGGAGATAAATACAGAAGGAAGGAAGGAGGAGGGCAAAATCATAGTAAGGATGTCATAAGAAATCATACTTGGTGTGGGAGACTTGTCTGTTTCTGTCAATCATGTTTTAAATAAATACTGATTGGCCAGGTAGGAAGTATAGGCGGGTCAACCAGACAGGAAGTAGAGGCAGGGTGATGAGAACCTCTGGAAAGCAGGAAGCTTCCCTGGATTCCTGTGCAGATCTCCAAGGAAGCAGCATGTGTCCCTGTCCCAGCTGAGAAAAGGTACTGAAAAGGTACTGGCCATGTGGCTGACAATGGGTTAATATAAGTTATGGGAGCTGGTAGAAAGACTGAGCTAATGGGCCAATCAGTGTATAACTTAATGTAGACTCTCTGTGTGATTTTTCTTTGGGGCCTGCCGGCTGTGGGGTACCGGGCAGGACAGTAACCCCAACAAGCAGGCCCCTCATGTTACACATACTATTTACTATCTACCAAAAAAACCCAAATTTTAATACCTGTAAGTCCAAATATAAATATGTACATGCAGCTTGAATTAAATTTTCTCATGTGGGCTCACAATTACCCCTCCAAGAACCAAAGAACACCTAACAAAAACCATCATAAGAAGCCTTTCTTTGAGTTGTTGCTCAGGATTGTCCAAGAGACATTCAAAACATAAAGCACACAGGCTATTGCTACTGCCCTCGGTTGCCTGCCCAGGTGGAAGGTTACTGTTGCTGAAGACATCACATGTACTTCAGACCCAGGGTCAGAGGCCCCAGAAACGGAACTGACCTGAATGCCTACTCCCTGGGGACTAGCATCACAGTACCAATAAGTACTACGCAAGCTTCCAGAAGGAAAGCAACCATCAGTCCTACCCAGCTATACCTAGGAACTACAACAACAACCAGCATGCTCAATAACCATAAGGTACAGTAGTAGCATGCATAGCTTAGCAGTAACCAACAGTTCTCTAAGCAGACTTAAGACCCATTTAACAAGAAAGAAACCATGCCCAGCACTGGAAACCTACCAAACTACCCATGACCAGTGAAGTCATGAATCGTGTAGAACCTACAAGTACCAATTTACAAACCAGCTTAATCCCTAACTACACTTTAAATATTTACCTCTAGTCCTCACTCCTCATAAAGAAAAATTTCTCTTTACAACAGACAGAAAACATCACAGAAAATCACAACCAATCAAAACACAGAGCTGTGGAGCCCAGTCCCAAAGGATGCATTTACAAAACAATTCCTAAATCTAAGGCTCAGGGAACAAACATGGAAGAGAGAATGGAAAGATTGTAAGAGCCAGAATAACAGAGTTTGCTGTGAGATCATGTTGCCTAGTAATGTCAGAAATTATACTCATAAAGTCTCACCAACATGACTGCCTGAACATGAGATGAACAAGTTCAATAATAGACATGTCAAAGAGGACCAGGGTGAGCCTATGAGGCCTCATCCCTATACAAAGAACTATAGGCAAATATGGAATGCTGAGAGCAGAAGAAAGTCTTCTTCAGGGAATAGTACACCAACTGGTTATTCATTATCAAATGGTCAACCCTGAAAACATACATATATACATACACACACATATATACATGCATACATATATATATATATATACATACAAGTAACACTATACGGACTGAGAAACTAATATTTAATTATATACAAACAAACACATATACATGTAACAACAATTAAAGAAAAAAGAGGGCATGAATTTGAGAGCAAGCAAAAAACCAGGCCTACAAGAGCTAGTTCCAGAACAGGCTCCAAAGCTACAGAGAAACTGTTTCGAAAAAAACAAAAAACAAACAAACAAAAAAAGAAAACGAGCAAGGAGAGGTGGGTATATGAGAAGATTTGGAGGGGTAAAAAAGGAAGGGAGAATCGATGTAATTACATTGTAAACTGGTAGTTGTAGGTTCTTAAAGGAAAAAAATCCCTTGGGCCAACTCAGCACTGAGAAAATAAAAAGGAAGAAACAAGCCAGGTGTGGTAGTGCCTGCCTGTAATCGCAGTACTTCTGAGGCTGAAGCAGGAAGATCACAGTTTAAGAACAGCCTGGGCTACACAGCAAAACCTGTTCTCATGAAGACAGATGGAGAGATCACTAGACTAAATCTTGAAAATATTAGTTTAGATAGAATGTACAAAAGAAACATAACTCTACTAACATGAGGGAACTAAAACACTACAATTCATAGAGAAGAGAGGAAATGGAGAATTAATGCTTAGTAGTATAATTTGGGGTAAGAACATGTTCTGGAGACAGTGGTAGGTAATGGTTTGTACAATGATGTAAATGTACCTAATGACATTGAATTGTACACCTAAAATGGTTCAATAAAGGTAGACTTATGTCAAAAATAATTAACCACAATAAAAACATCAACAAAAACACTGATATAATTCAGTATGAGAGCAGTTACCTAGCATAAAAAAGGTCTTGGGTTCAAACCAGCACTACTATCCACAACAACCAACCAATGAACAAAACAAAAACTGAAAAAACAATAATTTAAAGCCAAAGACCTCAGTATTATGGACTTTAAAAGGAAGAGAAGTATGGCAGGTGTTTTAACACATGACTCTTGATGATCTCTAAGTAAATCAGCCAATCAGAAATAAACAAAAAGTATGATCCACTTAAATTAAAATCAGGGATAAACCAGGCAGCGGTGGTGCATACTTTTAATTCCAGCACTTGGGAGGCAGAGGCAGGTGGATCTCTGTGTTTGAGGTCAGCCTCAACTACAGATTGAGTTCCAAGACAGTCAGGGGTACCCAGAGATACCCAGTCTCAAAAACCAAAAACAAAACAAAACAAAACAAAAAAAAAAAAAAGAAAGAAAAGACCCAGCAGTCAAAAGGCAGAGAAAGGAGGATATCTGTGAGCTTGAGGTCAGTCTGGTCTACAATGTGCGCTCCAAATATCCAGTGCTATGCAAAAAGATCCCATCTCACCCCCTCCCCAAATAAAATCAGTGATGGAGAAGAGAATGGCTATTGCAGGAGTTTCAGGAGAAGAAAGAAATGAAGACTTATTTAGTGGGCACAGATGAAAAAGTTCTAGATACTGGTTGCACAAAGGCATGGTTTATTTATTCACAGTTTTGCATTAAGACAGTATATTACTATGTAACCCTGACTGGCCCCAAACTTGTGATCCTCCCAAATGCTAGGATTATTAGCATAGGACACCACAATCAAAATTCTCGTGAACTATATCAAATGCTAGTAAACTATACATTAAATTTGGATTAAAAAAAAAAGGGTGTGTGTGTGTATGTGTGTGTGTAATGTAGCTCCGTTGGTAGCATGCTTGCCTACCATACATGAGGCCCTATGTTTGATAACCAGCACCACACAGATTGGGTATGGTGGCTCACAACAATCAGTAATTCCAGTTCCAGGAGATCCAATGCCTTTTTCTGATCTCAACAGACACCAGGCATGTAAGTGGTACACATGCATGCATGCAAAACACTCATACACTAATTTTTTTAAAAAATTAGTTAATATAAAAGTACTTTTAAAAGAAAGAAGCTACAAAACAGTGTATGCCATAGCTGTGTGCCAATTGGCAAGTAACAGTTCAACTCCAATATCTTGGTGATATAACCAAGAACCATGAAAGGATCTGATGAAAGACTTTTTTCTTTTCTTTTTATGGTTTTTCGAGACAGAGCTTCTCTGTTTAGCCTTGTCTGTCCTAGAACTGTCTGTAGACTAGGCTGGCCTCAAACTCAGAGATTCACCTCCTTTTGCCTCCCAAATACTGGGATTAAAGGGGTGCACTGCTACTGCACCCCTTTAAAAAAAAGGTTGTTTTTTGGCTTTTTGAGATAAGGTTTCTCTGTAACTTTGGAGCCTGTAACTCACTCTGTAGACTAGGCTGGCCTCGATCTCACCAAGATCCGCCTGCCTATGCATCCCGAGTGCTGGGATTAAAAGCATGCGCCATCACCACCCGGGTTAGGACGGCAACTTTTTTTTTTTTTTGGTTTTTCGAGACAGGGTTTCTCACAGCTTTGGAGCCAATCCTGGAACTAGCTCTTGTAGGCCAGGCTGGTCTCGAACTCACAGAGATCCACCTGCCTCTGCCTCCGAGCGCTGGGATTAAAGGCGTGCGCCACCACCGGCCAGCCTGGATGGCAACTTTTAAGGGCCACTCTCAAGCACTCTTTTTTAAATTTTTTATTTTTATTTTTATGTGTATCGGTATTTTGTCTGAATGTATGTCTGTGTGAGGGTATTGGATCACAGTTGTGAGCTGCCATGTGGGTGCCTGGAATTGAACCTGGGTCTTCAGGAAGAGCAGTCAGTGCTCTTAACCACTGAGCCATCTCTCCAGCCCTCTCAAGAACTTTTTATTTTGTTCCAGTTGGTATATTTTTTTAATCCAATGCAGATCCATTCAACAGCTTTATCAATCTAACAAGACAACAGAGACCTGGCATCAGTAAACCCAAGTGCCTTCTGATAACATGCTCACATGCTCTTGTTTTTTACCATTCAGAAAGTAGCTCTTAAGTATAAGCTTCATTCAAAGTGTCAAGAGACTGGCCAGAAATGAACTCTATAATTACATTTTTAAGCCCCCCTACTGCCCTCACACAGTTAATCAAAGCAATTACCACAGTGGCCACTACACGGATTACTTCCTATAAACAGATTTAGAAGACAGAACTCGCCGGGCGGGAGGCAGAGGCAGGCGGATCTCTGTGAGTTCCAGACCAGCCTGGTCTACAAGAGCTAGTTCCAGGACAGGCTCCAAAGTTACAAAGAAACCCTGTCTCAAAAAACCAAAAAAAAAAAAAAAAAAAAAAAAGACAGAACTCAGTTTTCATTTCTTTACCAATATGAAAGCCACACTTCTGTCTGGCATGCAAAAGCTGGGTTTGTAAGATGGCTCATCCAGTAAAGTGCTTACTACTAAGTCTAATGTCTTAAATTTTGATCCTGGGGATCCACACAGTTGAAGGAGAGAACTGACTCCTATAAGACGTTTTACACACCATCTCTTTATTTATACCACCCAGCCATAAATAAATAAAGAGATGGTGTGTAAAACGTACAGACACAGTGGAGCAATACTCTGCTGAAGGTGAGAGGCTTCCTCAAAGCCACAGTTGACAAGAGTAAAGAACCTGGAAACTCAAATCCAACAGTGAATTCTTCAAATTCTTCCCAAGCAAAGCAAATAAATACCCTCTTTATTATTCATATAGGACTGAATTCTATTTGTCCAAAACTATGAATAATAGATAGACTGAAATCAACAGTTTCTAATTCATCTCTAATTTTTCTGCCAATGATTACAGAGTTAAAAAGTTAAGAGAAGCAATGAAGACTCAATGCTCAAATCCTCTTGGCATAAGGCCACAAAACAAATAGAGACTGTCATGGATATTTGTGTTTAGTTTGCTCCACGTGGTCTATTTCCAGAAGCTTTTCCTTTAAGAGGAGATTAAGAAAGACACTGCTTCCCCAACACCCGCAAAACTCAATATAAGCATGTGCCTACCAGCATTGGCTAGGAATAATTCTGAGTAGAGAACAAGGGAAAGAGCACTTTACTGAGAGTTCAGAACCTGAATTCTGTTACTAACTAATCATGCTCTGCTGAGTGGACCAATTTAATCTCTTTGGGCATCAATTTTCTTACCTATAAAATATAGGCAATTCTTTCCTTGTTGATCTTATTTTAAAAAACAAGGTAAAACAACAGATGTATTATTGTCTGGCATATTTCAGATATTTCTCTAAAAGCTTTAGAACAGAAGGTCTGCTACTGTGAAACCATCATCTCCCACATGCTCACAATCTTTTCAGAGTTGCATGTGTTGAGCTGCAGCACTAAGACTGGACTGCACAGGACTGGTATTCACTGATCCCGACATTCATTTACACGCTACTCATTTGCAAGCATTTCTAAACGTAAAATGTCACCAGTCTAATATCCTCGTCACCCAACAAACTTACTTTTCCCAATTCATCTAGATTGCCCAACTCTAACAAAACTGTAGACAGAATCAGTTCGGATGTGTGCTAATTAGATTATAAACTAGTAAATGTATTTTTTTGGCAGTGGAAGGAGAGGAAATGAGAAGGGTATGAATGTATAAAGTAAAATGAAGCTTGCCTTTCCACTTTTTAGATGTCTATACAGTTATTGTAAAAAAAATATGCAAACAAACAATTATTTACAGCCAAATACACAAAAGCTCTCCCTCATCACTCCAGACAGATGCACTCGACTAGAATTTGCAGATTATAAGAGTGTCTTTCCTCTTCCCCCACCCCACCCCATCTAAAGTAACTCCAGAACTAGAGCTAAAGTACAGGTCAAAATGACACAGGAAAGACTGGCCGAGAACAATACTTTTCATTCAATTCCACACAAGCCTGCCACTTGCACTAGTCATCCCCAGCAATTAATCCCCCAAGAAAGACGTTTGATTAAATCTTTTCAAGCAAATCCTTTGCTTTGCTTGTGTTAGTTCACTTCTTGTCAACATCTATTAAAATATGCCTTTAATTCTCCCACAATCTTAAAAAACACCGATTCCACTGTCTTCAACTTTAATCAACTGTATGGCCAGCATTTTTCATTTCATAATAATGTGCTGCTTGGAATTCAAGAGGCAGGCTCAGCATCAATCATCTGGTAAGAATTTTTCCACTGCAATAAATATGCAAATGAGGAGAGCCAGTCAGTCGTATTTCAGGCCCGACTTGCTAGTGTTTTAAAAAAGACACAAATTTATTAATTGCCGGTGGCCAGAGGAATCCTATTACTTTGGGCATTGATTACAAAGCTGTGTGAGTGATTATTGTGCAACTCGCAGGCTACCCAGGCATGAGGAAAAATTATTAAAGCAAGGCAGAGATTATCAACTCAGAATAACAATAAGCCTTAACATTTAGGCCCTAACTTCTTCAACAAAGAATTACGTGAAAGCTCCACTGTATCATAATTCTGAATTCTGTCAGTATTACTGTTTGGGCTTGTTCTATATTCCCCAAGCAGAATGGCATTACTAGTAAGAAAGAGGACTGCAGGTTACAATTCCTCAACAAGCACCATTTGGATGAATGGCTATCATCTCCAGTGTACGTTCAACTAGGATTTGTATATTTCCATATAAGGATGCAGATATTCAGGTGTGTGCGTTCTTATATGCAGATTTAGACAGACTGGTTGCTAGGGCAGGGGCTAGACAGTACGGGGAGAAGAGCACTTCTGTGCTGGTTATTTCTGTGGATCAAAAGAATAATTTTCTTAATGGTATAAAAATAACAACAAGAATAACTTTTCCAAGCAGAGTATGGGGACTTATATTCTAAAATCATGATGGCTAAGCCATAAGCAGACTTGGGTTTTCACATCTCAGAGGGCAGGGCTATACAATACATGCAGTCTATGGAGAAAACAGCTTGATGGGCTAATTCAGAATGCAAAGTGTTTTCGTGAGAAACATTCAACTCAAGATATATTAAATAAAATAAGAAAGAGGACTCAGTGGACAAAGCTTTTTTTTTTCTGTTTAAGAGAATGATGTAGGGAATTGGGGAAGTGAGTAGAAGTTGGAATGAGGGAGAGATGAAGAGACATATGGTGAAATATATGCTGGGTGGGCCCCTGTGCAGAAAGAAACAAACAAACAAAAAAAATCCTCAACATTTTACACTACTGCCACACTAAATAACATGATAAATAGACTGCATTTGAGTTGTGTGGAGGGACATCCCACTCAAGCTGTAATTTCTGACCAGGCATGAATTTATAAGGAAGAGAAAGGAACTGCAGAATTTCTTAGGTTTCCCTGAATACTCTCTCAAATACCTTGATGAAGTGTCAATAAATCCTTAAAAAGCCCTATAGGACACAGCAATCTAACTGATCAATGTACTTCCAGAAATCTGCAATAGTTACCTTCCTGCACAGGTCCTAGACAACCTACACTGCTCTTGAGTACTTTCCCAAAAAGAAAAATTCATTTCTGTCCCCTTTAAATAGAAAGGAATAAATGTTCAGAATACAAGGTTCTTAAAATCTGAGTTTATTTACAAGTGTATTTAAACTGCCTACCAACAGTTATCCAGGAAGAGTGGGAATACTATCATTTGTATTGCATATACTTTTGAACTGTTTGAATATTTTATAAGTATATTACTTTCATAATTTAAAATTTTATTAAAATTTAAAGTAAACTGTGAAGTAAGAAAAGTTATTAAAAATAAAATTAGAAGCAAGCCTCTCTTGGTTCGTGTAAGACAGTCTGAGGAGTCCACCAGCCTCAATGACACTGGGGCTTCTATTTAAAAAGGGATGGTTCTTCCCTATTGTAAAACTGAGTCTAACTTCTTAAAAATCCTATGGATATACAATAAATCCAATGAAAATGAGGATTTGGAAAGTACCTCTTTGAAATATCAGGATTTCATGTGGAATTAATCACTCTTCTTTCAGGGTCATTCCTATCATTGGTAAAATCACATTGCACTAAAACTTGGATTTTAAGTATCCTATATTCTGAATATACTTTGTATATAGAGTGAGAAATGAATTTTCCTTGTTGGGAAATTTCTTTCTCTTTTTCTTCCCCCTCACTGCTCCAGTTTTTCAAGACATGGTTTTTCTGTGTAGCCCTGGCTATCCTAGGAACTCACTCTGTAGGTCAGGCTGGTCTTGAACTAAGAGATCTGCCTGCCTCTGCCTCCCTAGGGCTGAAATTAAAGATATGCACCACCACACCAGGCTTATAAATCTGATTTCAATACGTTCAAACTGCTTCAGGTCGAGACATAACTCAGCCTGTCACGCCAGCACCTAACATATTGACCAGAATGAATTCCTATGAATGTTTTCATTTTGGAAAAATCAATGGCAAAATATCTGACCACATTACTATCTCTAATTCTAAATGCAAACGAAGGATGAATTCCTGAGGATGACCATGAACTTCTAATACTCCTGCTTCAACCTCCAGAGTACTGCAATTACAGGTCTGCAGTAGCATACCCAAGCTGTGTTGGGGACTGGCCTAGGACTTTTGTCATGTTAGGCAAACACTGTACCAACTGAGCCACTCCCAGCTCCAGGCTTAGGAATTTAAAAATCTTAAAATAAGCACATTCTCATGAAGACTTAGTAATTGTTAGTGCTTACTAAACTGAGCCTTAAAAATTCAAATAATGTCTCAATTTTTACTACTAGTAAGACCAAGGGTTGTTTATTCACCAACTCCAATGAATCATTTTGAGAGGTTGTATTCATATAAAACTATATAAATAATGTTTCCTGCATTCAAAGCAGTTTACTAAAACCCACTTTCTCCTATGAGTACTTTAAAATCAAGGGCCTTTGCTATGCTTAGGATGGGTAAATGGAGAAGTCTATATTGTTGAATACATTCAAACAGAGGTGAATCTATTCTACATTGTTGAATATATAGATATAAATATATTTGAGTGACATTCTAATCTAGTTTTTGTTTTATGTGCACTTTTGTTTTATGTACACATAGGGGTTCATGTAGCCCAGGCTGACCTCAAATTCAGGAAGTAGCCAGGATGATCTTAAACTCTGGATCCTTTTAACCAGTGCTGGGATCTCAGAGAGGCACCACATGGCCCAGCTTCCTAATCTTCTTGACATGTAATCTCTATGTTAATTTCAAGACTTCAAACACTTTTACATATAGTCTAATATTTATTCACATAATCTTTTCAAGAAGAAACAAATACTGTGGCCAGAGGCCTATATGCCCTAAGAAAAGACTCCACTAACTCATTTAAATCTTTCCAGCAATCCTTTAGAGGTAAGTACTGTTATTATTTCCATTTTATAGATAAAGAAAACATTACTATAAGTTTTTTAAAAAAAACTGAAGTTTTCGTTTTCTGCATTAATGCATCTTTGTGGATTACAAGGGGAACCAAGTGCAATCAAATTTTCAGTTACTAATATTGCTGAGGGCATGGCTCAGCTGTACAGCACTTGCCTAGCATGCACAAGGCCCCAACTTTAATCTCTAGAACAGATTAAACAAATAAATACATAATTATCTTAATTATTTTCTTTCTGAGATTGTGAGTTCACTTAATATTATACATTCTAAGTCCATCCATTTTCCTGCAAGTTCTTCTTTAAAGATGACTAGTATTTTATTCTATATAAAAATATAAAATCCAATGTGAAGCTCCACAGCTTCCATTCTGAACAGTCACTGGAACTACATAGAAGTTCACTGAATTGTAAAGTCTTTGGTATGATTAATTTCAGTTTGCGATTTCTTTTTGCCAACATTTTTATAATAAATTTTAAAAATAATAATTTCAAAATACTTTAAGATTGATTTAAATATGTGTATGTGGGGAAAATGCACATGAGTGTGGGTACCCTCTGGGGCCAAAAAGGGCATCAGAGACCCCTGAGCTGGAGTTACAGGCAACTGTAAGCTGGCACTGGTGCTGTGAACCCTACTTGGTTCCTTTGGAAAAACAGCATTCTTAATCACTGAGTCACCTTCCCAACTCCTAAAACCTTTCTTCAATTACTAAAAAAAAAAAATGGTAAAAATCTCCCTTTTCAATACCACCACTCAATAAGAAAATTACATCCAAATATGATTCCCACAATTGAAAAAACAATGTGGGAAAATTAAAATAAGCCCAAATCTCAACAAAAATTGGGTCCTACTAGGAGGAGATAAAGAAACACGTGTATTCTAAAAGACAGTGTTAAGGAATGGATTAATGAGTCTCAAACATTCAAATGGCCAAACACAGATGCTTAAATTTACACTAAAAACAACAAGAACAAACAAGGACAAGACATAAAAAATTTAAAGCTATGTGATAAATGACATCTAACATCATGTTTTCCTTAACCAGTTTCTTGGCCTGGGATGAAGCTCAGAGGTATAGTATCTCACTAGAATGTGCAAGATCCTGGGTAAATCCCCAATACTGCAAAAATACACATATATTAATAAAATATATATTTTTGAAAATTCTTGATGGTGTCAAGAATTTAAGAAAAAGATTCCATTCATAACAAATAAGAAAGAGTTTAATTAGCTCTACACATCCAGAAAGCAGTCAGGCAAAAATGTATCAGCATTATACACATTCACGTTTCCATCCACAGCTAGAAATTAATCATAAAGAAACAGATTTCAAAGTAAAGAGATAGGCAAAAAAAAAAGTATTTTCAGCATTGTTTGTCACAGGTTTTGTAAAAACCCTACAAATACTTTGTTGCTTATTTGTAAGGAACTGTTTAATTTTATTTTAATCAGAAGAGTTCTTGGGCAACTCTTAAAAAAAGGTAAATACAAATGGAGCTTGGCTTAAATAAACCAAACCATTAAAAAAAATGAAGCAATCCAAATATGGAATGGGCATGTTACAAAACTGCTGGAACTATTAACTTGCTTAAGTGAGATGATGATTGCATAAGAAACGTTCTCATTTTTAGAGTCATGTATTTAATATTTATAAACAACATGACTGTTATTAACAAACCATTTCAAAAAGAGCCCTACCTGTCCTGGAACTCACCCTGTAGACCAGGCTGGCCTCGAACTCAAGAGTTCTGAATGAGTTCTGCCTGCTCTGACCTCAGAATGCTGGGATTAAAGGCATGCACCACCATCGCCCAGTTGCCTCTGACTTTTTAAAAGGGCAATTAAGATCAAATGAAGAAAAATTTGGCAGAGTAGGTCATGCCTGTAATCCAAGAACTCAAGAAACTAAGGCAGCCACAAATTTGAGGCTAGCATGAGCTGTATAATATGTACCAAGTTAGCAAGACTCAAAACAAACAAATATCTCTAAGAATATGAAGATATAGGGGTGGTAGTGCTCAACGATCAAGAGCACTAGCTGTTCTTCCAGAAGATCTAACAATTCCCAACACCCACATAGTGGCTCACAATTGTCTGTGACTTCAGTTCTAGGGGATCCGACACTCTCTTCTGGCCTCTGTGGGCACCAGGGCACACATGTGATGCACAGATACACATGGAGGCAAAACATCCATACACATAAAATAAAATTAAATTAAAAATAGAAAATAGGCCAGATGTGGTGGTACATTCCTTTAATCCCAGCACTTGGGAGACAGGGGTAGGTGGATCTCTATAAATTCGAGGCTAGCCTGGTCTACATAGTAAGTTCACAGCCAGAACTACAAAGAGAAACCCTGTCTCAAAAAAGGTGTGTGTGTGTGTGTGTGTGTGTGTGTGTATGTGTGTGTGTGTGTCTGTCTGTCTATCTCTCTCTGTATCTATGTCTGTCTGTTTGTCTCTCTCTGTATCTAGCTAATCTATCTAGGAGGGAGTCTTCTTCTAAGGTAAATTTACTTCTCCATATCAATTTTTAAATCTAGTAAAAAGAAGAAACAGGTTAAAATCAAATGCCAAACTAGGAAATTGTGTGATGGTATACAGATTAGTTTTACTACATAAGAGGGCTAGTGTGGGAGGATCCTGAGTTCAAAGTCAACCTGAGCCTTGGAGTGATGGGCTATCTCTGGAAGGGAGGAGAGAGGAGAAGAAGGGAGGAGAGGAGAGGAAAGAGAAGACTAACTAGGAGGAATAAGAGGTAGTTTTCTCCTTGACTGACAAGGAGAGCATCCATTCCTAGAACCAGTTTAAATTTCTTCCTATTTGATTCACAAAAGAAATAACAAGGGTCAATAGTTGTAAAGTAGAAAATGCTTGCCCTCATTAAATACTGTGAAATATAAATTAAAAGAAATGTAAATTAGAATGAGCACACCATTTTCCACCTATCAAACCAGCAAAGATGAAACAAAATTACAATACCCAGGATTGACAAGGATGAGAAACTGACATATAAACAAGGCAGGAATGTAAACTGACAAAAACTTTTCTGGAGGGCAGTTTGATGATAGGGATCAAAAGCCTTCAAGTTTCAACTATCCTAGGAAATGCACAGATTCCACATCTAAATTCATTTTCTGTAACCAGGTAACCCTGGATATAAGATTCAGTAACAAAGATGTAATGGTTTATCATTTAGGAAAATGAAGACCTTGAAACAATCCAAATATCCAATAATAAAGAATTGGTTAAACTACCCATATGATGAAATTCTATGCTATCATTAGAAATAATGCTGTAGAACCTTTAATGACATGGAAAAACAGTCGTGATCTGTTACATAGAAAAAAAGTCAGATTACAGAACAATTTTGAACATGTCCTATTTTCTAACTATATACACAAAGAAGAAACATCTTGTAGCACAAATAAATAAAAAAAAAAAACCCAGAGACAAATATCGAGGTTCAACCTGAAGATCAGAAAAAAAAAAAAAAAGCAGTCAAGCCACTACAGAGCTCTTGCCTCTAAGTAATCCTCAGACTGAAAGAGAATGAGAACCTGTCTCATCCCGGCTTATACTCCTCTCTAGTGCTGCGATTAAAGGCGTGAGACACCACTGCCTGGATCTGTTTCTGCATTGATCTTGTGTAGCCTAGGGTGGCCTTAAACTCACAGAGATCCATCTGCCAAATCTGTCTCCCAAATCCTGGAATTAAAGGTGTGTGACACTATTGCCTGGCCTCTAGTAGCTTAGTTTTACCTTCTGGTCTTCAGGCAAGCTTTATTTATTAAAACATAAATAAAATATCACTATAACATCTAAAAGAAATAAAACCACATACCAAAATATTGAAAATATTAACTACATACGATCCTCCTGCCTTTAACTTTCGAGGGCTAGAATTACATGCCTGAGATACCATGACTATCTTTAAAGCACATGGCTCTTAACTGCTAGAATCAGGAGACTATCGACTATTTGCTTAGCTTTTTCCAAATTTCATATAATGAATATATACTGTATTTAAAAAAAAAAAGATGGGGCTGAAGAGATGTCTCAACAGTTTAGAGTACTTGTTGCTCTTGCAGAGGACCTCTCACAACCATCCATAATTCCAGGTCAAGGGGATTCAACTCCCTCTTCTGGCCTCCATGGGTACCCACACACATAGTATACATACATACATGCAGGCAGGCAGGCAAAACACTCATACACATAAAATAATAATAAAAAGACATACATGCAGACAAAACCCCATATACATAATATAAAGGTAAGTATGGCTGGCTCAAGGATAGCAAACATATATACAGTATGTGGAAAGCACTGGGCTCTATCCCTAGCAGTAAAAACAAAACAAAGAAATTAATGACAAATTTTAAAGCGGGGAGGGCTGGTGAGATAGCTGAGTAGGTAGGAGTGCTTGTTTGCAACTCAGTTACCATGTAAAGTGCCTAGATCTTAAGAGCTGAATCCCAAAGTTGTTCTCTGAATTTTGTTTTTCTCTTTTATGCTCTTCTGTACTATTTCTTATATTCATCTATAATATTTTGTTTCTTTGTCTTCCTCATGTGTGTCATATATGTGGAGGCACACATGCCTGTAGAGGCTAGAGGAGATTGCTGGATGTCCTCCTCTATCATGCATCACATTATTCCCTTGACGCAGGGTCCCTCTGAACCTGGAGTTTCCTAGTTTTTTCAGCTAGGCTGGTGGCTAGCAAGCCCCAGAGATCTTCTTGTCTCTGACTGCTACTAGCACTAAGGTTACAGGCACAAGCAGCCAAGTCCTATGTTTTATGGTCTGCTGAGAATCCCAACTCAGGTTCTCATGCAAGTGTTCTTACCCACAAGTCATCTCCCCTGACCCTTCTTAAAAGCTTTTGAGATATGGTATCAAGCAACTTTGACTGACCTTGAATTTCTATTTTTTAAATAGAGAGATAAAAATATTTTATGTGCATGGATGTCTTCCTTGCATGTCTATCTACACACCTTGTGCATGCCTAGTATCCATGAAGACCAGAAGAGATTGTTAGACCCCCTAGAATTATAATTATAGGCAGCTATGTGGGTGCTATGAATTGAATTTGGGTTCCCTGAAAGAGCAGCCACTGCTCTTAACTGCTGAACCATCTCTCCAGGTCCCTGATTGGCCTTGAACTGGCTATACAAGAGAGAATGACCATAACTCTTCATTCTTATACCTCCGCCTCCCAAGTCTTAGGATCATAGGCATGTGCAACCACCCCTGGCTCTATTTACATTTTTAAGACATTTTTAAGATAAATTATACTGTTACATGTTAACATAAGGGAAGAGCAGCCAGGATGGGGGCTCCGACCTGTAAAGTAGCACTCAAAGGGCTGAGAGTGCTACTTACCACAGATGTAAAGCCAGGCTGAGCTTTATACTTAATTCCAGGTGTGACTGAGATACCTGCCTCAATACTAGGAGAGGTGGGGAGGAAGAACATAAGTACAAATTGAACTAAGAATTAAGCCCCATTAAAAAAAACCAAAGGATTCCAGGCATAGTGGCACACTCCTGAAATCCCAACATTTGGGAGCCCGAAGCAGGAGGATAGTGCATTCAAGGCTAGTCTAGGCTACATAGCAAGCACATCTCAAATAAATACCTGCATTCTTTTAGGAAATGTGTTGCAGTTTCCTATGGTATTGAGAGAAATGGGGCAGTTAGTATCAGGAAACTGTGTTGTGAGTCAGTAAATATTAGCTATGTCAAACAGGAAGAAGTGGCTGAAATGGTGGTCTTATTTCATGCTTCCCATCAATATACTTCTCACACATCAAGATGGAAACAGCCACTGGCTTAGAACAAGAATTCCAGAAAAACCACAAGAAAACCCATTTTTTTTTGGGTTTGGTTTTTTTTTGTTTGTTTGTTTGCTTTTTAAGATAAAGTTTCTCTGTGTAGCCCTGGCTGTCTAGGAACTCACTCTGTAGACCAGGCTAGCCTTGAACTCACAGAGATCCAATTGCCTCTACCTCCTATCCCAACTGCTGGAATTAAAGTCTTGTGTCATCAATATCAGGCTCAAAGTGATGAAAAAGCTCACTTCACATAGCATATTTCTGTGTTTATCTACAATTTTAGGATTACTTGAATTATAAAAAGTAACTTCATCATTTGTATCTGAGCGGCGATGATACACGCCTTTAATACTAGCAGTCTGGAGACAGAAGTAAGTGGATCTCTGTGAGTTTGAGACCACTCTGGTCTACAGAGTAAGTTCCAGAACATCCAAGACTACAAAGAGAAACCTTGCCTTAAAATACAACAAAAAAAGTACTTCATTTGTCAGTACAACTATTACTATAATGGAGGAGCAATTTGAGAGGAAACAGAATTACCACTCAACTCTATTACATTTCCTTCTTTTATGCCAAGAAAGAGAACCACAAAACCAAACACATAAATTCTACATACTTTTTCAGGGTTTGTGTTTTCCTTTAAATAAAGGATTTCCTTTCTACTCTCCTTCCACAGCCCTCTCATTTGAATCATTTGTTCCTATTTTGGTACAATGTATCCCTAAGGGGTTTCAATGAGTTGTGAAACAACTGTTATTCACAAGCAAAAAGAAAAGAAAGAAGAGAGCAAGAAGGCAAGTCTAACTGCAACTGCAGCACAGCTAAGCAGCTCGCTTTTCACACTTTCACTATGTAAATAATGCACAGATCCTGCGGGAACATGCCAAACACCAGGATTCTTAATTAATGGAGCTCTTTAATGTGCACATCAGGAACAAATTGCAAGTTCTGACTTGCATTGATTATGAAAACATTAATTGAATGAGCAAGACCTATGAAAGACAGAATCCCAAGTCTTCCAAGAGACCAAAAGAATATGGAGTTCTGGAAACCAGACAAGTCCTACTGTCGTCTGAAGTGCAAACCTGCACCTGAGTGCTCTCCAGAAAATACCAAATTAAAAACCAAGTTCGATCAGAAAGCAATCACTATAAAAGCCTCTATTCCACTACCATAACACATTAAACAGAAAAGTAAGCATCTGCTCCTGAATCTTACATAGACAGTTTTAAGGAAAAACAAAAATAAAAACACCATCACCACCAAAACATTATATATACATATATATAATATAGGTAGCTATACATACACATATGTGTATAACAAAACAATGCTGTCTCTTTAAAAAGAAATTCATTCTATATAAATTATAGCCATAAACTTTTCCTGCAGTGCAGCCTAATTAATTCTTGTTCTATATACAAAGGGAAATGCTGGGTGACAAATGGGTGTGAAGCCAGAAAGCTGCCAGGTCTGCAAAACATTTTCTACTTCAATTTATAAGCAATTTTGCAGTAAATCATCAACCAGAACCTGGAATCTCAGGAATCTCTGAGTGTCCAAACCACATTATATCACTTATCAAAGATAGAAGGAAAAATAGTTTAAAGACATCTCGTTTTTCAGTTCTAACCCACATCAAAATCCAGAAGCTTTATATAATCTATTATTCTCTTCTGGGTAAGGTTTTAGTGCCAAAGATATATATTTCAAGCAAAATTGACACTATAGGTTGATGCAGATCATCCCTCTATCCCTAGAAGCACTGTATCATGTATCCATTACCATAAGAAATATTCCTGAGTTATCTGGGAGTAAGCACACAACTATTTATACTCTCTCCTTCAATACAAGCAAAATGTTCACAATCAAGGTAAGCTGAAGGGTTCACCAGTAAAAGGGTGGAAAACAGGTGGGAAACACTCCAAGAAAACGAGGCTACTGGAGAGGAAAATGGAAACTCATACAAGACAAAGAAAAAAGCTGGGCTGCCTCTTTGTAGGCAAACCCTTCCCCCACCCTTAGCCCACTGGCTGCCACTGAGTTGTTCTCTTCCCCATAGTCCCAATACTCCCCCAGAAAAATCACATAAATGTAGTTTTAAAGTGAATAACCTTTTGAGGTTTTCAGTTAGCATAACACCACTGAGATTGATTCCTTTTTATTGCTGAGTAATGTACCACAGTTTGTTTATACATTTGTTCAATTTGTTTGAAGGACATTTGGGCTGTTTCCAGGTTTGCTGATTATGAATAATGCTGTCATAAACGTCTATGTGCCAGTCTTTGTGTGAACATGTTTTCATTTCTCTAGTGAGATCTAACAGTGGGATCACTGCATTTTGATCAAGTGGTAAATACATGCTTACGTTTATTTTTAGAAACAAAACTTTTTTCTAAGCTGTTTTTACAAAATGTTTTTACTGTTCTGCATTCCTACCAGAAACCTAGGAAAACCCCAAGTTGGTGTCAGTTGTTTGTCTTCCACATACTCTAATGAGAACACAGAGGAATCTCCAGTGATGAGTGCATGAATATGATTGGGTGAATTGTCTTTCCATCTACTTATATGCCATCATACATTTCTTTTGTAAGAGTTCTGTCTAATCTTTACGTTTTTATTTTTATTTGTTTTACATCTATTTCTTTGTGTATGTATGCACATGTGAGCATGCACACAGCATGATGCATGTGTAAAGGTTAGAGAACAACTTTCAGGAGTGGGTCATCTCTTTCCACCATTGGGTACCAGGGAACTGAACATGTCTTCAATATTAGTGACAAGCAGCTACCAACTGAGCCATATTACTGGCCCTTGTTCATGTTTTTAAATAACTAATTTTATTGTTGCATTTTGAGAATCTTTACATATTCTAGATGTACTTTTTCTTTTCTTTTTTGGGTCTGGAATATGATTTTCATTCTGTTAACACAGAACAAAAGGTTCTAATTCAGACAGCATAATCATTAATATCTTCTTTTATAGACTGCATGTGTCTGTGCACCACATGAATGCAAATGCCAACAAAGGCCAGAAAGGGGCACCAGATCCCCTGGGACTGGTTACAAAAGGGTATGCCTATGTGCGGATGCTGGAAATTGAACCTAAGTCTTCTGGAAGAGCATTCAGTGCTCTTAACCACTAAGCCCTCTCTTTAGTCTTATGGATATGGTGTCCAAGAAATCTCTGCCTAACCCAAGATCATTAAGACTGTACTCACTTGTGGTCTAGAAAACACATTTGTTTTATGTTTTACTGTAAGTTGTTATAAACTAGTTTGGATTGATTTTAATATAAAGCATGAGACATTGGTTGAGGTTCATCTGTTGTTTACTACTATTCTCTTCTTTTTTATGGATTTATTTATTTTTATTTTATGTGTATTAGTGTTTTGCTTACAGGTAGATATATGTAAGTAACTGGTGCCCTCAAAGACCAGAAGAGGGCATCAGGTCCCCTGAACTGTGAGCCACCATGTCGGTGCTGGGATTCAAACCTGGGTCCTCTGGAAGAGCAACTAATGCTTTTAACCACTTACCCATCTCCCCAGCCCCCAAAGACTGTTCTTTTGCCACTGTAAAAACTTGCATCTTTGTAAAAAGTCACTTCTGAACTGTCAGTTTTTTAAAGTAACCCACAAAGGAAGGACAAAGACAGAAATATATATAGCAATTCAATTCTACAACGTAAAAAGACAATGAAATGCACAATTATTAGAATGTCTAAAATTTTATACAGTGGCCAAACCAAGTGTTTCTGGAAGATAGACCCACTTCTGGGTTCAAAAGGATGTGACCACTTTGGTAAACAGTTGGGTTGTTTAAAAACACATTTAACATGTGATCTAGCCATTCTATTTTCAGTTACCCAGAGAAACGAAAATCTGAGGCTACACAATTATACATATATGTTTGTGGCAGATCTGTAACAGTCCCAAACTAGAAACAAACTTTGGCATGAGCATTCAAGTGAATGCTGTTTAATATTAAGGGGCAATGAACACTTATCTAGTGAAAACTAATGGTTGTAATGGTGCAGACAGATTACTGGGAGCTTGATACACAAGTTCAATGTCACACAAAAAGGAAGGAAAGAACTGAATTCCTAGAGTTAACCCCTATAGGTGCTCTGTGGCACATGGAGCCCCACTGCACCCCTATACACATATCATGTACATATATACACATTAGTGAATAAATATTTTGAAAGAAAAATATGGATCAATCTCAGAAGAATTATGTGGAATGAAAGCATGACAAAAGAATATAAACTTTCAGGGGCTAGGATGTAGTCCAAAAGACTGTTTCATTAGCATGTGGGAAGCAGAAGTGGATCTCTTGAGTTCAAAGCCAGCCTGGTCTACAGAGCAAGTTCAAGGACAGCCAGGGCTACACATAAACACCACCACCACCAAAAAATAAATAAATAAAAAAAAATAAAAATAAAAACCACAGACCAAAGTTGCATTCAAAATGCAAGGCTTCCCCCCACACACCCGAGACAGGGTTTCTCTGTAGCATTGGAGCCTGTTCTGGAACTAGCTCTTGTAGACCAGGCTGGTCTCGAAGTCACAGAGATCCGCCTGCCTCTGCCTCCCCAGTGCTGGGATTAAAGGCGTGCACCACCACCGCCTGGCAATGCAAGGCTTTTAATCAGCTTTTTTGGTATCTTACTCTTAAAACTTAAGTAAAATGAGTTACTGAAAAAAAAAAAGATACCAACACATCGTACTGGAGTTAAAGCAAAAGGGGAAAATAACTTCAAGAAGAGTAGGAATGTACTACAGAAAACACAAACCATGCACATCTTCCAAGAAATAAGAAAATACAACCAAAGTCATTTTTTAAAAAAAAAACTCAAAAAAGGGTATGAAAATTCAGGAAATGTCTTAGAAAACGAGAGAAAAAAAAAACAGAGGAGATGAAAGAAAAAAAAAACTATAGAGCAGTCTAAAGCCAAATAAAAGGTCTCCCAGAAGGAGTGGAAAACAGAAGGAAAAAAGAAAATGAAATAATTTCAAGATGATTTTCTAGAATTAAAAACTGAGTTTCAAGACATAAAGTCCTCTAACTACCCTGTGTAATAAATGAAAACAGACTTATACTAAGGTAGGTAAAGACAATTCAGAACTCTGCCAAGTCTCCAGTTTCTGGGGAGCAAAAGGGCACAAGAATCAAAATGGCTTCTTCTTTGTGAATATTAACTCGAATCTGGAAGACAAATGAACCCCACAGAATCTTAACACTGTCAATCAACTATGATTGACTTGACAGACTTAAGATATCTGTAGATAACCAAAATCTAATACAAGAAACAAAAAGAATAACAAAAACAACAAAACTATATCTTGTGTTCCCTTTCTTATCAAGCATGAAGCAGTTAGCTTCAGGAAACCACAGAAGCGCCGGGCGGTGGTGGCACACGCCTTTAATCCCAGCACTCGGGAAGCAGAGGCAGGCAGGTCTCTGCGAGTTTGAGGCCAACCCGGTCTACAAGAGCTAGTTCCAGGACAGGCTCCAAAGCTACAGAGAAACCCTGTCTCAAAAAACCAAAAAATAGGAAGCCACAGAAGCAAGAAACTGAGGTGATCCCTGGATAACAGTTATGATGGATGCCAGCATGACAGCTGGGCCCCAAAGAGGTGCAGATCACAAGTCAAAGGCTCTAGGAAAGACTTCTTTGAAAAGACAAAGTGGCAAAATAATTTGATGCAATTAAATTTTTTTATTTATTATTTTTATATGTATGGGTATTTCACCTGCATGTATGTCTGTATACAACATTAATGCCTGGTGCCCAAGGAGGCCAGAAGGTGTTGGATCCTCTGGGACTGGAAATATATGTAAATGGTTTTATCTTCAACCAAATTTAGAAAAAAAAAAGAAAAAAATAAGGGGCTAGACAGGATGGGTCAGTTAAGGGTACTGGCTGCTCTTCCAGAGGACTGGGGTTCAATTCCCAGGACCCACATGGCTGCTCACAACCATTTGTAACTCCAGTTTCAGGGGATCTGACTCCTTCTAGCCTCACTGGGCACCAGGTACACACACTGTATATAGACATACATGCAGGAAAACATCCAAGCCCATAAAATAATTTTAAAAATGTATTTAAAAAATATTTTAAATCTTTTTGAGATGAGGCATAGTACTGAATATCCTAGGTTCAAATGATCCTCCTATCTTAGTCCCCTGGGATGCTGGGACACAGGTATAACCAACCACCAGGCTTGACTTTCAGGTAAAATAATAAAGGAAATCCCAGACAACTAGAAAAAAGTTAGGAACTGAGTTGCAACACAGAAAACTACACCAAATGTGGTGACTTCTTGTAATCACAGGGTTTAGAAGCTGGAGAACACCTCACAAGTTTGAGGTCAGTATGACCTACAGGGTGAGTTCCAGGCCAGCCTGGACTTCAGAGTAAGACCATGGATGGATGGGTGGGCAGGTGAGTGGTGGACAGACACCCTGTCTATATGAATGGATGGATGGAACCACTAACTCTAGAAAACAGCACAATATGTAGGAAAGAGAAATAATCACAGATGTATACTTTATATACATATTTATAAAACATCAGCTGTGAACAGTTCTTACACAGGCATAATTTGAACACTGAATATTGATATAACCAATTATAATAATCAGAAAGGCGCAGCTAAACAGCATGAGCAGAAAGTATATGTGAGTACAACAGGAGCAAGAACTAAATCTTAACTTTGACATTTGAGAGTCCATAGACAATGCTTAAAACTAAAGAAATCAAGTATAAGTATGGTAACTGGAGAAAGAAACCTATACACTTATGAAAAGTTTATTCAAATTATTAAAAATTGTAATTGATGTTGCAAGGTAGTGATTTACAGCAAAAAGGCAGTACACATAGACAAATGATTTCCAATGATAGGTTCTATAGAATGACCACTCTCTCTTAAATTCATACATGACTTGGATAAAAACTGAAAGGGAAAAAATTCTAAGAGCTAAAATGACTATAAAACAAAAGCAAGAGAGCTTTAAATGTCCATAATACACTCTAAGTAAATTAATTATATCGGGAAAGAGCATTCAGAAAATAAATGGCCTTTCAGAGATTCAAAATATAATTAAAAGGCAAACTAAAAAGGAACCAGAGGGGCTGGAGACACAGCTCAGTGGCAGAGCACCTGACTAGTACATACAAGGCCCTGGGCTCCACCCAGAACCACAAAAACCAAATAACTTTCTAATTCAGCAATCTTCCAGAACATAGACAGAAAAAGTCAGCAAATGCAGGTAAATGTTAAAGGACATGTCTGACACGTAACAGTTCAGTCAGATGGAAGGAAGGCAACTAGCAAAGACACACTAAATGATTTTCCTAAACTGGACTCTGATCTTCATAGTGAAAGGACTCAGTAAGGCTCAACACTGCTGTTCACACAGAACACCAAGACTAAGGAAAGGATCCAAGGACAATGAGATAAAGCAGCAACTGCCTTCTTATTGAAAACCTTTGGGTGGGAGAAGATAGTAGGGTATACTGGTATACTAAAGTTGGCTGACTAACCATTCCTAAGCTTGTCAGAATCTCCAAATATTATTACCTTAATGGTGAGAAGAACTCTGAAGATATGTGAAAGACATGAGATGAAAAAATGACCTTAGATTAACCCTGGATCCTAAGGTGACAAGTAGTCCTTATAAGAGGGAGGCATGGAGACAATAATATAATTAGACTACATAAGTCAAAAAAGAAGTTGGAGACATGGACCTGATAGTTCTGATAACAAAAGAAAAATGTGACCTCGTGCACAGAGGCAGCCAATGAAAGCTGAAACATCACTGTGCCAACACCTTTATTGACCTCCAGAGCAGTAAGACAAGAAGTCTGTCCTGTTAAGTTGCCCTACTTTTGATAACTTGTTACAATAGCAAAAAGAAACTGATAAAGGCCAATACTTTCATGCCTAGAATTTAATTTCAACCTAGAAATGTGCCCATAATCAATAAAAAATATATCACTGTGGGCTAGAGAGATGGCTTGGGAGTTAAAGGCATTTGCTGCTCTTACAGAGAACCCTGGCTGAATTCCCAGCACCTACATCAGGCAGCTTACAACCCCTATAACCGCAGGAACAGGAATCAGGTACCCGCTTCTGGTCTCACAGGTACCAGGCTCACATGGTGCACAAACACACATGCAAGCACTCACACATAAAATTAACAAATCTTTGCTGTGGGACAATGGTTTGTATCCTGTCAATTGTATTTTAATAAAATGTTGACTGGCCAGTAGCCAGGCAGGAAGTAGAGGCAGGGCAACCAGGCAAGAAGTAGAGGCAGGACAAGGAGAATTCTGAGAGAGGAAACAGTCTGCAGTCATGACCCAGACAAAGAGGAAGCCACACAGAGCAAGCAAGATGTGACTGCCTTGCCAAAAAAAGGTACCAAGTCACATGGCTAACACAGACAAGAATTATAGGCTAATGTAAGTTATAAGAGTTAATAAGCCTGAGCTACTAGGCCAATCAGTTTATAATTAATGTGTAGACCTCTGTGTGTATTTATTTGGGACTGAATGACTGCAGGACCAGGTGGGACAGAAACCTGTCAACAAATCTTTTAAAGAGAGGTTGGAGAAAAAGCTGGTAAAGATACTGGTTGCTCTTCCAGAAGACCTAAGTTAAATTCTCTGCACCCACATAGTGGCTTACATCCAGAGAACCAATACCCTCTTCTGACCTCTACATGTACCAGGCATACAACATGCAGTACAAAGACATACTCACAGGCAAAACGCTCATATACATAAATATTTTTTTAAAAATTAAATTAATTTCAAGAAAATAAAGGGGCTGGGGAGATGATTTGGTGGGTAAAGTGCTTGTGCAACAAGCATGAGAACAAACCCAGACGCCCAGGACCACAGCACACATCTGTGACCCAGCACTGGGAGGCAGAGACAGGTGAATTCTGGAAGCTCAACATGCAGTCTAATTAAAAAAAACAGAGAAGCAACTGAGGAAGACATCCTGACATTAACTTGGCCACTACACATTCAAGGATAAACACACACAAAGAAAAATTATTTTCTAATTCTTCCCTGCCTTGGTATTGTTAATGTGATGATAATGACACTAGAATGTAGTCTGCTCATTTTCAACTCTTATGGTTAACATATGCATAAAAGCACTGAGGTCCTGGTTACATGAACAGAGGAGAAAGCAAAATTTTAGTAGGACAACTATTTAATATCATCAGAGATTTTTCCACTATCTCCTCATATTCCACATTCACAATCAGTGACCTTGCTGTCTCTAAAAAAAAAAAAAAAAAAAAGGTGAATGAACCAAGATAGTTTTTCTAGGCTCCTTTCTACTTATGTCTATCACTCAGCTTCCATCCCACTTAATCTGTACATACATCTAAGGCCACTTATGCACAACCCCAACTCAGTTTACTACGTGAGGAAAGTGTTATGCAGATTTCCTCTTCTACATGCCCAATTCCCATCCACTAAGTCATTATCAATATGGAAACATTGCTCCCACCTCCAAAATCTCTCTTCTCTTGGCTACATCCTCTCTCTTACGTGTAATTTCTCTGTCTTTTTAAATCGACATCCGTTAAAAGAGTTTTCTATGCTGCCTCCAAATTCTCTTCCCCCCATTCTCTCTTGGATTTATTCCAGTCAAGTGTATAATCCTATCACTCTACTGAATCTGCTTATCAAGGTAACAAATGACCACCATGCTCTTAAATTTAACAGTCAATTCTCAATTCCAATCCTAGTTAACCTGTCAGTGATCTTCTCGTCCTTCACATCAGAGAGTAAATAAGTAAAAAAGTATAAAATGGCTCAGTAGTAGAGTACTTGGCTAGCATGCCCTAAATTTGATCCCCACATTGGGGGTTGGGGATGGGGACAGAGGTAATCCTGGAGAGAAGCACAAAGCAGACATGTATACAAACAAATGAAAAATTAAACAAATAGAGTGACAGAGCTTGAGATTAGCACAGTGGTAGGGTATTTGCCTAACACGCTCTACCATGAGGTCCTTGGTTTGCCCTCCAAGACTTCCTTGTCAAAAGCACAGAATAAGAATGTAAGCAAAGGAATACTGTTTTCCTGAGTCCTTCTGCACTATTTATCATATTCATGCATGACTTTAATAATGCAATTTAAGAATAAATTTTAAGTCATATAAAAATAACTATAATAAAGTAGAACAGCATCCAAGACAACAGTTAGGTCTTAAAGTCTAACCATAATGCAAAGCAAAGCTCTGACAAAATGACTCAGAAATTCCTGAACACCATTGAGTACATCAGTGTGTTGCCTCTCAGAAGGTACAATACAGCCTGTTTTTTACCCCCAGAACATTTAGGGATGGTGTTGTAACAAAAAAAGACTTGTGACTTTACACATTAAATCCAGCTTACTGGAATCTGTCTGCCTGTCTTCTGTCTCCCCTCCACACACATGCCTCCAGGCATATACAGTCAATTGAGCTAGTTAAATATACATATATGGTTAAATATACCTATCACGAGGCTCCAACATACGATGGTCTATACTTCACTATTAATACTGTGAAGGAGTACCCCCACTGTGAAACACTAGCGACATATTAGGACTGCTTCCTACCCCATGCCTCACTATTTCTATTTTATTTTTATTTAATAGTGCTACAGACTGAACTCATAGCTTTGTGTATACTACACAAGCACTCTACCACTGACTTTTCTCCCCAGTCTTGCGGATAAAAATGTTACTAAACTAGGTGTGGTGGCACAAATACACACTCCCAGCAATCAAGAAGGCTAAAATAGGATTACAAATTCAAGGTCACCCTTAACTTCACAATGAGCCCAAGGCCAGCCTGGGCTACTTAGTGAGATTCCGTTTCTTACACGGCTTTAATCACTCAGAAGCAGAAAAGTTCTAAGCCAGCCTAGTCTACATAGTTCCTGGCTAGCCAGGGCTAGATAGGAACCCTCTTTCCAAATGAAAAATTCCTTCTGCCATGGAAATGAATTATCTAACCATCTTGGTTTTAGCAATTTTTAAGCTGCCCTTAGTTTTTAATGCTTTGTGATTTTACTGAAGCTCATCTTTTCAGGGCAGGTAGAATCAAGGAATAAGAAACTAACACCACCACATTGGGGGCAGAGGCTATACTCACTAATATGTGCCAATCCCTAAGGTTTGATCCCAAGAAACAGAAACACACACACACATACACAAGAGAAGCAGGGGACAGAGTTCCACCACATCATTATTTTGGAAAGTTCTTGCTCTGTGAATCACCTTAGTTTCTATATAACATAAATACCTGGTAAACCAGGTTGGGCAAAGTAGGCATTTATAGGGACCAATATGCCTACACAGAAACCCTTCTCCAAGAACTAACCAAACAGAGCTTATACTGCAAAACCAAGTCAACAGGTATTATATAAATATCAAATGAAAAGTTATTCAAAAATGATTGCTTTCATTTCCCACCCACAGTTGAGGAAATATAAAAGATCAATAATGCCCTGTGGTGGCAAGAGTGCAGGAAAAGGAATGTTACAGACAAGAATTTAAATTGTTCTAATTCCTCTAAGGAACAGCATGGCAATATAACCCAAAAAGCTAAAAAAAGAAAACAAAGTACAATTCCTTTGTCTCAGCAATTACATTTCCAGAGAGGCCTTGAACAAACCAAAAGGCATGTGACTTTTTTGTTGTTCTGTAGTGCTAAGGATTGAACACAGACTCTGAGCAAGTTAAGCACGTAATTTACCAACCCAAAGATCCACCTGTCTGCCTGCCAAGTGCTAAGATTTAAAGTAAGTACCATCATGCCTGGTGAAAATAAAACCGTTAATGAGGTAATTTTACATTCTTTTTTCAAATAATGCTTATTTGAAAAACATGTAGTTACCAACCCTAAATTGGAAGAGGGCATCAGATCCTCTGAAACTAGAGATACAGATGGTTTGGGAGCCACCATGTAGGTACAAGGAACTGAATCCAGGTCCTCTGCAAGAGCAGCAAGTGCCATCTCTTCAGCCTCTAGCATTAAAACAAACAAACAAACAAACAAAAAACCAGGTTTGTTTTTTGAGGGACAGTAGCCCCAGCATGGAGGAACCACCATCCCCAGCTATGCACTCAGCAGGTGCCTCTGGGGCCTGCCACCACTGCAGCCCAAGGAGCAGTTCAGAAGCAGGCTATCAACTTCACAATGGTAGGCTATGTTAGCAGTAGGGACAGCTCACCTACTGAGTAGTGACAGAGTTCCACGGTCTTTGACAACTCTTCTGCCAATATTTTGGCAAATGCAAATCTCATAAATCCGGATTTACGATACAGCTAGACAGGAAGATTGTAACAGATATAGCTCCAGCTCCTATCTACAAACAATTACAGTCCCAATTTTCTTGTCCCTTATGAATCTTGCATCATTTGAAAATGTCTAGGTAGGCTGGACATGGTGGCACATGCCTTTAATCCCAGAACTCAGGAGTCAGAGGCAGGTCAACCTCTGAGTCTGAGGCTAGACTGATCTACAGAACAAGGTCCAAGACAGCCAAGGCTAGAAAGAAAACCTATCTCAGAAAAGAAAGGAAAATGAAAAGAAAAGAAAGAAAAAAAGAAAGAGAAAATGTCCATGCAAAGTATCCAGAAGTGCCAGAACCACTTTCCCAACAGTTCTATCACTAGAATTGAAGTTTGGACCTAGAGCAAGAAAGACAAGAAACTCAAGAAGAACCTGACTCCTGTCACCTAATCTAACTAGGTATGGAGAAGATGACAAGTGCTGTAAAATATCTGGAGCATTCTACTCTCACACAGCAAAGCCTCAAAAGTGTTTGATCAAGCCATCTACATAGTTACCTGTCCATCTCCCAGTAAAGTGAGCTGGAGCTAGGCAACGATGGCACATGCCTTTAATTCCAGCACTTTGGAGGCATAGGCAGGTGGGTTTAAGGACAGCAGCCTGGTCTACAGAGCGAGTTCCAGGAGATCCAGTACTACACAGAGAAACCCCATCTCAAACAAACAAACAAAAAATAAAATAACAAAAAGAGAGCTGGAGGTACTAGAAAGATAGATCAGAGGTTAAGAGCACTGACTGTTCTTCCAGAGGTGCTGAGTTTACTTCCCAGTAACCATATGGTGGCTCACTGTAGTCCCATTGGATTCAATGCCATCTTCTGTATGCAGACATTCATGGAGACAAAACATCCACATATATAAAATACATAAATAAATAAACCTTTGAAAGAGGAAGACGAGGAGGAGGAGACTTCTTACACTGGAAATGTAATCAGTGGTAGAGGGCTTGCCATACACACACAATGTGAAAGGTTTGAAGCCCAGCACCAGATGGAAATAAAAGGAAAAATATCTGCTATTGTAAATGTTCTAGTCCCTAATCCTTGGTCTTGTCCCTTAGAATCTTTATACACTTAACTGTACCAGCTTTGGTAGAGCCAAAGCTGGGCATGGTGGTACACACTGGTGATCCTAGCACTCTGGACACAGAAGCTACAGGATCACCAGCCTGGTCTATATAGTAAGTTCCAGATCAGCCAGAACAAGACTCTGGTCTAAAGAAAAACTTTACTCAGTGACTAAAGCACAGTACAAGCAAAAGGTCTTGAGTTTGGATTCCTAACACCTATGTAAAGACCAGGAAGAGCAACCACACACAGACACACACGCAACGCTAGTGCCATGGGTGAGACACAGGTGGACTCTGGAGGCTCACTAGCTAATCTAGTCAGAATGAAACAGAAAGTTCCAGTTCAGTGAGAGATTCTGTCTCAAAAACAAGGTAGACAAGTAATTGAGAAAGACATCCCCAGTTACATGTTCATTCATTCATATGAGCATGTACACATACACACAAAATAGAGAGAAGGATGGAGGGAAGGAAGGAAGGAAGGAAAGAAACATATAAATAGTGGAGCCAATTGGACTTTAGTGGCACATACCTATAATCTCAGAATTTGGGAGGCAGAGCAGGAGGATCAGGAATTAAAGGCCAGTCTTGGCTACATAGAGATATTAAGTTTGAGGTCAATCAGAGATATGAGTTTAACTCAAAAGATAATAATAATAATATTGATAGAGGAGCCTCTGCACTCAATGTCAAGTTTTCCATAAATCTATTCTGAATTAGTCATTTCTGAAATGTAAAATTTCCCATCGTTCTATTAAAATGTATAATTAAATTTAAAAATAAAAATGAAGGATGCAGGAGGGAAGAGTCTGTGTCATTGGCAATACATACTGATTGCTTAAAGAACAAGGAACCAGCTGGGCAGTAATGGCACCTTCAATCCCAGCATTCGGGAGGCAGAGTGAGGTGGATCTCTGTGAGTACCACATCAGCCTGGTCCAAAGTTTCAAGGTTACAGAGAAGCCCTATCTTGAAGAAAGAAAAAAAAAAAGAACAGGGAACCAAATGATTATAGTCCTTAGCATTTTGCTTTATTTTTGTTATTGTTTAGAGATAGCCCTGGTTGTCTTGGAACTCAATCTGTACACCAGGCTAGCCTGGAATTCAGAGATATGCATGTCTCTGCCTTCTGAGCACTGGATTAAAGTCGTGAGCCACATGCCATCTTTCCTTAAGCATGTTTTGTTGTTGTTTTTTGAGACACAGTTTCTCTGTGTAACAGCCCTAGCTGTCCTGGAACTAGCTATGTAAAGTAGGCTGGCCCTCAAACTCACAGAGATCCACCTGCCTCTGTCTCCTAAGTGCTGGCATTAAAGGTGTATGCTACCAATACCCGGCAAGTTTTGTTTATTCTGAAGTAGACAGTGAATTCATATAGTTCAAAAAATGCTAAGAAGCTGGGCGGTGGTGAAGCACACCTTTAATCACAGCACTCGGGAGGTAGAAGCAGGTGGATCTGAGTTCTAGGCCAACCTGGTCTACGGACAGCCTGGTTTTCCAGGCTATCAGGGCTACACAGTGAAACCCTGTTTCAAAAAACCAAAAATAAAATAAGTCTCCAAAAGTAAAATAAAAATATTGCTTAATACAATTTCCTGACTACCCAAAGTTTATAAAAATTTGAAATTTTCATTTACTTTAGTTAAAAAATTTTAACACTTATTTATTGGTGGCGTGGCACATGTATACCACAGCATTCATGAAGAAGCCAGAAGACAACTTGAGGGAATCAGTTCTCTCCCATGGCCTCGAGGGACTGAACTCAGATTGGCAGGCCAGATGGTAAGTATCTCCACCTGCAGAGCCATCTGCTCAGCCCCGAGAAGATGCCATTCTCTAAGTGCTACGGTCAAATTATTATTAGATATGTTAGTCTATGAAGCTGCAGCCATAGTTCATCCATTAAGAACACTTGTTGCTCTTTCAGAAGATCAGGATTCAGTTCCCAGCACCTACATGGTGGCTCACAACCATCTGTAACTACAGTTACAAGGGATCCAACATCCTCTTCTGACCTCTGTGGGCATTACACACACAGGGTACACCTACATACTCAGGCATAAAATAAGTATATGTAGTAAAAATAAAACTTCAGCCAGGAGGTGATGGCACATGGCCTTTAATCCTAGCAGTTTGGAGGCAGAGGCAAATTGATTTCTGTAAGTTCGAGGGCAGCCTGGTCTACAGAGCTAGGTCCAGAACAGCCAGGGCTACACAGAGAAACTCTGTCTCGAAAAACAAAAATAAATAAAATTTCAAAAAGATATTTAAATTAAAAACAACAACAACAACAGTATATTCAGCAGGACATGTTGGTGCTTGCCTTTAATCCTAGCACTCAGGAGGCAGGGGCAGGCATATCTTTTTGAGTTTAAGGCCAAACCAGTCTGCATAGCCAGTTGCAAGACAACTAGGAATACTAGTAAGACTATCAAAAAGCAAAAGGAAACAAAGAAAAATCTATTCAAGTCAAAATTATTAAGGGTCTTGGAAAAAGGGCCACAGAACAATGAGGGAGGTGAATAAGAAAATATACTTTACTAATAATAGAATTTGCTTTTAAATTCTTAAGCAAGTCAAAGATTCTAGCAGTTCCTCTACATTTACATTATATTATATGTATTCCTGGTGTTTTGCTTATGGGAAATATCAAAATGTCAACCATTGTTTCTATTAAAGGTCTTTAATGATATTGCATTTTAGACCTGTAATGAAACATGGTGTTGCTGCAGTTTGTAATGCATCTCATTAAACACATTAATAACATGCATTTAACTAAAAGGTCAGCTTACTTTGGTTAAAGTTTAGCTTTCCTATAATCACTTCATTTAAAGCTGTATAGCAAACTCTGGGAAGACAACAGAGTACCTGTTGTAAAAATGCTCTCAATTCTCCCATCTGTCCAAATCAGCCATTCGTGTTAAAAATTAAATGCCCAGCTATGGTAAAGCTCAGTGGCAGAACACTCGTTAGCATGCACAAAGCCCTGGGTTCATTTCCTAGCACTGTTAACAAACTTGCCAATATTTTTAAGTGATTTAATGGTTACAATATTGGTTTTTTGAGACAGTATCTCACTATGTAGGCCTGACTGTCCTGGAACTTGCTATGTAGACCAGGTTGACCTGGAACTCGGAGATCTACTGGGATTAAAGGTGGGGGCCACATGCAACTAGTAATGAGATTTTTAGGGCTGGAGAGACAGTTCAGTGGTTAAGTGCACATGACACTTTTACAGATGACCTATGTTTGATTCTCAGTACCTACATGGTAGCTCACAACCTAACTCAACTCCAGTTCCAATAAATCTAGTGCCTTCTTCCTGCCTCCAAAGGCAACAAGTATGCATGTGGTACATATAAATACATGCAGGCACTCACACATAAAATGAATAAATCTTTTTTTGAAAAAAAATTAAATCCTTATCTTTTATGCATGCACACTGATTTATTGAAAAATGAAAGGACATACATTATTTACTTCACAGTAGTCCAGAAGAAATAAGTTGTCAATATAAAGATAGATGTAGTAATACTGGCATGAATTCCAGGCAGGCAGTGGTGGTACACACCTTTAATCCCAACTAGTGATATTAAATGGGGGCTCACTGTGCTTACCTTCCTACTTTAATGCAGGCTATGTACATAACGTAGTATGTAAATTCAACTGGAATGTTCTGAAATAATCTGCCTTTTTCCTTGCACATCATTATCACCAACATAAAAGGCCTAATTCCTGAAATTGTAAGACTTGTTAAATGAAAATCAGAGGAAGAAAGCTAACATCTTTGGAGAAGTAGCTTTGTGTTTAAAAAAAAAAAAAACCTTAATTTTGATAAGGTTATTCTATGTTTAATCTTAATCTACACAGACATTAGGAAGTCACTTCATGGTTCAAGAAATATAATTGCCAACATACAACAGCAAAACACCTGGAGACTAAGTGCAGGTACTAGAAAAGTCAAGGAAATATTACATTTCTGTAAGGTAGATTTTGAAGTGCAGAACATCCCAAAGACTTGGTTCTCAGGAGTCTACAGTGCTAGAATATAGTTACAAGTCTATTGTTTTAAAAGCTATGGGTGAGGAGGGCTGGAGAGATGGCTTAAAAGTTAAGAGCACAGGCTGTTCTTTAAGAGGTCCTGAGTTGGAGTCCCAGCAGCCATCTATAATGAGATCTGGTACCCTCTTCTTGGCTGCAGTCATATGCAGGTAGAACACTGTATACACAGTAAATAAATAAATCCTAAAAAAAAAGCTACCAGAAAGAGAGTAAACCATAGTACAAGAACATATACTGAGCATTCACAACCCACAACCTAAGGACAGAATCCTGTATTCACTGTTTACACTGGTAGAGAGAAAGAGCTGGAGAGATGTCTCAAAGGTAAAGAATGCTTATCACTCCTGTAGGACTAGTAGAGTTCAGTCTCAAGTAAGGTGGATCACAACTGCTTCTGACTACAGCCAGGAGATCTGATGCCCTCCTCTTCTGGTCTGTAGAAGTACCTACACTCATGTGCACAAATGCACACACATAATTTTAAAAATTAAAAATTATATATATAAAGAGCTGGTGAAGAGATCAGCAAGGCAGTGTATTTGGTGTTACCAAAACCCAAAGCCCAAGAAAAATACTACAAAATTGGACCAGTGAGATGGCTCAGCAGGTAAAAGTACTTGTATTGCAATTCTGATAACCTGAAGTCACATAAGTACAGAAGGAGACAAGTTACTGAACAAAGTTTTCTGACCTCCACATATGGGCTGGGGAATGTATGCACTTGTGACTGCCTGCTTGATCTTTCATATTCTCATTCTCTCTCTTTCTCTCTCTCTCTCTCATACACATACACACACACACACACTCCACACAAATAATAAATATTAAAAAAAATTCTTCATTGAATGCTTCTGAAAGGCAATAAGGAAATCACTAGAAACCTACCTTTCCATACCAGTCTAAAAGGACAAGGTTTATAAGTATTACACTAGACTATAACACTAGACACTAGTTAGTTTAAACTACATAGGAATTCTGAATACTTGTAAGAAGATTATAAAAATACTGCAGACAGTGGGGATGGTAGTTATACCAGTGAGAACCATTCATATAGCTGAACATTGCCCAATGTCTTTCAACAGAAAAAGATAACTCTGGTACCTGTTATGGTGAGATGTGTGCCAGACATTGTACAATTAAGATGCTTTACATTGATTATGTTCTTTAATCCTCACAACCATATTATCCCTATCTTACTATGAAGTAACCTGGCCAAGACCACAGAGCTAATCAACTGCTGAGATGGTCTGTTAACCTAGGCAGAGTCTTAAGAGTACTCGGTATAGCACACAAGCTTGTACTCCTAGTACTAGGGAAATGGAGGCAGGAGGATCAGAAGTTCAAGGCTATCCTTAACTGCAAAGCAAGTTGGAGGACAGCCTGGCTACATGAGACACTGTCTCCAAAAAAAAAAAAAAAACTAAAAAAGATTACCTTTAATTTTTTTAGATTAAAAAAAGAAGAGGTAGAGGCAGAAGAATTAGTTCAAGGTTATCTTCCACTACAAAGCAAGTTCAAAGCCAGACAGGATACATGAGACCTGTCTAAAATTAAACAAACAAGCCTAAGCAGTCTAACTTTAACTGTTCTATAAGACTAAGCAGACTAGGCATGATAGCTCATGCCTTTAATCCTAGACCTCAGGGGCTGGAGAGATGGTTCAGAGGTTAAGAGCACTAACTGCTCTTCCAGAGGTCCTGAGTTCAATTCCCAGCAACCACATGATGGCTCACAACCACCTGTAATGAGATCTGGTGCCCTCTTCTGGCCTGTAGGCATACATGCAGGCAGAACACTGTATACATAATAAATAAATAAATCTTTAAAAAGGGGGGAAAAAAACCTAGACCTCAAGATAAATAGGCAGGTAGATCTAAGTTTGAAACCAGTCTGATCTACACAGTAAACCAGGCCAGCCAGGGTTATTCAGTGAGACTTAGTTTCAGTATTAAAAAAAATAAATAAAAATAAATGCAAAAGCAAAGTGAATAAGAATTAAAGAGAAGCCAGGCAGTGGTGGCACACGCCTTTAATCCCAGCACTCGAGAGGCAGAGGCAGGTGGATCTCTGTGAGTTCGAGACCAACCTGGTCTACAAGAGCTAGTTCCAGGACAGGCTCCAAAGCTACAGAGAAACCCTGTCTCGAAAAACAAAAAAACAAAAAAAAATTAAAGAGAGTAAATTCTACTGTTTGAATCTGGAATTGGTTATAAATTTGGCCTGTTTCATACCAGCTATAATAGAGCTATATAAATTGGTTATTCAGAATAATATACTGAAAAAATTATTATGAAAACTATCCAGATGGTGTGTATATAACATATTAAGTCATACTGTCATAAGAAGATGGAAGCAAACAAAACCTGGCTCCCTTCAGATGCGTAGAAATTCTGGTTATTAGATCCCTATCCTCTCAGAATGTAATACCAAATATTCCCTCCTTTTCCCTTTTCTACCACAACCTACATTGTCAGATGAACAAACATCTGTCAGAATGACTTAAGTTCACCAGGAGGAGGCAACTGGTTAAATGTAAAAGATTAGAAAAGAGAAGCCAGGCAGTGGTGGCACACGCCTTTAATCCCAGCACTCGAGAGGCAGAGGCAGGTGGATCTCTGTGAGTTCGAGACCAGCCTGGTCTACAAGAGCTAGTTCCAGTGCAGGCTCCAAAGCCACAGAGAAACCCTTTCTCGAAAAACCAAAAAAAAAAAAAAAAAAGATTAGAAAGATCAGAAGTGTTATAAAGCAGAAGTAAAGCAATAGTCAAGTGACCAAAGAAATTAAGTATGTAATGCTGTGGTGGTTCAAAAGAAAATGGTCCATAAAGGGGGTAGCACTATTAGGAGATGTGGTCTTGTTGAAGGAAGTGTGTCACTGTAGGGGTGGACTTAAGTTTCCCTCAGTACGACTTTCTGTAACTTCCCGTTGCCTGCAAGTTGTAGGACTCTGAACGATTCCTCCAGCACATCTACCTTTGTGCTGACATGCTTTTGGCTGTGATAACAATGGACTGAACCTCTGAATCTGTAAGTCGCCACCTCAATGAATGTTTTCCTTTATATGAGTTGTACATAGTCATGATATTTCTTCACGGCAACAGAAACCCTAACAAAGACAGATGCTATCTGTATTTTAAAATGAGTGTTTATAAAGACTCAGATAAGAGCTGGAGAGATGGCTCAGTGGTTAGAGCATTGCCTGCTCTTCCAGAGGTCCTGAGTTCAATTCCCAGCAACCACATGGTGGCTCACAACCATCTGTAATGAGGGTCTGGTGCCCTCTTCTGGCCTGCAGATATACACACAGACAGGATATTGTACACATAATAATAATAATAATAATAAAAAGACTCAGATAAGATCAATGAGTAATAAAATGAAAAAGACCTTAAATCTAAAATGTTTAAAACCAGCTTGGTAGTGGTGGCACATGCTTTTAATACCAGCACTCAGAAGGCAGAGGCAGGTGGATCTCTGTGAGTTCAAGACCAGCCTGGTCTACAGAGTGAATTCTAGAACAGCTAGAGATATTACACAGAGAAACTGTCTCAAGTAAAAAAGAAAAAAAAATTAAGATATCTAGAGCAGTTAGGTCTCATCCAAAGGCATCCTCAGAAATGAGGATACTAGGGCACTAAAAATAGCAAAGACATGCCCCAAAAATCTAAAAAAAAAAAAAAAATCAAAAGAAGAAAAAAGGATATATCATGTATTTAGGGAAAAGAAGGGAAGTCAGGAGAAGAGGTCAGGTGGTTTCTTTTCTTCTTTTGAAGACTTCACAACACATACAATTCTTAAAAGAATTTTTAAAAGGTTGCCCAGATTTCACAGAAAACAAACTTTGAGTATGGCAGGCCACAAAAAAAAAAAACTGTCTATAGGACATCATTCTAACCACATATTTTCCTACCAAAGAAATGCTTTTGCCAGAAATGGAGGTACATGTCTTTAATCCTGGCACTGGAGAAGTAGAAGATAGATTTCTGTGAGGCCAGCCAGGTCTACATAGTAAGACCCCGTCTAAAAAAACTAAAGTTCTCGAAGTTGCACATACACATCTTGAATTGTTTTCAAGTGATCCTGTTTAGAGGCAGTACCAAACTAGATGTCCTCAGTTTTCTTCCAAATCTAAGTCCACACTATAAAGGGTTACTGTGGTAGTTTGAATGTAATTGACCCCCACAATCTCATAGGGAGTGGCACTATTAGGAGGTGTGGCTTTGTTAAAGTTGGTATGGCCTTGATGGAGGAAGAGTGTCACTGTGAAGATGAGCTTAAGGGTTTCCTATGCTCAGGATACCACCCAGTGTCTCAGTCTACTTCCTGTTGCCTGCAAGATGTAGGACTCTCTTAGCTACTTTCCTAGCATGTCTACCTGCCAGCTGCCATGCTTCCCCACCATGATGATGACAGAACCTTTGAAACTGTAAGCAAACCCCCTCAATTAAATGTTTTCCATATAACAGTTGCAATGGTCACAGTGCCTCTTCACAGCAATAGAAACCCTAACTAAAACAGTTATATTTGGTTTTTATAATTTTTTTGTTTTTGTTTTGTTTTGGCAATGTTGCTTACGCAGCATGCCCTTAAATCCCTAGGCACAAGGGATACTCCAAAGTAACCAGGACTGCAGGTAGTGCACTAGCTTTTAAGTTTGAAAATGCAAACGAAAACATCTCAGTGTACAAGTTTGGAATAACCATGCCAACCAGGGCACATGTTTTCCCGTGCCCTGGCACTTTGGTGTCACTGAACACATAGGAGGCAACATCTTCCTCCTAGTTTAAGAGGAAGAAAAGCTGGAGTTTTATATCTGCTATTCATGAGCAAACTCTTTTAGGTGAACCATTGTCTCTAGTTTTCTCATCTGCAGAGTGAAAAAATTAGAAACCAAGTAACTTTTAAATTCTTTTTCACTCTAGAATTCTTTGGGCTTATACCTAAGTGATTCTCTCCCTCTGTAGTCAGTCTTTTTCCTCACTCTTTGTTACCCAAAGGAAAGATAGGAATAACACCATTTAACTTGTTCTAAAGTCCACCCTAACAAAGGAACACATCCTGTAAGCATGTGGTACAACCAGGACTGAGTTCAATTGCTCATTCTTTCTCTGTTGTTCTATACCTATATATTTTCAAATAGTTTTCCCTAAGAATTTAAAAAGTAACTCAGCTAGGAGTAGTGGCACATGCCCATAATCCCATCACTTGGGAGGAAGAGGCAGGCAGATCTCTGAGATCAAGGCAAGTCTGGTCTACAAAGCAAGTTCCAGGATACCCAGCACTACACAGAAAAGCCCTGTCTCAAAAAAAAAAAAACAAAAAACAAAAAAAAAAAACCCTAAAGATTTTAAGAAGTAACTCAAAAAGCCAAGTATATCAAGTAATACTGCAAAACAGACATGGCTTGAGCACCTGATCTACTTCAAAGTTGCCTTCATTTGATACCGCCACTATTCTTAAGAGAAATGCTAGTTATTTAACCTTTTGGATAAGATCAAGTGAAAATAAAGAACTGAAACTAATATTCTACATTATAGTATCACTAAAATGAAAACATCTTATTTTTTTTACATCCAACTCAGTATACCCCCAAAATGATATGAGTATTCTTACTATTTTTTAGAGCAATGGCAAATTCTGGGCCACCTTTGTCCTTGAAGACTGGAAAAACATTTGGTTGAGGCAACTGATTGGTAGTCAACAGAGCTTTCTGTAGTTTGATCCTTCCTTCCAAGAGCTGGTCCCACAATGCTGAAGAAAAAAATGAAAGAGAAGCCATCTCTTAGTCAGGAATTCTTTCTGGGCTGGGGACTAAGGAGGAAGAGGAAGAAGCACCAATCTCTAAGCAGCATGCATTATGATGTTCGTGCCATAGAAACATTCTCCATTCTAGAAAATAAACTCTCCCTCTCTTGATGGAAATACTTGCTGTGAGAGAGGAAACCCTAATACATGACAAAAAAGGAGAGAACATGTTCCTCTTCAATCTTCCCCAAGGTTAGAGCAGAGCCTGCTAAGCAGCAAAACAAGAACTAGGGTGCAGGCTTCTGGGTAAAGTGAGGTATGTCACAGACTAATTAGAAGGGGTACTGGAGAAACAGAACAACCAAAATCAAAAAGCAGATTAACGTAAACTCTAAAAACCAAGCAAGTAGCAAAAGTACACACACACACCTATCTGATTCTTCACAGCTCTTCCTTTCTCCACTTCCTCAGAAACTTTGACACTGGAGAAGGCCATCACCACACCATCATCTTCACTGTTCCTGTCTCCTTCCCTGTCTTCTTCACTTTCACCTTCTAAGTTTTCCTCAACATCTCCTTCTTCCATGCCACTCTCATCCTCTTCCTCTGCCTCACTGCTCCCAAGGTCATCCATTCCTTCTGTAAATTTCTCAAAATCACTAATGCCCTGGAAACTGAAGCCTGGCATTTCTGTAGAACGCCCTCTGCCCTTCTTCTGAGCCGGACTGATCTTCAAATCATTGTCAGCATCCTCTTCCTCATCAGCACTTAGCTCCTCCTCTTCCTCTTCCTCCTCAGATTCTTCCAGGCCCAGGCCCTCTGAATCCCCATCTCCAGATTCTTCTTCATCAGATATTTCTTTGTCTAAATCATAAGAAAAAAAAGGGGGGACAGGGCCACATCTTTCATTTCAATTAATGAACTGTAGCATCTACTATGAAAGCTAACACGCTACTGTGCTCTATTAAACCAAACAAACATTTACTATATATGTACTATTTCTAAAATGCTAAGAGGAAACAAAAACAAACAGAACATGAGTTCAATCTAAAAAAATATAGTGAAGACACAGGCACAAAAGGTATAATTACAAGAAAAAATAAAAAGTGCTTTGAAAAAACTTCATGCCAGCCATGGTGGCTCATGACTATAATCTCAGTACCCAGGAAGTTGAAGCAGGACTGCTTGAGTTCAAGTCCAACTTGGTTTATATAATGAGCACTAGAGAAGCCAGGGCTACACAGGAGACCTTGTCTCAGAAAAAGAAATAAATAGAACATTTCAGCTAGTGTTTGGCAATTAGATCAGTCTTCCCAAAGCTACATCTGAAAAAATAGGTATCATTATCTATTCCAAATGCATACAAATAACCAAACACCTATCATGTGTCAGCTATCAAGACTAAAAGAAGTCTTTAATATCTGCTGTGCTGGTAAATATGTAATTTGTTTATTTTATTATAGAAGACCAGAGTTAAGACATTTTGGACTTTTAAAGATTTTGAGTGTTTTTTGAAATTGGATTGTATTTTATAATATTAATATGAAACTTTAGAGACAACACGTAGAAAGTTATGGCTTAGAGTGATGTGTCTATATATTAAATTGACAAGGGATAGATTGTACTGGTTAGTTTTAACTGTTAATTTGATACAATTTGACACAATCTAAGCTCACCTGGGAAGAAAGTCTTTTTTGGTAAGGGGTATAGCATCTCACTATATATTTCTGGTAGACAAGGCTGACCTCAAACTCAGATACTCACTTGCCTCTGTTTCCTGAGTGCAGGTGTTAAAGAAGCATGTACCATCATGTCCAGCTCTAGAAAGAAAAGTCTTAACAAGGAATTATGTAGACCAGGTTGATCTGTAGACATGTCTACAGGAATTATTTTGATTGATAATTAATGTAGAAAGACCTAATCCATTGTAGGCAGCACCTATGCAGAGGGTCCTAACAGTATAAGACAGGAAAAACAGAAAACTAGCTGAGAGCAAGCAAGTAAAGATGCATTTGTTCTCTCTTTGCTCTTGATCTGCACATAAGGCCAGCTGCTTCCAGCTCCTGTCACTGTGATTTCCCTGCTACAATGAACTAAAATCCAAAAATGTAAACTGAAATAAATTCAATTCTTCCCTAAGTTGCTTTTTGCCAAAGTATTTTTATCATAGCAAAAGAAATGAAACTAGGATACCTGTGGAAAGAAGCTGTCTTTATGGGAGTGTTAGATAGGCATGCCAATAATACTTTACAACATCATCAATAGACAGTATATAGAAAAGGTACCATGGTGTAGGAGGGTTCTCCTGTATTTGGGTTACTCTCATTGGTTGAATAAAGGACTGGCTAGCCTATAGGAGAGGACACAGCCCTTACATGGGCGGAGTAGACAGACCAGAAGGTGGTGAGAGAGAAGGAAGTAGGCAGATGCCACGATGCTTCTACGCGGGACGGACTTTGATTAGACTCATGCCGGTAAGCCACAACACGTGGTAACATACAGACTTTTATAATGGGTTAGTTTAAGATGTAAGAGTTAGCCAAGAAGAGGCTAGTGATAATGGGCCAGGCAGTAATTTAAATGAATCTAGTTTGTGTGTGATCATTTCGGGTACAAGAAACCGGCAGCTGAGCAGGCCAGCGGCTGGGGGCTGGGAGCTGGAAGCCAGGTGCCAGGAACACAACCCACACCTCCTCTTACTGCAACAGTTTGGCAAGAGTACCAAACTAACACACACCTGTAACCCTGGCATTAGGAAGCCAGGCAGGAAAGTCAAAGCAAGTTCAAGGCCAGCTTTGGCTACATACTGTGTTTTGGGCCACCAGGACTACCTAAATTCCTTTCTGCTCCTCCCCACACTCTAATGCCCATCTTCCCTAAAAAGAAGGAACCACTTGACCTTCTAGAAAAAGATTAGAGATGACTTAAGTGGAGACATTATAAATTTACTTACGAAGCTCATCAAACTAAGAAGAGGTAAGGAAAAGAACTAGAGACTGCACAAGAGGAAGTGGGAAAGTGGAGGTACATGAACCTAGAGGATTACCAGAAAATCAGGACCAGTCCTGTTGTCTATGGGAAGGAGTTGAAACTTTAAGGAAAATAAAGAGTTTATGAAAACATTAAGTCTTTGGTACTTCTTTCAAGAAATAAGCCTTAACTTGCTGGATATGGTAGTACAGTACATAGCAAGTTTGAGACTAACCAGAATGACATGGTAAGCCTCTATCCTAATTTTTTTAAAGATTTTATTTATTTATTATGTATACAGTGTTCTGCCTGCATGTATGCTAGGACACCAGATCTCATTATAGATGGTTGTGAATCACCATGTGGTTGCTGGGAATTGAACTCAGGACCTCTGGAAGAGCAACCAGTGCTCTTAATCTGAGCCATCTCTCCAGCCCCTCTATCCTAATTTTTTTGTTTGCTTGTTTTTGATTTTTGGAGACAGGATCTTACTGTGGCTGGAACTTGCTAGGAAGACCAGACTGGTCTTGAACTCAGAAACTCATGTGCCTCTGCCTTCCCAGTGCCTCAAGGGAAAATAAATAAAACACACAAATTTTAAAAGCTTCAGATAGGCTGTCAAAATTAAAAATATAGAAGTGAAAAATCAGTAGAACTCTTTAAGTTTAATCATTTCTCAAATTAAGAAATTTCCATACAACACAGCATAGATATTAGATTCAATCTGCTTTCATATGAATTCTGGCTCTTCTACTTAGCAACTGTATCACTTTTACTTAACCTATTAGTCCTTCACTTTCCTATTTGTAAAATGAGAATAAATAATATCAATTTCTTGGGCTACGGGAAAGAGTCAAACGATAATGATGTACTATTTTTACTTTTTTAAAGATTTACTTACGTCTGAGCGTTTTGCCTCCATGTACACCTCTAGTGCCTACAGAGGAACTGGAGTCATGGATGGTTGTGAGTCTCCCTGTGGGTGCTGGGAATCTAATCTGGGTCCCAAAAGAGCAAGTGAATCCAATTGACCCAATTTTTGATCAATGGACCAAGTTGCTCTTAATTACTGGACTATCTCTCCAGACCTTATGCTAATATTTTGGTGGCCCTTTGTCCCAGGCTCTCAGAACTTAAAGAGCTAACTAGTGGCTGACACATGGTGAAAACTCAATCTCAACATGACCTTCTGCTTCAGTCTCCCCTAGTTCTGAAATAACAGGAGCATGCCTCCCTGGGCTTTAGGATTCTCTTAAAGTGAAGTGGTGACCTTGAAGGCCCTTCCTAGTACCAAATCAATGGTCTCTCCTAAAATGAGTAGGGACACACTGACTTCCAGAAGGCATCCATAAACAAAACAGCAAGAGAAGAGTTTCGGGTATGTCTACTCACCAGAGGACCCTGGCAAAGTCTGCTCCCAATGGTCTTCTTTCCAAGCTTTCCTAGAAGTGGTCTTGCCAGAATACCTTTTGTCTGTGTCCAAGAGGGAGGATGATGCCAGTTTTCGAATGCTACTCACTGCCAGATCACCTTCCTCCTCTTCCCCTTCATCAAACCTGTCAATCACTCTGGCTCTAGTGGCTATGGGGAGGAAGGAAAATAGAATCTTAGGTTAAAAAAAAAAATCTTTAATAGGAACGCAATTAAACAATTTCAACTCCACACCCCACCTTTCTGTGCTAGGTGAGTATTCTTACCAACTGGGTTATATCCCCAGCCCTCAATTCATAAGTGTCCTCTCAATTTCCACTAACTTACAGGAATAGGGAATTTATTTCTGCTCTCTAGGGAGACAACTATCACATTGATGTCTGTTTCTGAATAGAAAGCTACCTCCCTGCATCTACTAGCAGATTGTTCCTACACCTTGACTCTATAAATCTAGTCTGATTCCTCCTTTTCCATAGGGTTTTTATTTCTTTTTCTTTTTTGGAGGGTCTGAAAATTAAATTCAGGGCCCCAAGTATGTCAGCCACATGCTCACAGAACTTAATTCTTCCTCAACATGTGACAGTCGCTCCAATATCAATCTGCCAACAAGTTTATAGTCACTCTGTCCCATCCCTCCAGTTGTCCTCACTTACTGTGGCTTAAACAAACCCGTTTCCTCACCTGCTAGTCCTACACCACGACTCCTAATCTCTTCTGTTATACCTTCCTCACAACTCTCTGACTCAAGCCTAAAGCACAATTAGTCCCAACTAGTCTCAGAACAGGCTTAAGGAGGCTCAGTCTGTCATCAGAACGTGGGCAAATGTCTTAAGACCTACCATTCCTTAAACAGCACCAGAGAATCCTACTTTTTTCCTTTTCGAAGCAAGTTTTTACAGGCGGTCAACTTTAAATACACAAAAATCTGAAACTCATCAGACTCCCTTCTCCTTTCTAAGGTAATACCAGAAAAGGGCATCCTAAATAACTGCCAGTCGGCTGCCAGTAGCTCCGTGCAGCTACCCCCAAGCCAGAGTCCGTGTGCCCGCCCCGCCTCCCCTCAACCCAAGTCTGGACTGCACGTTTACAGCAGGTGTCACCCTCCACCCCTCAGGGGGTCAACCCTCCCGAAACACAATTTTCCTCAGCGCAATGAGAAGAGCAGGCCCGAGGGCCAGCGGCCCTCCACGGCCCATAGCTCTGCACGTGGCCGGCCCCAGTCAGGCCTCACCCTCCTCCGGGTCGGCCTCAGGATCCGCCTCACGCGGTCTCGGATTCAACAACTGTTCCAGCTGCAGAGCCAAGGGCTGCGACCCAGCCATGGTCACCAGGTCACAGTCGGAGCTGCGCTCGTGAACCTGCAGCCCCGAGCCCGGGCCCGACGTTCCAGCCCGGGTGCTCCCGCCCGGCACTACTCCACACCACAAGAAGAAACCTCCAGGGCCGGCGCTCAGCTCACGGATAGGCAACTTCCGGGAGGCGCGCGCCGGAGGGGCGGGGTTTCGCGTCACCACAGGCGTTGCTAGGCTGGAGACGCAGGCCCGCGAAACCTGGGAGGGAGCGCAGCCGGCCTAACGCGCGTGCGCTGGGGACCAGGGCCGCGCGGCGCGAGGCGCGGGAGCGCGCAGGGGCACATGACCGCCTCTAGCGAGGAACATTGATTGCGTTTCGAGCTTCCAGGGTCCCCTAAGCACAAAATAATGCCTCAAGCTTTGTGCGAGGTTGGTTTAGGAATGAAGCGCGTAAAGTACTCGTGGCTCATGATTGCTGGCTGATTTGTGAAAGGAGTAAAGGATAAGCCTCTCGAACCTCAGGTACTCGAGCAAGCACAGACAGGGATTCCAAACAGGGTTTTTCACAGTGTGGAGGAGCCCAGGCACACATCTTCCAACTCTCAGCAGCCAGGATCTGAGAGGCCTGCATGTGTAAATGTGTGGCCAACTGCGATCTTTATCTTTATTTAGGGATAATTAGGAATCGCGATGCTTGTAAGGCAAATCAAAACCATTTCTGTAGCATCTTGTGCCCCCTTTTCTGGGCAAGCAAAAAAGGGGGCAAGCGGTTAGAATTACTCTACTACATGTCCCTCAGTATTAATAGCTTTACTGTTCTAAGATGGAGTGACTCAGCCCCCGGAAACTGATGAACAAATGCAGACGAGAAACCCTTCACTCAGTTCTAACATTAGATGGTTAGACTCAAAACATAAGGACCTTAATGAGATCAATGTAATTGCACCCAAACACATGAAGATACGCAATCACTTTACATTCTCTTCCCTTCATAGAGCGTTTCTTGACTGCCCACTACGTGGCAGGCACTGTTAGATGAAATACAGGATGAGTAAGTTAGAGCCTCCACACAGTGACCAGCCTTCTGGCCAGCAAACAAGAACTGCAATGAGGAATAACAAATTTGAGCATAAAGTGTCCTACGCTGATATGTTGGAGGTCTTCCGCGAAGACTTAAGATCTTCTGTAAGCAGAAAAGCTGCCATTCAATGAAAAAGACATAAGTAGGCCGGGTGGTGGTGGGGCCTTTAATCCAGCACTCAGGAAGGGAAGTGGAGGCAGGCAGAACCTGATCTACAGAGCAAGTTCCAGGACAGCCAAGACTACACAGAGAAACCCTGTCTCAAAAAAAAAAAAAAAGCCATTAGTAATACATAATACACTGTGACTGTACCTCATTTCTGTTTGTACATGGAGACAGAGTCTCTAGCCCAAGCCGGCCTCCACCTCCAACACGCTAAGTAGCTGAAGATGACCTTATATTCCTTAGTCAAGGGGGATTATAGGCACGTGCCACTACACCCTGTTTGTTCAGTGCTAGGGACTGAACCCAGAGTTTTGTGCATGCTAAGTAGGAACTCTTCCAGTTCTAGATCCCCAGCCCAGTACCATTTCTTAAGTATGCTCCAGGCCAATTGGATCCCAAAGCAGACCAATGTTAGATATGTATCTGGTAGTTCCCCAGTGGAACCCACAGGAAGACAGTCCCTGACTGAGAGTCTTCAGAGACCCTCATATTCAGGCTATAAGAGAGATTACTCCTTTAGCCTTTCCCATGCCTCTCTCCTAAGTGGCTCTTGAGTGAAGAAGACCAGGGCTACAAAAGAGAAACAGAGACTGTTAGAAAGTCTTTCAGTCATGGAGGGCAAAGAATGTTAGACCAGACAAAGAAAATCTTTGCATTACTGAGTAGTTAGAGGGCTTGCTTGTTTTTAAGGGTGCCTTCTGTGATTTCTGGCATGTGCCTATATCAGAGCCTCCATAGCAAAACTGTGCTCCTCTGTCCTCTACAAATTGCCATTGCCTTGGGCATAAGGAACAAAAATGTTCTCCCACCCCACGTTTAGTCAATTACATCCCCAGATCCTCTTCCCTTGCTATTTCAGGCACTAAGACCTGCCCTTAAAGGTAAGGAGGAAAGAGTTAAGTGGAAAGGGAAGCAGGACAGAGACCATCTTGAAACTGTTGTGCATACTGCTGGCCTATTCGTGGCCAGTTAAACTGAGAAAACAAGATCATAAGATGCCATAAGCCTTTTACCAGCTCTCCCTCTCCTGTCTTGGCTGTCCCTGACTTGGGACATTTTTAGGAAGGAGTCAAGAGCTCTTTACTCTTGCCACACATATCCTAGGCTCCACAAAATTGCTTCCCCTGCTTTCCTACCCCAGGAATTTTCTTCCTGGAGAGGAAAAGGAATGGCAGAGCTTAAGGTCCAACTAAGTGAAGCTGAGGCATAGGGCAAGGGAAAGACCACTCAAATGTTCTGGGGCCCCTTCCCCAGTTGCATTCTAGTTTCTTGAGAGGTGGCTGAAGGGCTTCAGACTAGGGTAGAGTGGGATTGGAGGTGGAGGGTGGGTTGTGGGAGGGGCCAGTAAATGGCAGTATAGCTTCCTAAAGAAATGTCAGCCTTTATGTTTTCTACGATGGAGAGCAGATGGGCTGAGCTGAGAGGAGCATAAAGGTGAGCAAAGTGGCAGGAATAGCCACCCATAGGCAGAGGTAACTAAATTAGATATCGCTCTGATACCAGAAACCAGATTCTGACCTATCTGTCTTCCTAAACAACATCAGCCTTGGGTCCCAGACCCCTGACAGGGCCTGTCCCGGTTCTCCACTAATTCACCTGCCTTCTTGCCTGCCCTTGCATCAGGAGAAGTTGAGTAGGGGAGCTTTAAGTCCCTCCTCAGCTTAGATGGAGACTGGAACCCTAATTACAGGTGTCTGGAAGCACAGAAGTGGGGGCTTTAAGCTGTCTTGGGGAAGAAAAGTGCTTGCCAAATTTAGCTGTGAAGAGGCTTCCCTCTCAGATGGGAAGGGGAGATGGGGGACCAAAGGGCATTTCCCTCCTTCCTGGCAGTCTCTCCAGGAATGGTTTCCTGCACCCCTGGGCCAGAGATAGGCAGCAGTTGTGAATGCAACCCAGCCACTACCATTTCTCTTCCTCCCCCAGCCCTGGGTTCCAGATTAGACTGCTGAGCATTACCACCTGTTCCCGTCTTCGCTGGGTTTCACAAAGACCCACCAAGGGAAAAGACCGCGCCACTGGCACGCAGTTACAAGAACTGAATCTATGTCGCCTGCCCACTTCTTAAAGCATTTCTTATCAAATACTCCGATAGCACAATAAAGCTGCTAAATAATTTAGTACCCTTGATAGGAAAATGCCACTTCCTGATGAGCATACGTTTGGTTAAATGAATGATTTTAAGAGGGAGGGTTCCAGGGTGGTGGCTATAATGAATGTTAGCTGTGGTTTAATGCATATAAATGCTCAAAGGGGAAAACACGCAGACCCAGTGATTGCATATGAAGAAAATGTGCTGTATGCAGCGGCTAGGAGTTTCCAAAGTCTCCCTTGTATTTCATAAATTTTTATTTCTGAAAGAAGACAGCCAGATTCCTCCCTGATAGTCATTAGTTAGATAAGCCATCGAAGAGGTGCAATGAAATATTGCTTACTCTAAAGTCTTCTCTGCAGAAAAGATAAACTTGGCTCTGTCTTACAAAATAAGGAAATGGGTACTGGAAATTGCATACAAGTTAATGTAAAAATGATTTCAAAAAAATAAGATATGATCCAGACTGAAATCTAGGCAATATGATAAAGAAACCCTAGGGCCCTGATATTAAAACTCTCATACACCTACACATTAGTATTTCATAGTAGAAACATTCACATTTCTTTCATTTCTATTGGAGGTTTGGATGAGATTGAACTATTCTCAAAACCCTGTATCTATTGGCAACTTAACTCCAAGTTGCAATTTGATTTCTATATTAGTTATTTTTGTTGAAACTTAGTATGTATGCTATGCCAGACAAAATAGTTTTCCTTTTGGAAAACTTCAAATGTAGTAAATACCATCCAATAACAATTTCATATCAGTACTGTGAAAGGGATTAAAGTATTTCATTTCTAGTTATACTTTATATTCGTGTTAGGTTATCTTTCAGCTCACCAAATTAGAAAGCAGGATTATCTATGGAAAATGAATTGAAGCTGAAAAAGACCAGGTCTAACTATCTATTTACAAGTATGTGACATTCCCAAGCCTGGCTTTGCAAGTGCCGGGAGGAGAAGGGGGTGCAGGCTCTCTCACCTAATCACAGACCCGCATCACTCTGCTTTCTTTTAGCTGTGGATTTGATTTCTATTTCCAATTCTATATTAACTTATCAGCAAATCTCTTTAACTGTATCAGTTAAACCCACAGAATGCAAATCTGTATTTAATAACAGTGAGAGGAAAAAAAAAGTTTGGTGAAGGGTTTCAGCCATGTCCAAGGTGAAAGCATCACCCCAGTCTTATCTCCCTCCCTACTGACTTCTGAGGGTCCACTCAGCACGCTATTGGGACTTCCCTCCAGTCGCTGAAAACATGGGATACCACATCAATTATCTAAACATCAGGTTTTCTATTTTTATTAAAAACTCACAAATTTATTCAACATGTTTTCTTTCATACAGTGAATGGTCTAATATGCACTGGAGGTCACACAAGCTTAGGTTTATAGAACAATAAAAGACATATGAGAAATTTAATATATAAAGGAACAAGTAGCAGCTGCTGACTGCATATTTGACCATAAAATTTAAATATTTTGGACTTTTATTTTAAAGACACAAAAATAAAACCTGTGTGGGTCTATATAAGTCATATTAACAATTTCATGAATGTTCAACAGGACTAAAAATTAGCAAAGATGTTTTTTTAAACCTTGTAACACTTTTTTTTTAACACTTTCTCAAGTTGCTGGTGCCAGGCACCATTACAGTATTTGTGCTATACTTTGTTCTATTTGGCAACTGTCTGGATATCATGTTTCCCTTTGCCTCGTGTAAACACCTTTTTACATACTAGCACAGTGAGCCGCAAGCCCTGCAAATCTGTCAGAACATCTACAGGAAAAGAAAAGGAACAATTTTGGTTGATTGCTCAAAACATTTGTTTTTGAACAAGAGGTTTCAAAACAGGATATATTAATAAAACACTGAACTCCTGAATTTAACATTATACGTAAACAGTTGACTGTTTTTAGTTCAATAGTCTCTTTTTTTTTTAAACTTTCGTGTAAAGGTAGAGTTTTTTTTTTTGTAGAGGTGATGTTCAAGTCATTTTACTGAGAGGTGTGGCTGGAGAGATGGTGTGTGTGTGTTGTGTGTGTGTTGTGTGTGTGGAGAGGGAGAGAGAGAATTTGTGAAGGTAGAAGAATTGAGAGCTTTACATTAAAATTTTGAAATTTTGGCTAAAACAAAAATCAAAAACCCGGATAGACAAAAAAAAATATATATAGTCCCACCTGATGCACAGCAGGTCGGTGTTTCTGAAGCTATTAAGAGTTTGTTGTCGTCGCTGAACTCTGAGACAACACTAAGATCTCCCAGAACTAGGACCCTCTTGACTGGAAAGCCCCTGACAACTTCTCCTCCCTCACCCGGCAGAGCGCCTTTAGGTTTCCCTCCCCAGTCTCCTGGCATTGCCCAGGACTGTTCAAGGCTGCAGCTGTCAAAGTCGTCTTCCAGCTCCGCCGCCGCTGTGGAGTCTGTCCATGGATCCAGACCCAGGTTGAAGGTTGGGGATAGCTGAGAATTCCCCTTCAGGAGCCCCAGTTCTGCGTTTTGCCAGCCGGTGTGTGGATATTCCAGCTCTACCATGAGGCAGATTTGGATCCTATTTTGGACCCCCTTTGCCTTCCAGTCTCCCCCATACTGGAATGGTCCCCGAGGCTGGAGGAAGTGGAGCAGGAGGCTTGCTTTTTATGTTTTTTTCCTATTTTTTTTCTTAAATAAAAATTCGTCTCTGTACAACCACGAGATCCCGTGGCCCATGCGAGGCCCCGCTACCACACGGCTGCCTCGTTCATTTCAGGAGGATGGGACAGGTGGTTCCCGTAGCTGGCCCCGCCGTTGACCGACAGAGATGAGAAGGGTGGACTGGGTCCGAAGACCTCGGCTGACATGGAGTGTAGAGGCCCAGGCAGGCTGGGCTCAGGACTAGGCGAGTCCCCTGGGGGATGTGCCAGGATGTCGGTGAATCGCTGTGCCTCGCTGGAAGGGTGGTGGCCAGGCAGCGGGTGGTCCAGACCTCCCAGCGGCGTCCCCGAAGGCCCAGATGATGGCACAAAGGGTAGGTCCACTGGCGTCTGGGCCTGCGAGGATGGCGGTCCTTGCGGGAAGAAGTCGTAATTGCCCCCAGGACCATAGTACTCGCTCTGGTAATCTGCCGACCAGAAAGGAGGTGTCAGAGCACAACCCCGGGTCTAGTGAGATCACAGGGCAGGAAAGACCTGGCAGCAGGCATCTCAGGGCAGCTCGGGGAACTAGCTGTTGGAGAGGCACCAGAGCAGGAAAGGCGACTTGGCATAAAACTCAGCGCTTCTCCCTTCCCGGGACCCCCTTCTCACCGGAGCTGGGCGAGAAGCCACCTCCCCTGACTTCCTCCGGATCTTTGCCCCCTCCCCTCAACAGAAAGCGAGCGATACCTCCTGCGCTGCCACCCGCTTCCAGCGAAGCCGGCTCGGCCTGGGCCCGCCTTGCCGCTCGGCCACACTCACCTCCGTAAAAGGAGAAGGGGCCGTTGGGGATGAGCTCGCCGGGCTCCAGGCGGTCCACCAGCGGCCGCATCCGGCGGGGACTGCGGAAAAAGGCGTGGCGCCGCGCGCCCAGCGCGCTCAGCTGCTTCATCCTCCGCTCCTTGGAACGTCGATTCTGGAACCAGACCTGAAGCACACAGGCACAGAATGAGACCGCAGAGACCCCACTGGCCAACCGGGTGTGCAACGGAGGCCCAGTCGCTCATCCCTCCACTGCCACTAGGTGTGTTTGTGTGTTGGCGGTGGTGGTCTCTGAATGAATAGTACCAGGCCAAGGATAGGTGTGCAGGATTCCCAAGAAGGGTGCTGAGCAGACTACTCCTTGTGACTTTGTAGTCCCACTATTTCCAGCAACCACACGCTTAGCATTACATTATCTTAGGGATCATAGACATTGAAATGCTTCAAAATAGTGTCACATACACAGCTTTCCTTTCAGGGTCTCTTGTTGGTCCCTACCCCCATATCATGTAGTGACAAGAGATACAGAAAGCTTTCTGCTGATTGTTTCCCAAGGGTAGTGACACCAAAACCCACAATCTCCTTTTCACACCCTCACAAAATCTCGACGTGCCAAACATACTTAGCCATAGCCTCTCTCCAATAGTGACAGGCACACAAACCCATATTCATGAGCACAAGCTCACACAGCCTCCTAGAGGCTGCCCTTCCAACCCTTGGACAGGCACATCCACCCACACCCTCACCTGGCCTCTAGGCACTTTGATTAGACACACGGTACAGCAGGGCCAGACTCCTGGTATCCGAGACACACTCTAGTCTGGCATCTTCCCAACGCAGTGGCCCAGCTATCTGCAGAAGGCTTAGCCTCTCCATCCTACATCAGGCTGCATCTAGGCAGAGCTGTCTTCCCACCAAACCATCTCTCCTTCAATTCTGGGCACCCCACCTCCTTGGGGAGGACAAGCCTCTGCTTTGGCGCTTTTCTAACTGGGGCTCAAAACTCACAAATTTGGGGTTGGGGAAATAGAGGGAGAGCTTGTTGTACAGAAACGGGAGGAACTGGATGACTCTGGAGCCCACAGCCACCTCTCTGCTCCTTAACAAGGGCGAGAAAGGGATAGGATGTGTACAGAAAGATGGACTTTAGCTGTTGCTACTGTGATGGTGGACACTGTTTTCCTCCAGCTTTATGGTGCGCTCCCCGTCCTTTTAGCTACTGTCACCTCTGTGGGCTTTTTCTCCTCATATCCCAATCTATCAGGACAGCCTTTTCCTACTCCCACTCACTTCTTCTCCTACCCCCAAAGCTCTGGGCTCTCCCAGGCTCAGCCTAGGTTCCCTGAGTGGCCACATGAGCCTATGGGGAACAGAGTGGCAAACCAGGGTTCTGACCTGGATGACCCGCATGTTGAGGCCAGTCTCCTGGGCCAGTTGCTCACGGATATGGCGTGTGGGCTTGGGTGTAGCTGCAAAGGCTGCCTTCAACGTCTCCAACTGCTTGGCTTTGATCGTGGTTCGGGGTCCTCTGCGTTTGGCACCTAGGTTCTGGTCATCGTTTTCATTGCTCCCACCTTCCTTGTCCGACACGTTGGCACTTTCAGAGTCCTTGGCATCATCCTGCGATGGGTCTTGGGAATCCGGAGATAAACTAGGGTCACTGCCTGTGGTGGCTGGGAAGAGAAAAAGGAATGATGAGCCAGGGTCCTTTCTTTCCTCCCTGATACTCACCATCTAGCCAGTTGGGAATCCTGGTCTCACCAGAATGGAGGCTGTTCTCTTTGGCGACACTGCTGTTACTCAGGTAATCCTCTTTACAAACGAACTTGTTCTCATCGATGATGTAGAGCTCCTCGCCGGTGGAAAGCTGCTTGTTACACATCATGCACGTGAAGCAGTTGAGGTGAAACACTTTGCTTCGCGCTCTCCGCACCAGATCGCTTGGCGATATGCCCTGCGCACAACCCGCGCATTTGGTACCGAAACATCTGCGTAAGGTGTGGGGAGATTAGAGAGAAGTACAGGAGACAGGGTGAAATAAAAGCCGCCAGAGGAAGAAGAAGAAAGAATGAATATGAAAATTTATTAAACATAAAAGGAGGCAGGAGCGATCGCGGGACATTAGTGAAAACGGAGGGAAAACATTCGGTCAGTGTTAACGGCCCAAACTGCACCCTACCTCTAATCTCATGCCTCCACATAATCCCCCAGGAAGAAAAAAAAAAGCGTTGTGAGAAAAGGTTTCCAAGTGGCTACTAGGGCGGAAGGGAAACCGAGCACACATTTTCCGATTAGATTCAGAGAAGTCAAATTTGAGCTAAGAGCTCCGCAGAAAGGTCCCGTTCTATACCGCTAGCTTTGCCTTTATTTCACGACAAAAAGACGGCGGGGGGGGGTGTTGGCAAAGTCGGATCCCGCCCTGAGTAAACAAACACTGACTCAGAGAGAGCCTTGGTGGCTGTAGCTGGGCAGTAGAAACGTTCGTGCGCAAAAGCCTGGCAGATTGGCGCTAGCGGGAGTCGCGGCCGGGTTGAGCTGGCTTCAGGAGTCCCGCTGAGCTTAGCCGCTAGCCAGGCTCCGTGAGCTCCGCAGCCCGTGTGGCTTGCGCTCTCCGGCACGGATCCAGCCCTTGTGGAGTGAAAACCCGAGAAGTCTGCGGAAGCCCCAAAGCTCAGCCTTTCCGCTATAGCAGCTCGCACCTCTTTTAGCTTCACAGGTCCTCTACAAACACGAACCGCGCGTCCCGAATCGTCGCTGGGGACTGCGCTTCCTGGTCCTTCGGGCAAAGGAGACCCGGTGGCTTCAAACTCTTTTCCAGATTTGATCAATCCTCACAAACCAAACCAAAATAGCGAAATAAAGTGTGGGATTTCAAATCAGTGGAAAATACAATTTACATTTGAGGCCATTCTTCCCTGTTCAGCTTTGATTGAGTTTAAGAAAATACAAGCAAAGTGGTAAACAGAGCAGAATTTCCCCGGCTCTAACGAGCCGCGTGTTCGCCAAAAGGTGGCCTTCCTGGTGAGGAATCGGCTGGAAAGGCCGCGAAGAGGAGCCAGCGCTGGGCACTGGGCCAAGGCCAGCACGGTACCGTTCTCCCAGGTCTACGCTTATAGGCCAATCAATGTTTAGGGAGACCCCAGGCATACAGGATTGGCCTCAAGGGCGGGCTCTTTATTGCGGCTTCCCACACACACACACACACACACACACACCGCCCTGACCACCGGGTCTCTAGTTCGGAAAAGACCTCTCAAAGAAGGAAAAGTCAGTGGCTGGAATAAAGCCGGAGCTTTTGAGCTCAACTTCTGGGAGGCCCGGAAACATGCGGTTGGTTACAAAAGCTTCGGTTCGGGAAAGGCGAGCGGGAGCTGCAATGCCGAGGCTGCTCTATCTCTCTGGAGGGGCTTCTGAGCTGAAGTCGGCTCAGACCCTTTTTTTTTTCTAGGCACCTGCAGCCAAACACGGACCACAGTTTCCCGTACCAAGTAGGGCAGATATCTCGGCATCCCAACTTCCTAAGAGGTAGAAGCCAAAGGGACTTGGCTGCCCGAGAGAAAAAGCAGCTGCTAACGCGGCCACGCTGACCTCTCTCTGATCCGAAGCTGGCCAGGAAGGGCCCGTGGGGAGGGATCAGCAGAGGCGCGGAAGGGAAGTACTCACCGGAAGAAGTCGTTTTTACAGTAGAGCTTGCCTTCCCGGGAAAAGCACTTCTCGGTCAGGTTGCATTTACATTCACAGCACTGGACGCACTTGACGTGCCAGGCCCTGTCCAGCACGTTCAAGAGGAAACGGTCAAGGATGGGCCTTTTGCAGCCCGCACAGTGCACCATGGTCTTTGGTTTGGTCCGGTGAGGCTCCGATCGATGGGGCAAATAGAATCGAGGAGATGACTCCTGAAGACAACCTGCCTGAGCTTCCCAGCTTCTCCAAAAAGAAAAAAACCCCGCTCAAGTCGGGCAACCAAAAAACCGCACCAGCAAATCAAATGGGGAGAGACCAGGCTGATAGGGGGCAGCCCGGGAATCCCAGGGCCGCGGGGCTGAAGCAGCGCCACCTCAGCTCACCAGTCGAGGAAAATCAGTTTCCAGTGGACAAGAAAGCGGCTCTTCTGCCCAAAGCCGGAGAAGGAGTGAAGGTCACCGAGAAAGGGGGCGGGACAGAAATAAATAAAATTGAAACAGGTTAAAAGAAACACGCCAAGCTCGGGATTCGAGAAAGCGACGCTGGGTTCTCTCCGGCTTGAGGTAGAGCTGTCAGAAGTCAAAGTGCATCTGCTTTTGTCGAAGTATGAAGGCAGGTTGTGTGTGCGTGCCAGACTGCCCACCACCGGGTTTTTCCCTTAAAAAAAGAAACACGCAAAGAAAAGAACACAGGAGTAGAACGCTTTGGATCCTACGTTGCCGGCTTCTTGCAGAGAGTCGGACAGTCTGGGCGACCGCGCTGGGCCTGGGAAGGGGTCGAGGGCAGGCCAAGGAATGGGAGAGAGAGCAGGTCGGGTAGATTTGATTGTAGTTGATGCTTAGGTCCCCACCCCCCTTTGGAGAGTGTCTTTGTCAGTCAAAAATGAAAAGGGACAACTTCGGGCGGACGCAGCTGGGCGCACTCGCTCGCTCCCCACCGCCCCAGCCCTGTCACCTCGGCCGTTGGCCTGCCAGGCGGCCTTCCGTGTCCTCGCAGCGGCCCTCCCTGCGCCTGGACTCCTTCGGGAAGGCAACGTGATCTGTTTCTTCACCGTGCCTGGCCGTGCATCCTGGCTTCAGTCACAACTCGCAGCCGCTTGGGCGCGCAGCCCCGCATCGCTCGGCCCACGCTCCCGCGGCTTGCGCTTCAGCTCCACAGTCGCTCGACTTTTTTCCCTCCCCCTCTTTTGTTGTGGTGGCAAATCTGGCTTTTCTTTCTAGTATCTTTCCTTTCTTTTTCCCTCTCTTTTTCTTTTTCTCGTTCAAAGAGAGGAGCCAAGGGGAGGGGGCGTCTTGGAGAGCTTTAGGGTAATGTCCTGGTGCCGCGCTACGGAAGGCCAGCGGCTGGAACAGTTCCGTGCGGCTCGCCGGTGTCGCTGTCCGGTCCGCGGGTTCCTTGTTGGCTCTCTCCCAACGCGCGTCCCTAGGTCTCTGGTCTTCTGGCCCAGTCTTCTGCGCGTCTCTCCCAGCTCCAGCGGCTCGGTCACTGTTCCTGGCTGTTGGCTGAGCCCTGGAAGCCCCCTCGCCTTAATGCAGCGCCCGCCGACGTCACGGCGAACTGCGACCAATCAGCGCCTCGCGGTCCCTCTGTAAACCATTCTGCATTTCCCCCCCGGCCGGGGAGAGTGCGGGGAGACCGCGTTTAGAGGATCAGTGGCGGTGGCCCCGCGCGGTACCGGCGAAGGCAGCGAGATGTCCTGGCCCTTTCCAGGTTTGGTAAGGCGTCAGTTTCAATGTCAGGGAATGAAAGGAGGTGCAGAGGAGGCCAGAGTTCGGTGGGAGGGTAAAGGAAAATCTACGGGGGGTGGGTGGGAGTGAGGGCGGAGAAAGCCTGGTTGGGATTAGAGGGTAACTGGGTCTGGAAGCTTGGGAGGTCCAGGTACACCGGCTCTGCAATTCAGTAGATGTCGATAGCCCTCCTCTTCTTGCTCATTTGGCCTAGAAATTGCCCCGGCACAGTTCGAGTCTTTGGAGAGGTAGGGGGCGCTTGGCAGCTTAATCTGTTGGTGCCTCCTCCCCCCCCCTCCCCCAGTCCAACCAAAGTCCACTCGGCAGGGTGTCTGGGAGACACGAGTGTCGATCTCCCGCTGCGCTCTCTTGGAAAGTTGATTCGGGCGGTTTCCTGATGGGGGCGGGGAAACCGGAGGCGCCGCGCCAGGACGCGAGAAGGAGTGGGTGGGGGGGGGGAAGCGCTTCGGGTGAGGAGTTGCAACTCTGGGGAGAAGTTGTGATCCGGAGACACCTTTTACAAACAAAAACAAATGACTAGGTGGGAAACCGCGGGGCTCCCGCAGCTGGGGGAGGTGGTTGCAGCGGGGGACTGCACCGCGGGCTGCAGGGAAGGGAGGCATGCAGCGCACTGGCAGTGTAGCCTGGCTCCCAGACCTTCCCTTTTCCAGGCTTGAGCTAGTTCGTTTCTTCAGACATCAGCGAACCATACCTACCAGAGTACACTCCTTAGAGTTAATACACTTTCCTAATTTTGTCTGCGTTATAAACTCCTGGTCACCGTCTACCGAGGCGGGGATGGATCTACCTAGTTGTGGGAGTCAGATGCTGGTCCTGAGGGCTTGAACTTTTAAGTGATTCTAGTTTCCAGTAGCACTCAAGTTAACTGTAGCGACTGATTTTTTTCTTTTAAGCTTAACCCAAATTTGTCTCAAAGCGGTGTTACTTTTGCCCCCTATTTTGGGGGAGATGCTAGGAAGGTGCATTACTCGAATTTCGAAGGAAGTAAGGGTGTCCCTGCAGCCATATCTAGATATTTCAGAATCTGCCTTTTGAGTTACTTCATCTGTGCACCTGGCAGATCTTCCACAGGTCTAAATTAGGAGAAGAGTGCGCGGAAACGCAGTAGGACTGTCAGTGAATTCGGGTCCACAAACAGAATACCCTCTTCCAGCGAAGAGAGAAGCTGCTGCCCCGAACTTGGCTTATGTTGGATGGCATTGTTAGTTTTTAGAGCTGTGCCAACGCCCCCCTTTCTGCTTTCTCTTGCACCTCCCGGCAACCCTGAAGCTCTTCAGCAGCTCTGATAGTTGCTTTGTAAAACCAAGTACCAAGGCCTGCCTCACACGACTCCTCTGCGACCCCCGCCCCCGCCCCGAGTGTCAGACCTCCAAAGCATTCTCGCTATTCCTGTCCAGTTCCACTCTCACGTGGAGCAGCTGTGGACTCAAGTAGCGCAGTCAAGCTCTCACGCAACAACCCCTTTCCTGGTTTTTTCTAGGTTTAGACTCAGGACTGAGCAGAGGTTAGAAGGCGGCTCTCTCACCTATTGGGCGGGCTCTTCGGGTTCGGACTGGGCGTCGGGATCTTCCTGCGGACCAGACACTTCCTAGAACAAGTATCAAGAATTTTGGTACCTCGGGACGTGCCAAGTGCGGCGGAGCGCCGGGTCCTCTATTATTACCCCGACTCCCTAGCTGCTTTCCAAAGGAAGGGACCATGGGTCCCCAGGCTCTCCACCCTCAACTGTTCCAGAGCTAGCTGCTATCGCTCTGGACTCAACCGCGCCCTCTCAGGAGCCTGTAGTCGCCCAGGTCCCTGGTGGCTCACTCTCAGCGCAGCTGGGCTACTTCAGTGCAAAGCAGAGGAGCCAGGAGCTCGGGAGGGGCAACTGAAAAATTGCTGTCTCGGGGAACTGTAGGGCGCCACTGGACTCCGTTGCCCGCCTTTTCCGACTCTCATCTTCCTTCTATAGTCGGTGAGAGGTTTTTACTGATTTGGGGTGTAATGACTTTGAGACCAAGGAATGGGAGAGAGGGCCCCATTAGAAGACAGGAGTTGGGCGAAGACAGGACATTGGTTCTAGGGCACTGTGTTCTGCATGCTTCCGGGTTCAGATGGTGAAGAAAACCGGTCGCCGAGCCAATCTCGGCTTCTGGGATGTGTGTGTGTGAACGAACAGGCGCAAGGCAAGGCATGTATCTTGGTTCCTTGATTATGTCTAAAATCCATGTTTAACACTTCCGCGGTGACACCACACAAGACTAATGTTTCTTTTTTTCCCACCGTTTCATTGAGCTCTTATTTTGAAATGTAATCAGTAGTGGAGACAAGGAGAGAAAACTGACCCAGCTTTCTAAATCTGCCATCTCTGAATCCACCGAATTCAGCTCTGCGTAGGTATAAATGATCCCTGAAGATCCCCAACCTTTCTCTCTCACCTACACCACCGCAGCGCTGTCCACGATTTCAAATACACCCATTTTACTACCTTCCATCCCTCAAATTCATGTAGAACCTCAGTCACTTATACCCCGGCGAGTGTCCTGAGATTCAATTTGGACGCCTAGCCATCATTCTCCTCCACCTGACTCCCAAGGCACCGTAGGAAAAGGCCCCAGAGGGCCCAGGTAGTGACTTCCACAGTTGAGATTTGTCTTCTTAGAAGCTTCTCAAAATCAGTTCAAATGGAAGGAGAGACTATGTCTCAGAATTGGGATTGACCAGCCTTCTCTGCTCACACACCCACTGATCTCCCTAGCCTCTTGGGTCCAGAGTCCTTGAACCAATATCCTCCACTCTCCAGCCTGGAGTGTTTCCCACCAACCAGGGACCGTTCTTTCTTAGTCACTGTGGGTTGCTATTTAATTCCTAGAGCAGCCCGCTTCCTTCCTCTATTCCTTCCTCTAGTCCCGACCATGGTCCCCAGAAGAGAGAGAGGAGGCCACACCACAGTAGTCTCCTAGGGCTGCCAGCCACAAAAAATCCGAATATTCAGCAGCATAGGTCTAGTGGGGAGAAAGGAAGGAGACAGCTAGATGCACCCTGGACCCCTGCCACCTGGAAGCCACACAAACTCCGCAGAGAGCTGTGAAGATCCAGCTTATGCAACACAGGGAACTGCTCTGCTGGAGTCTCTCTGACCCAGTCCCCTCTTCTTTCCCTTCTCCTCTCTCGAGGTTTGCACTCTTAATATGCAGTACTTTCTAGTTTATATCGTTGTCTCCCCTGAACCACATAGTAAGGGAGTTGTGGGAAAGGGAGATATTTATTCTCTACACTTTCCCAGACGGGAACCCCAATCCAAGCAAGGGCACCTGCTCCTATCACTGCATTACTGAAGATGAAAAGTTGGGAAAGGTGGGCCTTGCAACGTTGTTCCAGAGCGCACTTTGCCCCCGGAGACACTTTGAAACCGAGCTTGGGCAGTAGTAGGGGAGGGACAGCGAAGCAGACGTGCACCTGGCCTAGGTAAACAAACCGGACTTCACGCGGGGGCCAGGGAGTGGGGGTGGGAAGACTCTGAGCATGGGGAGAAGGACGGTTAGAGCAACGAGGTGGAGTGTGCTGATTTCAGTCAGTCCAGCTGAGCAATGGTAGTCACCACGGAAGAGAGAGGTTGCGTTGAAGGGTACAGAAGTGAATAGAAGAGGCGTGAGGAAGAGGAGGCATGCCCCAAAAGCAAGAGGCTGTAAAGGGAGGGTGTGTCAAGAGAAACACATGGAAGAGCTAAGCAAAGAAAGGGGGGGGGAACCACCCTTTGTTGTGGTTCCCTGCTGTAATCCCAGTACTTGAAGTACTTGAGTTCAAGGTTGCTACTCAGTGATGTCCAGGCAAGCCTGAGCTACAGAATAATACAGTGTGAAGGAAAAAAAAAAAAAGCTAGTGGAGAGAAGCTAGAAGCTGAAGAGTCCTGAAGCTCCCAACCAGGTTCTTCCACTGGGACCTAAGTGTGCTGTGCGTGTGATAGGCACATTCCTGGGCCGGAGAAAAGGAGGTTGGAGTCTGGTGGGAGACTTAACGCCTATGGAAAGCGTGTGAGCAGCACTGGGCAGGAATCCAACAAATAAATAAAACGTCTAAGACAGCGTGACAACAATGTGTATTTGGGTACGTGCCCATGTTCCTCTGTTTGAGCATACACTCACACACAAAGACAAACGGAGCGCCTGCCTCAGAGTAATTAATCCTCTCACTAATTGACTCTCTCCCCTTACCTAATGGTGGTGGTCACTGCTGATATCTGGAGAGATATCAAGTGGGAAGGGAGGGAGGGAGAAAGACCCCAAAGCTAGCAGCCTTTGGAACTGAGAATGAGTTTGTGCTGAAGTTGGCAGCTCTAATCCCTTATCCTCAGCACCTCCTCCCTCATTGTTGGGCAGAGTTCAGCAGAGGCAACTGACTGCCTTGCCTGTCCAGGTTTGGGGCAATGTTAACAAAGATCATCTAGACTTAGAGCGACCAGATCATGCACACTGAGGACCTTCTGTAGATCTGCACCTGGGACTTAAGTGTTTCAGCTGAAAGTCACTCACTACCCCTCTGCTAGACGTTACCCACATGGCAGTCTGTGACTCTGACTCTTTTGTCCTCTCCCAAGGGAGATCACTGTCTATTCTTCCAGAACCTCAGAGAGCTGCATGCTGCAGTCCCTGACAGAGCTGGAGAGGCTTTTAGGATGGCTGGAAAACAGCTTGAGAAGGATGAAGAGAGAGTAGTAGAAGGAAAGAGGCTAGGCCATGGATGAGGAAAAACTTGTAGAGTTACAGAAATCCATTCAGACCTGGAAGTCGCAAAGCTGAGGTCTCTGGGGATGAAGGAGGAATGAAGTGGCTGCTGCTGGGTAGGAAAGAATGTGTAATAGGTGGAAAGGCAGGCAGGTAGCCATGTTTCTGTGCCTGTGTTTCTATGTGGGCAGGGAGAAGGCTCCACACACTCAACCACTGCATGCTTAGGCCTCAGGACTAGGGAACAGAAGCAGGGGACTGATGTCTTTTGGTAGCTGAGTTGGTTGAAGGGACCCAAGGTCCACTATGTGTCTGTTGATGGAGTGTCTAGGCTTTGGGAGGTGAAGGTCAACTGTCAAATCTCTGAGGTAGCAGTGTCTTCTATTGGCCTCCTTAGAGGCTAAGTAAACAGAGTCAGAGACCAGGGTGGAGGGCACACAGTTTCCTAGGGAAACAAAATAACTCGCAGCCTCACTAAACCTAATTCTTAATTGCCCCTTGGGGGCCTTTGTACATTTGACCAAAGCAAGTCCCCAAGCAGTAACAGCAGTATTACTTCTAGGGACTAGAGGTCCAGAGAGAGCTGAGGGTGATGGGCAGACCAAGAGAGGTGGCTGGTATGTCAGAAGAGGTGAGATGCTTGGCTTCTCAACATCGCTGCCATGCTTTAAGAGGAAAAAAAGAAGAAAAAAAGAAAAACAAGCAAAAGGAATACAATTTCAGGGCAGAGAAAGAGAAGGGCATATAAAAAGCAAATAGAAATGAGAAAGGGAAGAAAGTGAAGAAGAAAGAAAAAGGCAGGGAGGTGGAAAGAGACTATAATAAAAGAGGGTGAAGGCGGCCCCAGGAGGCTGGGCCTCGTCCCAAACCATCCGTCTTCATTGTCTCCGTGTGTGCAAAGGCAACTCCGGCATAAGGAAAAGCCACTATTGGAGCCGCGGCTTTATTTTATATCCTATACATCAGGAGGGAGGCAAAGCTTTATTTTCGCCAAGAGACAGATATTTTATTTCTCTCTTACGGTTTTATGTGTGAGAGATGTCAGGTTGCCACAATGGATGGCTAATGCATAGGCAAGAGGAAGCCGTGTTGGCATGCTGTGTGTCATGGGGTCTTGGGGGGGTGAGCGGGCCTGGGATTTAGGGCTGATGGGACACTCTGGGGGATTTCTGCTAAAACATCTCTCTTCATAAATCCACAAGCATGGTCAGCTCAACAGGGAGAAGAAGGAGTTTTAGAGGGAAAAGAGTTGGGCTTAGTAATAAATGAACACACAAAGGAACCGCTTACCTTCCAACTGGCATGGGCAATGGGGGCAGACAGAAGTTCCACTGACAGGCAAAGGGAGACTTGTTTTCAGAAGGCAGATGAAGGGTGAGAAGTGATGAATTTAAAACCTAGAACCTAGAAATGGTGTCTTGCACATTTATAAATACATCTGCAAATAGAGCAGGCATCTGAGGACCAAAGCAGTTTTATCTTTTAAATTAAGAGTCACAGGAAGCAGAAGAAGGCTGGACACATGTGCCCTTCACAAGGAGATATGTTCCTGGCAGAACTGTGTCTTTGTGGCTTCTTTTGCCCTATTTATATTTCTGGTTTCTGTCTTTTATCCACATGTCTCCTTCTTCAGAAAGCTTTTTTTTTTTTTTAACCTTCTTAGAGCCTTGGAGGGAAAGAGCCATTAATTTGCAAATTATCCAATCTGTACAAGGATCAAGATGGGTGTTTTTCACTGCTACATCTAATGTTTTGCATGGACACACATTTGCACACACAAACCTATTATACTGTGAACCCTCCAGTGGAGGTGCCAGATTAGAATTCAAGAAAAGCTCCTTCCTGCCAACGTGCTCCACATTAAGCCCCAAACCTCAAAGTGTCGAACGTTCTCATTTTTAAACCCCAGGAGATGGGAATGAGCATAGAGAGACAGTGGCGTTGTGTGTGGGGGGTGTCTTTGCATTAACCTGTCCATCTGGACTCGGACTCACACTCTCTCCCCTCCTTGTCAGTCTCCCCTCTTCTCCCTACAGAGACCACTGCTTATAGGAGTAGCTTTCATTCATTTTCATGTCTTGTTAATTGTTTGACTTGTTGGTTTGTATTTGTGATGTAGAAAAAAAAAACCAATTATATTCCTTGCCTCATTTCAGAGGATCTCAGGCAGCACAAGATTTTAGACAATAAGCAAGGCTACCTGGCCACACTATCCCCAGCCTTTGAAGAAGCCTCAGTTTCTGGGCCTCAGTTTCCCCATCTGTGTGCAGGAGATTGGGCTAAACGATTGCCGAGGTCTCTTCCAGCTCTGACTTCCTCTGACCGAATGAGATAATGTGTGAAAACACTTTGTAACCGCTAAAGCCGGACGAATGTCAGGGATTATTATTACGATTCTAATCAATCCTCTTTTCTCCACATGGATCTTGGCTGTTTAGCGCCAGCAAGCAGGCTAAAGAGGGCCCAAGCGAGAAAGCTTAGCAGAGATAGAAAGGCTCTGCTGGGGATAGAAAAACCCTGTCTCTGGGCTCTCAGAAGCCAGGTGGGCAGTGGTGGGCAGGGGGAAGCAGCAGGATGCACCAGGACCCATTTTAGTCTGGTTTGTCACAGAGGGTGTGTTTCTTCAAAAGCATTGTTTGTTTCCAAGTGACTGACATAGGAAGGCGATTTGCATTTTTTGTTTTTCCAGGGAGAAAGGAAAGAACAAGGTGTAACTGATTAGCAAGTTAATTATTTCAGTACCCCAAGGGTTCATGTGTGGTGGTAAGTTGTCCAGCCCTGGTGTAATTTCACAGTCTGTGCATTTCTTGGTGAGCACCTGGGGTGCCTGAGTCTGTCTCTTTCTCCATCCACCTGCCTTGTGTCTTCCTGACACACCTGGGGAAAGGGGGCAGGACCTGGGGTAGGAGTTGGTACCATATCAGTTGAGGGGAGACAGAACTTCTGAGATGCCTTCTCCCTCCTCTGAGTGCTTAGTTACTTATCTTATTCTTCACTAACATATTTTTTTAAAATTAATATTAATGGGGATGGTTATCAGTAAGTGGGGTGGCTGTGAGGTGACATCCAAGTTTGGTCTGGAGATAAACTGTGGTGGGGGTGGGTGGTGGGGGCTTGGGGGTGGTCCTTGCTTCTTGCCTCCTTCTGCCAGGTCAGCTCTCCAAGCTCTGTTTGGTTTCTCACCTCTGGCCACCACTTGTTCTGCAGCAGCTTCCTCCAGCCTGACCTCCTCTTAGGAAGGGGAGGTAGGATTGTGTAGTCAAAGGGATGGGTACCTTCCCCCAGAGAGATGAGCCAGAGATGTGAGCATGAGCTGCAGAATTAACAGCTTCAGCCTCTGCCACTAGGTTGGCTTCCTACTCCCAGGATGGGAGAGCCAGCCCCCTGCCTCTCCTTTTGAGCCCTGCAAAGAGGAGGGGGGCTCTCGAGTTTACTTAGGAGTGGTCCCATCTGCTCAGACTGGCCTTTCATAAGGGGAGGGATTTATGCAGTGTCCTTGTGCTTAGACCTGGGATTTGGCTGAAAACCTTGGGCCTCTGAGAATATTACCTAATGCTGCAATGCTCAGTCATGGAGATGATTCATGATTTTTGTCTTTGTGGAGAGTGTGCGTGCGTGCGTGTGTGCGCGCGCGCGTGTGTGTGTGTGTGTTACTTTCTACTGTTCGCACTCTGAATCCAAACATCAGGAGACTTCTTTACTTTTTTTTCTTCTTTTCTATATTGTCTCAGGAGACAGCCTTGGAGGGCCAGCTTCTCAACTTCTCAACTTCAGCAGTGAGGATGGCATGGTACTTACTGATGCTGACATCCAGCTGTCCCCACTCAGGCTGGCTGATGGAGAGTCTGGAGGTTCGCTGAGAAGGCAATGCTGGTGACTACTTAGCTGGTAATGACAGTATTTGTAGAGTGGGGTAAGTCCAGTTGCTACTCAGATTAGGTTTAGCCTCCCTGGCCTCATCGTGCTGGGGTGTTCGGGTAGGACAGAAGGCAGTGAGAGGAACTTCAAGGAGAGAGAGATGGGCAGAGGGAGGAGCTCCGTGGATGGTAGCAACAGAACATCAAGGAGAGCAAGGTTCCATGTGGAGTCCTGGGCAAATCTGGAAGGATCTGCAATGTCATTTATTTATCTTCTTTGGGATAAAGTATGACTTCTTTTAAGTGTCAGCAGCCGGTAAACTCTTCTTCCAGCACCTTCTTACTCACATCGGAGTTTGGCCTTACAGATGGAGACCCTGCTTTCCCAGCCAGCTAGTTTCGCTTTGCCTCGGGTCATTCATAATAGAAATGGAGCCGGCATTCAAGTCCCCTGACCAGCTTTCATTCTTTTTGTTTTGTTTTCCTGTGTGTCCCTAGCTGTTACAGAGTTTACTCTGTAGGCCTGCCTCTGCCTCCTCAGTGCTGGGATTAAAGGTGTTCCCCCATCACAACTGGCTAAACCTTCATTCTTTTTTGTTGTTGTTTGTTTTGTTTTGAAACTGGTGCTCACTATGTAGTCCTGTCTGTACTGGCACTTACTAGATAGACCAGGCTGGCCTTGAACTCACAAAGATCCACTTGCCTCTGCCTCCCAAGTGCTGGGATTAAAGGCATGCACCACCACTGCCCAGCAAGGATATAGTTTCTTCTTAAACAAAAGAAGCAGGGACCCGATTTAATGGTTCTTTTCAGGAAGGATTTGCCACTGATTTGATAAATGCAATCTGTTTTTCCTCTTCTGGATGAGTGACTCAGTCAGGCTGAGGACCTGCAGGAGTGTAAAGGTGCTTGCCTTGGCCTTCCAGTTTTACTGATGCTGGGGTTTGGGCCTGCTTCTGACAGACTAGGGGGAGCAGACACCTTCCAGACCCAGAGCTTGGAGTGTTATCTCTCCCCAAATCCTAAATCCTTACCTCCCTTTCTTTATTTCCCTTTACCACAGATGCAGAGGCCTCCTAGCAAAATGTGAAGGGATGGCCCCCAACCAGACTTGAAGAAAGAAAGCAAAGCAGGGAGCCCAAGGAAAGGTGGGGCCAGTTGGGATTTTTAGGTAACACTCATCTGGTATACTTCTCATGCGTTGTATGTTATAACCTCTAAATTTCACATTTGCTGTAGTGATCTGCAGTGTGTAGGTACCAGTCAAATGCTGCTTGGCCAAAATAGTGTTAAATAAAACGGTAAGAAATGCTACCAGGGTTTTGCATGGATTATTTAATTCTATCAATGACAAACAACACTAATATGCAGCATCTCGCCCAGCACAGTATCATGTTTCATTTATATATGCTGAGACATATTTAAGCATGAAAGATACTGTTTCCCGACACATGCATTTCCCAGTGATTACTTAGAAGCATGATAGAGACGGCAGAAACCTCTCTCACACATAAACCTGCACCATCATGCACACAGACCGCCTGTCACACACAGTCACACAGCTAGCCTGCCACATACATATTTGCTTCATCTATGTGCTTCCACAGGAAAATGTGGATGTGAATTTTGCTTATGTACTTGTCTACTATTCCAGGTCTGTGTACCAGTGCATACCTAAGGCACAATGTCATTTACACACCTTTTTTTCTTTTTCTTTTTTTTCTTTCTTTCTTTTTTTTTTTTTTTTTGTTTTTTCGAGACAGGGTTTCTCTGTAGCTTTGGAGCCTGTCCTGGAACTAGCTCTTGTAGACCAGGCTGGTCTCAAACTCAGAGACCCGCCTGCCTCTGCCTCCCGAGTGCTGGGATTAAAGGCGTGCGCCACCACCGCCCGGCTCCACACCTTTTTTTCATACACATACTTAGACTGTCACATAAACATCAACATGGGTGTCAAACCACACATGGATCTTTACCATCCATATGTAAATATTCTCATTGCAGTGTTCTGATTGCAGACTGTGTGCCTCATACAGGAGGGCCTCTGCACAGGTACCTAAACATCTTTATGTGTCTGTTGACCTGTGCACGTCATCACTGCCCTCCGCGCTTCCCCCCCCCCCCAGGTGCTGTGCTGACAGTCATTGCCCTGTTTCATCTAGCCAAGGAGCAAGAATTTCCCTGGGACACTTGGCAGCTGGTGACAGATTTAGAGAGGGAAATTTTCTATGTTTTTCCTACAGTAATCCAGAGATCTTTAAGATGGAGAACTTAGAGGAACAGGGTAGAAGTGTCAGCCTTCTTGGGCTCTGACAAAAATGTGAAAGTGCAGGATTGGGAGATGGAACTGGGAGGCTGGTTTGTATAGACAGAGGCGCTCACAAGAAGTCTCAGGCTCCTCTCTCTCTCTCTCTCTCTCTCTCTCTCTCTCTTGGTCTTCCGAAGCAGACCAGGTTGGCCTAGATTTTATGCTAAAACTTCCCCAGTGCAGAGATTACAGGCCTATGCCACCATGCCCACCTTTGTCATTCATTTCACAAACATCCCAGAGAGACATAGAAGGGCTGGGATAGTGGATCAGCTCTTCTACTCTCCATTCTGCTATGGGTCAACTGTGTGGCTATTTGGAAAGTCTATTTGTAAAGTGAAATATTGACCTACGTGGATGGATTGCTTCCCTGGCTACAACAGCACAATCACTAGGCAGGTGTTTTTTGTTTTGTTTTGTTTTGTTTTAAAAAAAAAAACAACCCAGATACCTAGACTCCAAACCAATCCAATCAACATCTTTGGAGAGAGGCCATAGCATCTTATTTAAAAACCAAAGAACACTCCTCAGGCATTCCATGTTCAGCCAAGGTTAAGAACCATTGGTCCAGATGCTCTCTGAGGTTCTTCTACCCCTAAAATGTTATGTCCCGGAGGACACACACACATCCATCTGCTGGCTATTCTAAATTCACTTGGAGATCATAAAAAGTTCTGATTTTGTTTTTGTGAGACAGGATTTCTCTGTGTAGCCCTGGCTGTTGTAAAACTATCTGTAGACCAGGCTGGCCTCGAACTCACAGAGATCTACCTGCCTCTGCTTCAGGAGTGCTGGGATCAAAGGCATGCACCACCAGATAAAAGTAAGTATTCTTTCAATTTAGAAAGAGAATCACTTTGTAAAAAACATAATTGCCTTGGCAAAAACAAAACAAAAAACCACAAAGCCGCATCTCCGGCTCTTGTAGATCTCCTGTTCTGATTCACTCATCCAACTTTGATGATATGACACCTATGCAAATGATGTAAGCCACTAACTGGCCAATGGGATAGATACCTCTGGCCAGACACAAATTTCCTGTCTGATTCCTCACCTAACCTGTTTTGATAACATGGAAAAATGAGAAGACATGGATGGAGTGTGCTTTCCCTCCCCCAGCTGGGATTCAGAGAACAGCAGCCCCCAGGCCCATGGCCCAGTTCTGATGCTGAAGGAAGCACTAAGCTGTGTGTCCTGAAAAGCTGCTCTCAGACCTGGGCCTTTGGGAATCCCACGTTAATATTTTCTAACAACAGTTTCTGTCCCCCTTGAAAGCAAACCCACTGGAGGAGGCTGAGCCAGGCTGAGGCTTGAAGACAAACCCTGCCAGCTGTCCCTACAGCCCTCCCTCTCCATTGGAGGGTGTTTAGAGGAAGAAGTGGGAAGAGTTCATCCTGATGGAGGGTGCCCGTTGCTCTTTCAGGGTTAGCAATACGCTGGGTTGATTTTCAGGTCCTATGAGACTGGTTCTCTTTCCCACTGTCTCCTTTCTCCCATCAGTCAGCCTGTCCGAACATTCTAAAATAGTGTTTAAATTTCTTTTCTTTTCTCCTCCTTTTTTTCCTTTCTTCCCACCTCTCTTTCTTTCTTCCTAATTGGGGATGGAAACCAGGGCCTTGCACATTCTAGGCAAGCACTCTACCACTGAGCTACACACCTGGCCTGGACCACTTTTCTTTAGGAACATTGTACCAGCACGACTCCTTTGAGCATGTGAGTACTGGGCTGATGGTCCAGCCTGAGGGAGGCCCTGTTGGGACTGGGCTGGAATGCTTTGGCATGTGCTCTTTACATCTTTTTTATTTTTCTTCCTTCTCTTTCATTTTATCTCCTCCCCTGATGACATTCTGAGTCAGGCTTTGACCACAGGAACATCTCAACCCTAGTAGTACACAGTTCCTCTTTCCCTTTCTGCCCTCTCTCCCGCTTCTGAAGAGGGAGCCCAGGTATGGTGCAGAAATCTTGGATCCTACATCCTGATCTGGAGAGCCCTTTTCCAGCCTGCTTCCCCTGGGCCTGGGGAGCATCACACCCCAGGATGCCCCAGAACATGATGGATTCCCCAGGTACCTTCAAAGAGCTCAGCATTTGTTTGCAATGTGGACCTTGAATTTTGCTCTGGTCATAAATGTTGTTTATTTTGACGAGGACCTACTGAAAGGGGACTGTGGGGCAGGGAGGGCAAAGAGAAATCAATGGGGGAAGATCATAAAGCCATTAGCAGGGTAGGGCTTGTAGGGGTCATAGGATCACAGAAATTTTCTGACTAGAGGGAGCACAGGCCATCAGAAAGGTCAGAGATGGTCATTATGTCATCAAGAGGCCTCTAGGGGCCACATGGGGCTAGGGTGGGGTCCTGAGGCCTCTTATGTGGTGAATCTTCCTAGAAAATGGATGCAGGGTGTGGGGCATGACCCCCCAGTAACCTTCTACCAGGTGGGGGAGGCCAGGGGCTGCTAGACATGATGGATATGCCCTCCTGGGGAAAAGAGCCAACCGTCAGATTACATAGCAGATCTCCTGCTCTGGAGAATGGCGCAGCTCCTGGGTAAGGAATTTTGCCTCTACTGTTATTTACTGAACAACGAATATATATCAGGTACTGTATTTGGTGTTCTTCCAGCCTGTCTTACTCAGTCTTCAATAAAATTTTGAAAATATGTTAAAATGTTTTTAATATTCATTTTGCAGCTAAGAGAGGGGAGATGGCTTGTTCAAGGTCACACAGAAAGTTAGTGGTAAAACAAAGGTTAGACCTTGCATTTAGATTTCTTTCTTCTTCTCTCTCTGTCTCTTTGTCTCTGTGTCCCTCTGTTCCTGTCTCTGTCTCTCTCTCTCTCTCTCTCTTGTGTGTGTGTGTGTGTGTGAGAGAGAGAGAGAGTCAGGGTCTGGTAATCTAATCATATGCTCTACTACTAAGCTCCCAAATTTAGGATTCTTCAAACCTCATCTCCACACCTCCGCCTTCTGCCATCCACTATGGTTCCCTTTAGCTTTAGAGGCCAAATGGGAGTAGGGATCCTTTTGCTGTAAAGCGCATGCTGATTAACAGGAAGCTCAGGAACGAACTTGTAGGGCAGGACAGCAGAGCTTCTAACATTTTCTGGACTCTGGAACAGACTTGGCTCATTCTGCAGGGACTTTGCGCCCACAAGCCCACATAGTCAGGAAAACATCCTGCTTGTCTCGCCCTACTGTTTGACTCAGATCAAGTCTCTTCACCTCTCTGAGCCATTCTTTCCAGCTCCACCTCCAGACCTTTGTGGAAGGTGAGGGTTGGGAGCTGATTTCTTTTGTACCAAAGCTGCAGGACAGGGTGGGAGATGAGACTTAATTTTGCCTCTCAGCCTGATTTGGATCACAAAAAAACAAACAAACAAAAAAACCCAAACCTCAAAAGCCAGCAAGGAAAACCTTGTTCAGATCCCCGCTGAGAAGTGAGAGGCTGAGAGCCATAGCAGAGGCTGGGCTGTGAAGCAGCAGCTTAAGCAGCCAGTTCCTCCCTGATCCCCTGACTGTGTAATCCAGTTGCTCACAGAATGGAAAATCCCCTTCTCCTCCCCCACAAAGGCCTCCTAAGAGGTCTGCTGGCTCTGGGGCTCTAATCTGCCCAGACACCACTCGGTGAGCAGGTTGCCAGGGTCCTCATCCCAGCTGCCCCTCAGTGGGAGATGAAGGCAGCTGAAGTTGTGGTCCAGGAGCTGAGGGACCTCCTGTGCTTTGGTTTGTCCAGAAGATCAGAGAAGCAAATGGGCCTCTCTGGTGAAGAGAGAGCTTCTGGGATGGCCATGGGGCTCAAGATGGAGGGAGGGAGGGAGGGAGGGAGGGAGGACAACTGGGTGTCCTGGCTGAGGTACCTAGGTGGGGCTTGCTATGAAGTAGTCCATCATTCTACCCACCATCTTCCTTTCCTTTTTACTTAAAGATAGTCCCTCCCACAGCTTCATCTCCCCATCCCCCACTTTTACTCATCCATTCGCCCAGCACTGACAGCTGCCCTGTGGGTGAACTCCTGATTCTCTTGCACTAAAGACAGGGCAGGGGCTCTGGCCGGAGCACCTCCCAGTCCTCAGTTTTCATACATGTGTGCTGGGCTCCCCTGAATCAGACCAAAGAGAAGAAGATGAAGGTTATGAAGGAGCAGGCAGCACCAGGAAGGGGAGGCCAAGGAAGAAATGGGCGGGTGGCAGAGACATTGTTTACTCTGCAAAAGCCCTGGGTTCTGTTCCTGGCAGAAGGCACTCCGGAGAGGCTGTGAAAGAGGAGAGGGAGACATGGAGAAAGAAGAGATAGATGAAGGACTCAAGAACCACTTTAAGCCGGGCGGTGGTGGTGCACGCCTTTAATCCCAGCACGCGGGAGGCAGAGGCAGGTGGATCTTTGTGAGTTCGAGACCAGCCTGGTCTACAAGAGCTAGTTCCAGGACAGGCTCCAAAGCCACAGAGAAACCCTGTCTCAAAAAACAAAAAAAACAAAAACAAAAAAAAGAACCACCTTAAGATGAAATGTAGGAGGATAAGAGTAAGGGATAAATGAAGAAGGAGTGAGGGGAGGGCAGGGGAGGCCCAGAAAGTAAGGAAAGCTAGGAGGCATCCTTAATGGCTGAAGATACTGTGTGGAGGAAGAGAAAGGGTGCTAAGAGTCTGCATGGGACACCCAGGGATTTTTCAGTGCAAGGACTGAGGACTCGCTCCTAACTCAGGCACCCAGGCATCCCTGACCAGTTCCATCGCTCAGATCGTGGGAATGGTTGTCAGGCTGCAATCAGAGGATTTCTCCTTTGGGGTGACCCTGTCAGTGAGACTGGCTGGACAGAACCCTTCCATCCCTGTGAAGAATGGTCTTTGTGCCTCTCCCTTGCCCACTCACCTCAGTTTCCATGGGGCATTGCTCTTACTAATTCTGGGCTTTTCTATGAAGATGAACTCGGCTTGCAGAATGAGAGAGATATGTGGTCACAGCCATATCATGAACTAACGAGGAGCCCGCCTTTCTACCCTCACAGGCGAAGACAGAGAACGAGGGGCAGGCTGATGTGATATCTGCAGAGCCAAGAAGCACTCAGTGGTCCCTCTGCTGGGAACAATGCATAGGCTTTTGCATCCTAGATGAGGGAAAACATTTGTGCTGTGTGATAGCTGCCATATCCTGAGGCATTACACATAGTAAATCTTCACACACACCCTATCAGGTAGAAGTTCTTTGCCCTGCTTTTAAAATGATGTAAACTAAGGCCTAGAGAGGCAAAGCAACTTGAAGTCACTCAAGCTAGGAATTAGAGCTGGAATTCCCTCAAAGTACAGGCATGGTAGGCAAGGGTTCTGCCACTTAGGTACAACCTCAGTCCCTCTAGGTTCTCAGCCCTACTAGGTTCTGTCTTAGGGTCTGATGGTGAGTGCTCTTTCCTCCTGCATCTGCCAAATCTGAGATTCCCCCATGTCCACTGAAATTGCAGTTGTCAGGGAGCATTCCCCTATGTCCCCTAGTTCCCCATAAAGACCTTGCAAGGACAAGGGTAAAGTCCCCTGAGATGTCATCTGATTTATGTGACGATATTGTTATTTTATGGGATGGGCCAAAGAGGTGTCAGGAAGCAAGTTAGTAGTAAATCTCCCATCTCTGCTCCCATCCCTCTGCATGTCCTTCCTGAAATTTATGGTGATGTCTATTCAGAGCTAGGGACTTGGGACTTGAGTTCAGGCTTGGGGTGGGGAGGTAAAGGGGCAATCCATCCTCTGGGATCTGCTAAACACCCACATAAACATTGCCACCCACACTCCACCACAAGCCCCAGGTTCACAGTCCTCGAAGTCTTTCCAGGGATGCCCATCAGCGGCAGTGTGCACACACCAGTCATGCAGACACTTGGCATGCTCATCACATCATTCACAGATAAGCCCGTTGCTTGCATACCTCCACTCAGTGGGCTGGTGGTCCACACTCACTCCTTCACTGGTGGGCTTTAGTTCCTGCATCCAAACCTGGGAGTAGCGATGAAACTAGCACAATTACTCTGAAGATGACGAAACTTCTGAGAGGCAGAAAGACATGAGGAGCTGGAAAGGAAGCCACTCCTCAGTCCTTTTGAGATGGTGGGGGCAAAAAGATGGGTGGCAGCTCAGAACTGGACCTCTGTCCCCAGCGAGCAGGTCCCCAGTCAGGTCACTTCCAGACAATGGCTGCAGACCTGGTACCCTCTCCCATCCGTTCCTCTCCTCTTTCCTCATTGTCATGCCATTGTGAGCTTTCACAGCTGCCAGTTTCCTCCTGAACTGGCAGCTCAGAGGTGTGGGCTATAGGCAGAGGTCTGGAGGGAAGAGAGATAAAGGGGAGCAGAGCAGGGGAGAGGGTAGGACAGGGATGGGAGAGGCAGAAGGAGAAGAAGACCCATCCAGATCGACCCCCCCCCAACCAAGACTTCCCTGCTAAGCTGCTCAGTCACTCCATCCCAAGGACTGGTGACCATCTACTCAGGTGGCCTTGTTACTTACTAGCTGGCTGTTGCATGGACATTTCCCCATGGCACTTGGAGGATATACTTTGGCACCTACATGTCCCTAGTTCTACGTCCACTGTTCAGGATCTTCAGGAGTGCTCAGAGAACCTTAGCTAAATGAATGCAGGGCAAAAGAAGAAGACAGCACCCCTCAAGCATCTACCAAGGGACTCCCCACCCCATCATCTCTCTGCTGCCTTCCTGACTGTGAAGCTGGGGCTGTGCTCTGTCTCATGCTGAATATATGGAATTATCTATTACAATACTTCAATATTTATTACATTGATTTCGCTTTAAATGCTTTGTAAATCATAGCAAAAAATAATGGCCTTCCAACAGAGAGTCATATACCGTAATCAACTGGAAGAAAGTCGGCATTGTAATTTTAAAAAAAAAATCCTTATGTGAGTCTCTCGTTTAAATTAAGAGACAGGACGTGATTCAAATAATAAAACCCAAGTGAGGCTAGTTTTTCTTGGCAAATTAGCAGAGGCTTTAACTGGAACTGAAAAGGTGTTAAGGTGGAACACTGACCTCATTAGACCTTAATTATTTTCTGTTGTTACATTCCTGGAGTCAAGGGCTGCCCACCCCCAAAGTGTCCACATAAAGACTCATCTCAGGAACTTTGGCTTTAGAGAGAAATCGCTTCTCAAGAGGTATTAGTGGAATAAAAACAGACACTTCTCTAGTGACCCGTTTCTCCATCATAGACTTTTCAGGGTGCCCAGATTTCCTGGTTTAGAGGCCGAATAATCTCATTTTTAAAAGCTGAGGATCTAGTTGGGCCTGGTGACACAGGTTTGTAATCCCAGCTATTCAGGAGACTGAGGCAGAAGGATAAAAAATTTCAAAGCCAGCCTGGGCAAATAGTTTGTGAACTCTTATTATAACATAGAAAGTGAAAAAACAAAATAAACAAACAAACAAAACAAAGAAACCAGGATGAATATATCCCATCCATCATCCCCAGTCTCTTTAGTATATGTCCAAGATTTTGAGGCCAATATTTATTCAGCGGGGAAGGAGATGAGCCTGCACGTGTCTGCTAGCTAACTTTTGGGACATAGAAAGCACCTTCTACTGCAAGCATTCTGCTTCACCTTCCATGGCCCACATTGGTTGGCTAACAGTCCCAAAGCTAGCTAGGCTTAGTCTAAGATATCCATCCACCATATGCAGAAGAACATGGAGCCCATTTCAGCCCCTCTCAGTGCAATAATGAAAGTGAGTGGCTGAGCACTGTGTTTGGCTTGGGGTGGGCATCCTACAGTGGCAGTTTTACCCATGCTGGAAGGAAGCACAGGGAGAAGGGTCTTTTCATTCATTTCCTCCAAATGTCCTCACTGGCATGGGGTGAGGGACAGAGTAGAGAATAAATATTGCACCACAAGGGCTCCAGTGTAGATGTCCATTCCACAGCCCCATGCCACTTCCCCCATGATAACCTAGCTGAGCTCTCTGCAGGCAATGCCGTCAGCCATAGTCCTCTCACTGGCCTCCAAGGATGAGTGTGATCAAAGTGAGAGAGACATTCAAAGATTTGACCCTTTGAATTGGATGTGCTGGTCCCAGATAGTGACTGTCATTGTAGAGAGGAGCATTGGAGGGAACTTGTAGGCAGGTAGAAAGCATGGTTTCTTATGTTTGCCATGGGTGGAGAATGATAGGATGTATTCTGTGTAAATCAGGCCAATGTCCCACAGAAGACATCCCCAAATTTCAGGATACCATCTCAACAGACTCTTGCTTTCTGGAAGGATACCAAGGCAATCTGAAATGACAAAACACCCACTTGAGGGCACATAGCAAGACTGAAATAGGGGCTGGGTTTTGAACAGAAATCTGTCCTTGCTGTACTCTTTGACCTGGAGTGGCCTGGCTGAGTCTAAAGGAGCCCTGAGGACTTGTGCAAAGGTCCACCTTGGGTTTTGCAAGAGCAAGTCCATTTCTGCCTGGTGAGTTAAAAGGACCCTTTCTGGTTTCCACTGTGTCTCTCATGGCTTACAAAGGCTATTTGGGTGAAGGAGGATGTGCCCCAAAGCTGTCAGCATTAGGAGACTTGAAGATATGGATAGCTCGGTTAAAAACATGAGGAAGCACAGTTTGGAAGCTCACATGGCAATCCCTGCACTCGGGAGGCGGGGTGAGATGGGGTGGTGTGTTTGAGCAAGACCCTGTTTCAAAAACCAAAAACTGTGACGTTCTGCCCAAATGCCTGGGTGGCTGAACCAGATATAGAGAGTACAACTTAATCAGATTTCATTTGCAACTCCAGGATGAGCTTCTGGTGTTTACTTCCCTCTTTCACTCCTTTCTTAATAGCTAAAATTTACTTTCTATTTTTCTTTCCTTTTTTTTTTGTTTGTATTGTGGATTGAACCAAGCACCCATGCATGCAGGACAAACACTCATTCTACACTGAGCTGCATTCCTAGTTCCAACTCCAGAACTCTGAAGAATGGGACAAGGAGGAAGCTTATTCTTTCCAATAACATGACTTAGTGCTACAGTTGTATAAGTGCACACAAGCACAGGACCTAAGTTCAGATCCTAAGAGCAGGGTATGGGAGGGTAGAGGCAGGCTGGTCATTGACTAGCCAGCCTAGCCAGTTGGTGAACTTTCAGTTAATTGAGAGTCTGTCCTAAAAGATAAGGTGGGACTGGAGAGATGGCTCAGCAATTAAGAGCATATACTGCTCTTGCTGAGGATCTAAACTTGGGTCCTGACATTCAGTCTGTTAACACCAGCTCTAGGGAAATCCAATGTCTTTTGCCTATGCAGGCTCCTGTACTTATGTATACACACACACACACACACACACCTATAAATAAATAATTCTTTAAAAAATAAGGAGGAAGCTAGGCGTGGCAGTATTTTGTATGTGTGTCTGTCTGTGCACCATGGTACAATTCTGGTAGTCATGGCCAGAAAAGGGTTTCAGATTCCCTGGACTAGAGTTCCAGACCACTTGTGGGTGCTAGGAATTGAACAGTGCTCTTAACCACTGAGCAATCTCTCCAGTCCCTGATGCATGCCTTTAGTTCCAGCACTCAGGAGGCAGAAGAAGGCAGAACTCTTTGAGTTTGAGGCCAGCTTAGTTGACACAGGGTGTTCCAGGACAGCCAGAGTTATATGGTACGCCTCTATCGTAAATAAACAACCAAACTCAAAACCAACTGAACATAAAAAGGTAGAGAGCAATATACATGATGTCTACCACTGATCTTTACAGGTGATTCCCCACAGCTACACACACACACACACACACACACACACACACACACACACATGCACACATGCACACATATCATGATAAGTATTATATTCACGTTACAGATAAATAGACTGAGTTCCAGAAAGACGGCTGTTGAAACACAGAACTGGGATATGAACCCAGGTCTCTCTGTCTGCACAGAGGTCTCACCCAGGAAGGTAAGAATACATACTCCAAGGACCTGGATTAACTAACTGTATCCCTAAACCAGTACCCAGTCAACAATAGGTATTTCCGAATAACAAATATCAACCTTAATGGAAATTTTGGTCTAGCAAAGTGAGGTGGGAGTAAGCAAGGGACTGGGTAGGTGACTGGGAATTTTAGTTTTTCAAGACAAGGTTTCTCTGTGTAGCCCTGGCTGGCCTGGAACTCTCTATAGACCAGGCTGACCTCCACCATGCTGGGCCTTTCAAAGCTTATCTTCTATCTTCTTTATGCTTGCTCTGGAATTGTTCTTTTTGTTTTGCTTTTGTTGTTGTTGTTTTTAAGACAGGGTTTTTCTATGTAGCCTTGGCTGTCCTAGAACTCACTCTGTAGACCAGTCTGGCCTCGAACTCAGAGACCCACCTGCCTCTGTCTCCTGAGTGTTGGGATTAAAGGCATGTACCACCACACCAGGGTTTTGGGGGAGGGGTGGGGCAATTGTTGTTGTTTTGAGACAGAATTTCACTGTGTAACAGCCCTGGCTGTCCTGCAACACACTTTGTAGACCAGGCTGGCCTTGAACTCACAGAGATCACCTGTCTCTGCCTCCTGAGTGCTGGGATTAAAGGTGTGTGCCACCAGACCTGGCTTTTTTTTTTTAAAGGTTTGTTGACTTTTAAACATTTGTGTGTGTGCGTGTGTGTGCGTGCGTACACACATGCAATGTTATGGTGTACATGTGGCAATCAGATGACAACTTTGGGAGTCAGTTCTGCCCTTCTCCTGGAAGTCCTGGAGATCAGTTTTTACCTACCGAGCCATCTCTCTCGCCTTAGATCCTCTGTCACAGTTCCACAGAAGGTTTTGTGCAGTGCGTATTTCAGGGAGCACTTTGTGATCCATGCCAGTCCCACCTGGCTGTTTCTTTTTCTTTTCTTCTTTTATTGACACCGGGTCTCATTATGCAGCCCAGGCTGCCTGGAACTCACTGTCATCCCTGCCTCAGCCTTTGGAGTGCTGGGATTTCAGGCATGCACTGCCATGCCTGGCTCTGACTGTTTCTCTTTCCAGACACCAGCATGGCAGAGGTTTGGATCTCGGAGAGTCGTGAAATAAAGAACTAAAGTTAAGAAATGGAAACATGAGCAGTGAAGTAGAATATTTGTTGGTATATTCAGATTATATTCAAATTATTTTATAAGAGTCCTTTGAGATGGTTCACTTGCTTGCTGCCAAGTCTGATGACCTCAGTTTGATCCCCAGAATCCACATACTGGAAGGAGAGAGCAGACTCCTGTACATTGTCCTCTGACCTCTATTCTTACTGTGGGAGGATCATGCCCATCCATACTCAATAAAGAAATAAATGTAGTAAAAGTCAGTTTACATTAAAAAAAAATGTCATAGGCATAAGCGTTGTCTTGTTCTCTGGTTAGCCTCTTTGGATGACCTCGGGAACACTAAATGACTCTCTCTGGCATTTTTTTGTAGTGCTGAAAATGGAACTTTGGATGTGCAAGGTGGGCACTCAACCTATGATTTACAGCCCCAGCTTCAGGAACCAGTTTTTAATCCAATTTTGACTGAACTCCTACCTCAGACTGTACAATCCATTAAGGCCTGGCGAGCCCGGAAATGCCCATGGGATGGCCCCCAGATCTCAAGAGCATGCCCAGGCCAGGACCCTTTTTTGAGACCTTCCTGTGGGCAGTTAGAGGTAAGCAGGCATGCCAGGGCATTGCATGGCCCTCTTGCACTTTTTTCCTCTTCTCTCTGGTTTCTCACTCCTGGTGTCTGGAGGATCCCAGTCTTGTTGAAGGTCAGCCCTCTCTGCTCCTACTCCCTCATCCCTGACCCTCCACACTGTAGCTCCCCTGGCAGAGTGAAAAGGTGCGAGAGGGAATCCAGAGATTCTGTACTGTTTGTTTTGGGTTCAATGGAATCTCATTTACACGTGTTAATTGCAACTAATTGGCACTAATTGGATGAACAGGAAACCCTCTGGGAGCACTCATACCTTTAATTTGTAGTAAATATCATTAATTAACATATGCTAATTAGAGCCAATTAACATTGATTAAGGGTTGCCAGCTACTTGGAAAGTACAACTCTGTGTCCTCCTCCCTGGGTTGTCTGAAGTCAGCACAAAACATGATACATAGAGTCTGGGGGTGGGGGAAGGACGCTGCATCTCACAGGGCACCAGCTACACAAACACAGAACCCCTGCAGCCCTCATCCCAACTGGCTGCCTAGAGGCTGAACCCTGCCCTGCCTGCTCTCCCCTGCTCAGTGCAAAGGGCTCTGGAGAGGGAGGGAAGGGCCTGCAAGATCAGCACTGTTCAGGGAGCTGGGGGAGAAGACTGGGAGAATCCAGGGTTGAGCTGTTCTGCCCTTGATCAGCTCCAGGACAGCAGATGTCATCCTTGGGTAGCCTGGAATTCCACTATCAGGAATAATATGACCAGAGGAGGGGTACCTCCTCCAGATGAGGTGGAGAGCAGACTTCCCATCCATCCTGTCCAACTGGGAGAGAGTGCATGTGTGAACATACCAAACTTCCTCCTCATCAAGCACGCATGGAAGGGGAAAGATCCAAGTGCCACCAGGTAGGTAGGTAGTAGGGCCCCCTGTATCAGACAGACATCCATTGCTCTTTGGGGATACACTATTACTCAAGATTGAGATGCTGTTCAAATTTCCAAAAGTATTGGTGCTGGATTTTAAAAAAAAAGTCAGCTTGGTGTGGTAGTGGCACACACCTTTAATCCTAACACTTGGGCAGCAGAAGAAGGCAGATCTTTGTACTAAGTTTGAGGCGATCCTGGTCTACATAGCAAGTTCCAGGTCATCAAAACAGTGAGACTATGTCTTAAAAAAAATAAAACAACAAACAAACAAACCAGGGCTGAGGGTGTAACTAAAGATACAGCATATGTCTAGCATGTGGGAGGCCCTATGTTTCTCCTTAGAACTAAAAATTTAAAAGAAAAAAAATCATTGCCTAGGAGCCAGGGTTTTAGGTTTTAGGGTTTCTTTTGCTTCTGTTACTAACTAGCCATGGGCTCTTAAGATTCAATAAAAGAAAACATATATATATATATGTTTTCTTTTATATATAAAAGTATATATAAACACATATATATTTTCTTTTATATATAAAACATATATATGTTTTCTTTTAATATATATATACTTTTGTTTTAGTCTAATTATAAAGAAATAAATGTGTATTGCACTTCTCCCCATTGCCTCCTCTCAAACAGCCTCCCAGGCGCCCTGCCCAGGGCTCCTCCTGCCTTTATAGCCATCATTGGACCATCTCACTTCCAGCGTTCGCATTGTCTGCTTTTATCAACAGCAACAAGGTCCCTAAGGCAGGATTCATCCTGACTATTCATTTCAGCTCTCCATGGGCACAGAAAAAAACTTGTTGTATAAATGAAAACATATATGAGATGAAAAACGCCTTGCTTTCTTGCACTATGGAGAAAAAGCAACATGTGTGGTGTGTGTAAATATAAGTGATATTATATAAGCGTAAATATAAGTGATAGCCCATATTGGTAAGACTAATGAGCATACATAGAACACACATATGCAGGTGTCTCGAGAAGCTTAATGTTCTCATTTTAACAACTTCAAAAGTCTAAGTGCCACAAATTTGAAAAGCAAATAAACTATCTTAAAACTTTATTTAGATTTATTCTATGTTCAGTTTTGAGAATTTTAAGTGTTTAATCTTTGGGTTCCTGTGTCAGTCTCTCTAATGAAGGCAGCAAATAGTGATTCAAAAATTAAGACTCTGGGAGCTGGAGAAAACGGCTTAGAGGTTAAAAATGCGCACTGCTCTCACAGAAGAGCAAATTTGATTCCCAGTATCCATACTGGATAGTTCGCAACTGCCTGTAATTGCAACTCCAGTTGGTCTGACTCTGAGGGCTCCTGCATTCATGTGCACATACACACGCAGACAGAATTAAAAATAAAAATAAAATATTTAAAAATAGTTGAATTTGGGCTGGGCATGTAGGTCAGTGGTAGAGCACTTGCCCAGCAGCAGGTGTGAAGCTTTGAGTTGGATTTCCAGCACTTGAGGAAAAGGGGGGAAAATAATAAAATTTCATTTCTGACAGTGTGTTGAATCCAGTGTTTTATACAAAGCACTGTTAAATGAGCACTCTACCACTGAGCTACACCCCTAAACCCTAAAATTTTATTATTAAAAATCCACAAGATATGGGGATGGAAGGATGGACCAGTGGTTAAGATCACTGGCTACTTTTCCAAAGGACCCAGGTTTGATTTCACCACCACATGGCATCACATAACTATATGTAACTTCACTTCCAGGGATTCCATGTCCTCTTCTGGGTCCCACAGGCACCAGACATGCACATGGCAAGACATACATGTAGGCAAGACACCCATACATACACATAAAATAAAAATAATAAAAATTAGAAAACACATGATAAAATATGTAAATAAATAAACTATGTCAAATGCCTTTATATTTTATGTGTATAAGTGTTTTGTCTGGCTGTAGGTATGTGCACTATATGTGTACCTGTGGAGGTCAGAAGAAGGTATCAGATCCCCTGGAAGTGGAGTTAAAAAGCTGTTATGAGCCACCACGTGGGTGCTGGGAACAGAACCTGGATCCTCTGCAAGAACAACAAGCACACTTAACCACTGAGCCATCTCTCCAGCCCCTATAAATGTGGTTGGGTTTTTTTTTTATTTATCTGTTTTTGTTTTGTTGAGACAAAGTCTCCCCATTTAGCCTTGGCAGGCCTGGAACTCTCTAAGAGACTGGCCTGGAAATTGTTGGGGTCCTTCTCCTACACTTCCTGGATGCAGGGATTAGAGGCATGAGGCACCATAGGTAGCTCCAAATGGTGGCTGCTGATTCTCCTTTTCCTTCTTCTCCCCCTTCTCTTCCTCCTCCTTTTTAATGATAAGTATAGCTTTGGTTGGTTTAGAAGTTGCCCTGTAGACCAGACTGACCTCAAACTCAGAGATCTGCCCACTTCTGCAGGGATTACAGACACTCGCCACCATGCCCAGCTCCAAATGACATTTTGAAAAACTTGTAGCACTTGTGTTTCTGAAGTTGTCAAAGCCGCAAGCCCCACCAACCCTCTAAGATCATTCAGAAAACATACTGGAAGTATGCAGTCATGCCTGCTTTCACAGGTTCCAGAACACAGACGCCCTGTGATGTGCCTCGCCTGGCTTTAAACTTTAGATTGCTCCCAGTGTGTTGCTCTAATAATGCTGGGATGCACATTCTTGCTTACATCTTACAACCCTGCATCTTGGATCGATTCTTTGGGAGTCGTTCTCAGAGGGAGAAGCTTTGCCTCAGCCTGTGGACAACCTGCCCTGCAGAAACCATTCTGTCAGCAGTGACCATGAATGAGACCTCTGTCCCGCTGCCAGGGTCAGGCGTCCTCTTTCAGACACCAGCTAAGTCATGACATGGGTTTCCTCCTCTGTGGACTAAACACAGGAAGCCAGCACGCCTTAACTTTCCAGGTGTGTGGGAAGAGGTGGCATCCTCTTCCTCAGGAATCTAGATTTTTTTCCCCAGGGGTATGAGATGAGAAAGGTTTTACAGTGCTTTGGCTCTGATGGAAAGAGATGAGAACCTGGGTAGGCTGGAGCCTGGAGAAATCTCACCTCCAAGCCAAGAGGTGTCTGTGGGGGACACTCATCTAACTCAGAGGGACAGCATTGCCCAAGAGGGGCTTAGGGTTCACTCAGGGCTCTGAAAACTGCAATGCTGTGGGTGCTGGGAAGCTCACCATGTGAGAAACCCCTGCAGGGGGACAGGAACTTTTCTGAACATGCTTTATGCACTTGTACACTTAAATGACACGGGCGCCATTATCCCCATTTCACAGATGAAGTCTCTGAGGCTCAGGCAGGTTAATTAATGTGCCTTCACTTACACAACCATCAAGTAGCAGGCCCACTCTACAACTTTCCGTTCTGAGCCCACTTTGCAGACTATGTATTACAACCTCCCGCCTACGTGTGTTCCCTTGACTCCCAGAATGGCTTCTAGGTAGCTTCTCCTTGGCTCCCGAGATGCCCTCCTCTGAGACAACTCCCTGCCCTGCACTGGGCCCTCCATCCCTCTTCCCCATGGAAATCTGAGGTCTGAGAGAGAGCTGTTGGTGAGGTTCACAGCAGTTTAATTACTAAAGTGATTTTAATTTGTTTTTGTTAATTGAAATCTCATTAAGCCGTAATTTACTCCAACACAGCTCAAGAGTCCACAATTCTATGGATGAGGAGGCAAAGGGGGCTGGTGGAATTTGCTTTAGTCTGGGATTGTGTTTCTTACATGATCATGTAGTTAGTTGGTTTGCACGAGAGAGAGAGAGAGAGAGAGAGAGAGAGAGAGAGAGAGAGAGAGAGAGAGAGAGAGAGTGTGTGTGTGTGTGTGTGTGTGTGTGTGTGTGTGTG
>JAQHUG010000027.1:11994249-12028698 GCA_028555095.1 Dicrostonyx torquatus | reverse complement strand
AAAAAAAAAAAAACCCAAAAATGAAACACCATAGTTAAAACATGTACAATAAAATTTACCACTTTGGCCATCTTAAGCATACAGTTTAGTGGCATCAAGCATATCCAACTTGTGTAGCCATCTCCAGAATGTTCTCAACATGCTCATCTCTGCTTGGGAAGCCTCAGCTCCATTCATTCCTTCCTTCCCCCAGTCCCTGCTTATACTGTAAAACTTTTTGTCTCCATGAACTGACTCTTCTGGATATCACAGAAAATTAGTCCTTTTGTATCTGATGGCATCTTTTTTTTTCCCTGAGACTGAATCTTTCTGTGTAGTCTTGTAGATCAGGGGTTCAGCATGGTCTTGAACTCCTAATCTTCCTGTCTCAGCCTCCTGAGTGATGGGACTACTAGCATGTGCCACCAAGCACAGAGATGCTCCTTTATTTATTGACTGATTGATTGTTGTTGTTGTTTTTTGAGACTGGGTTTCTCTGTATAACAGCCCCAACTGTCCTGAAACTAACTCTGTAGACCAGGCCGGCCTTGAACTCACAGAGATCCATCTGTCTCTGCCTCCCGAGTCCTGGGATTAAGAGTGTGTGCCACCACCGTCCGGCATTCAGGCTTTTCTTATTTGTTCCCCTTAATAACTGACTAAAACTCCCCACAAGTCTTCAGACTCCCTGAGTTGGGTGGGGTTTGCAAACAGTGCACAGGAGCGGCCAAGAATACATTGGAGCCGGGCCTTTGACCTGCTCCTTTAAGGTGTGCGTGGCAGGCAGAAAAACTCATGGTCTGCTCTTCTGGCCTGCATCCCTGGATGTTCTGTGTTAGCAGAGGACTCTGAGCCTCCAGAACTTTGTCTGCTTGAGGCGTTCTCATCTCCCCACATGGCCCCGGACTGTAGCCACTTGGTAGGTTTCCAGGCCTGACATTTCCAACATGCAATGCCATATGTATCACCCCTCTCAGGTAATTATCACGTAAAATTAAGCTAGTCTTGTACATGAAACCAGCAATTAGCCAGGGATTGAAGGTCAGGGAGAGCTCATTTATAGAGTCGCTAACAAAATGTTAAGTGGAAGTGTGTGTCAGATGGGCTAGGAGGCTGGATTAGCCAGGGTCGCAGCCACGGACAGGAGAGCAGGGGAGACTCCCAGCTCAGCAGCCAGCACAGCAGGCAGAGCTGGCAGTTGACGCCTCACGCTTCTCTCCTCCGGCTCTCAATCTGGGGCCCAGCTTTGAAGGGAAGGTCGCCAAGCCTGCTAAGTCCCAGTGCACACCAAGGCTGTTTCCCACTCCATCTGGAAACCTGCTAGGGCCTGCCCCAAAGCCTGTCAAGTCCCTCCTCCTCTAGCCCGATGCTTGTCCCCTAACACTTCATACGGGAACTTTCATATCTGCTGGGGGTGGGTGTCTGAAGCCAGGACAGCCAAACACAGCTCAGAAACTTTGCACTCATATTTCCTTGGTTTATAATGCTTCTCCTTTTCCCCAGCTGCTTTGTAGTCAACCTGGAAATCTTTTGTTTCTCTTCTGAAAATCCAAGGCTAAGCCAGGCGTAGTGGATGTACCTGTAATCCCAGCACTGGGGAAACTCAGTGAGAAAGTGCACATCTTCAAGTCCACTCTAGGCTGCATAGCAAGTTCACAGTGGGCCTAGGCTATGTACTGGAAACTCCTCTGTCAGGACTGGGGCTAGAGCTCAGTTGGTGAAGTCCTTGAGTAGCGCACACAAATCTCTGGGGCATAGTGATGCACACCTGTAATTCCAGTAGTGGGGAGGCAGAGGGATGGGAGTACAAGGTTATCATTGGCTACGCAGTGAGTTTGATACCAGCCTAGACAACATGAGACCATGTCTCAAGAGGGGAAAATCAGGTTACGGGCATGGATTACCATGTTAAGGCACTTGAAGCCAAATGTGATGTCTGTTCAATTCTCGGAACCCACATGGTGGAAGGAAAGAACTGATTCCTAAAAATTATCCTCTGACCTCCACACATTCACTATGGCCTGCTTACCCACTCACATCACATATACACATACATTAAATAGAAATAAATAACTAGATAAATAAATAGATGTCAGAAATATCTACCAGTTGAGCATGTGGCACTTTGCCTTTAATCCCAGCACTTAGATGACAAAGGTTTCTATGAGTTTGAGGTTGAAAATTCCAGACCAGTCAAAATAAATAAAATAAAAATCTATCAATATAAGAACTTGATCTCAAAATTCTAAATATCAATCAATGAAGCTATTCAAATTATAATTCCAGGCTGCTCTTCTCTAAAAACCTCCCAGGAGGTTCAGCAGAAGGAATCTGAGACTTAGAGTCTGCCACATGTCCTTAGGTGAACAGTCAACCACTCTGGTCTCCATCCTTTGGACCAGGTTCCATGTGTTGAAGAGTCTGAGATGCCACAGGCCTCAGAGAAGAGTTTCCCATCACCTGCTCTTCACCTGCAAAATAAAGATTCATTTAAAAGGTTCTTTGTAGTCTTGTGACATGACAGGCTCTTAGAGGTAGAAGGAGTCATGGAAGGTACCTTGATGCACAACTGGCTTCTCTGGTAGGTGACCATCCAGTTGTGGTTTGTATCTCTTTGAGGATGAGGGGCTCACTCCTTACCAGAGTGAAACATTCTGCTTCAGACAGCTCTGCTTGGGAGAGTTTTCGGACACACTCCATCTCAGGCACAGGTTCTGTGCCGTAAGATCCGTTCTCTGCCTAAGATGATATTCACACACAGAACTGATCCAGCTGCAATGATACAAGCCCACTTTTGTTACTCACAGAACTTGACATGAAAGACCAGTGGCCACGTAGTCATCTTTCTCTGTCACGTGGTCACTCTCCTCTGTCATGTGGTTACCCTCTTCTGGGTGCTGCTTTTTGGATGGGAGACAGAACAGGGAAGGACCATCTCTCTTCTTTACATAGAACTTGTGCTTCTTCTATTAATGGAACCCAAGATCATGGGATCTCAGTCTGTGTCTCTTTTAAGTACAGTACCATACAGAAGCAAAGTCAAGAAAGATCAGAATTCCTTTCCTTTTTTATTTGCCATTTCAAGAAACCACCTCTGAAAAAATCATAAGCAAGAACCAAAAACAGGTGGCAAACTAGGAAAAAAGTATTTGCCACCATATCACAGACAAAGGGTCATTTTCCTTAATAGATAAAAAAGAATCCACAAATCAATATGAGAAAGATCCATAATTGAACAGAATTATATATTCTTATCAGCATGTTGGCTGAAGATGACCTAACAATTGCTTTTCAACCTATGAAAAGATTTTTTAAAAATATTTATTATGTATACAATATTCTATCTGGGTGTATGCCTGCAGGCCAGAAGAGGGCACCAGACCTCATTACAGATGGTTGTGAGCCACCATGTGGTTGCTGGGAATTGAACTCAGGACCTTTGGAAGAGCAAGCAATGCTCTTAACCTCTGAGCCATCTCTCCAGCCCCTATGAAAAGATTTTTAACACTCACTCATGATAAAAGAAATACAAACTGAAAGAACAATCAGGGATTGGGTAAGATGTTTCTATGAAAGCATGAGGACCTGAGTTTGGATTCCCAGCACTCAAAATAATCCCATCACTAGGGAGACAGATTGTTAGGGTTCACTGGCCAGACAGTCTAGCCAATCAGTGAGTCCCAAGTTCAGTGAGAGATCCTGTCAACAACAGTAAAGGTGGAGAGCCAAGTCGACTTGACTTCTAACCTAACCTTCACATATAAAATCCACACAAATGCACATTCACCAAAATGCAAAATGGGAATGCACACAAACGCAACCAAAGACCGGCATGGTAGCGCATGTCTACAATCCCAGCATTTGGGGGTTAGGGACTAGAGAAACACAAGTTCAAGGTCATCTTCAGCTACACATTGAATTGGAGGCCAGCCTAGACTACAGCAGACCCTGCTTCAAAACAACAGCAGCAACAACCAAAAAGCATAATTGGCTAGATGGCCCAAAGAAAATTCCAACTATATAAAACTCACATTGTAGAAGGAGAGAACTGACTCTTAAAAATTGTCCTCTGACCTCCACATTTGCTCTATGTCAGTACACACATGTACACACATGTACAAACATATACACACTTGCTCAGTACACACATATACACACATGTACAAACATACACACACTACATAATAGATAAGTGTAAAAGTAATTATGTGGCTGGGCATGATGGCTCATTGTTTTAATTCCAACATTCAAGGCAAAGACAAGTAGATCTCTGTATTTGAGGCCAGCTTGGTCTACATAGTGAGTGTACTGGTTGTTTTTTGTGAACTTGACATAAACCTAGATGTATCTGAGAAGAGGAAATCATGAAAAAATGTTTCCATAAGATTGACCTTTAGACAAATTAATTTTTTTTATTAATTATTGATATAGGAGGGTCCAGATCATCTGTATAGGTGTTGTTGGGTTGTATAAGAAAGCAGGTTAAACAAGCCATGAGGACAAGCCAGTAAACAGTGTTCCTCTATGCCTGTGCTTCAATTCCTTCCTTGAGATCCTGCCCTGACTTCCTTTAACGATGAACCATGATGTGGAACTTTAACTGAAATAAACATTTTCCTTGCTGGGCAGTAGTGGCACACACCTCTAATCCCAAAATTTGGGAGGCAGAGGCAGGCAGATCTCTGTGAGTTCCAGGCCAGCCTGGTCTACAGAGTGAGTTCCAGGACAGCCAGAAATACACAGAGAAATTCTGTCTCCAAATAACAACAGCAAATAAACAAACTAAAAAATTCCAAACTTTTCCTCCCCAAGTTGCTTTTGGCCATGGTGTTTTCATTATAGCAATAGAAACCCTAACTAAGACAGTGAGTTCCAGGCCATCCAGGGCTACGTAGAGATATCCTGGCTCAAAGTTTTTAAATGTGTGTGCGTGCTTGCATGCACGTGTGCACATGAGCACAGTGATGTGGAGATCAGAGGCTAATATGAAGAAACAGATCTCTTCTTCTGTCATGTGGGGTCCCAGGCTTGGCAGCAAGAGCTTTACCTGCTGAACCATCTCACCTACACTTAATGTATGTTATTAAAGGAGAAAAGCGAGGTTCAGAAGAATATGTGTAACAAAAATGTAGGTGGATGCAGTGGTACATACCCACCATCCCAGGAATTGTGGGGTGGGGGCTGAGGTAGGAGGATTGGGGGTTTGAAAATAGCTTTGGTCACAAAGTGAGACCATGTCTCAAAAAAATAAACCAGACTAAATACAGCCAGATATTTGCTTGTCTAAGTGGAGAACACCACTGGAAAGGACACTTTCCAGCTGCTCACCGTGCTTGCTTGTTGACAGCGAACTGTGTGATTAGGGCAGAGTGGCTTCACTTCTCAATGCATTTGTCTTTCATTCGATTTGAACTTTAGATCATGAATATGTTTCCCTAGTCAAATCAAGAAATGCAATCTAGACACTAAAAGGCTCAGGAGTTAGCCCTAAAATTTGCGCCTATCCCTCTATATGCATGCATTTGTACATTTCTGAAGATGCACATGAATGCCCATTGCATGCATGCATGTTTCCAATATAACCTGCTTATACCTGGAGATTAAGTTTTCTAAATGAAAGAGTTCCCAAGACCTTCCCCTGTTCACCAAATCCTCAGTGGGGCTGGGGATGCAGGTCGGTTAGTAGAGTAGAGTGTTTGCCTAGCATACAAGAAGCCCTGTGTTCAGTCAGCATCACCGAATAAACCAGGTGTGGTCTCAGCACTTGGGGGTGCAGAGGCAGGAAGATCCAAGTTCAGGGCCATCCCAAGTTACATAGTGAACTTGCGGCTGCCCTGGGCTACAAGAGACTCTATCTCAAAAGAGAAAAAACAATCCAACAAACAAAACAAGACAACGCTCCAATCTCTAATGTACCCATGAAGCCCAGTTTCCTTGTCCTGAGTCACAAGATCACATTCCAACTCTACCACTCTTCTCACAGTCTTGCTCTTCCTTTACCTGCTCATGTAATATTCTACCCTGGGTCTTAGACACTGCCACTTGGAAATCCAAGCACATCTCTGCCTTTGTGGCCACATCAAGTCATACTTCTTCAACCAGGAGGGTTTCCTCAAAGTCCTCAATCAGAAGTTGCTTTTCACATTTACCTACATTTTTCTTTTTCTCTTATTATCTGTTACTTCCTTTTTGTTGCTGTTGTTTTGGGCTTTTGGTTGTTTTTGTTTTATTTATTTATTTGTTTAGACAGAGTTTCTCTGAAGCTTTGGAGCCTGTCCTGGAACTTGCTCTGTAGACCAGGCTGTCCTCGAACTCACAGGGATCCACCTGTCTCTGTCTCTTGAGTGCTGGGATTAAAGGCCTGCTCCACCACTGCCTGTGGCTTCCTTTAACTTTCTGCTAAAGCTATTCTGTGTCTGAAAGCTGACCTGCCACGTGCAGGAAGACAACAATATCCAAGTTTGAACTGGTTGTATTGCCCCCAGAGCCAGCAGTAGACAGGCACAGTAGGGACTCATGAACACTGAAAGCATGGCTCTACCAGTCTAGGGAGGGTGACAGGTCTATGCTGCTCTTGCATGGTGTGTCACCGCTGGGGCATTTACCCTCAATGGGGAACAGACTTTGTTACCCGCCACTGCACACAACCTTCTACAGGGCCCTCTGGAGGGTAGCTCAACACAAACCCATTACAGCCCATCCACACCTACTAGCCTGGCCTCAGAAGAAGGGCCTGGCGTGACTAGACGGTGAGGCAGCCACATTCCAGACGGGTGAGGCATGCCTGGGAAGTCACAGGTCTGGCTCAGGCCCACCTGCATTCACTCAAGCTTTACAGTTTCCCTCCTCTTCAAAGACCCAGGGTTCGAATCCTCACTGCCCCTGTGAGACTTTGAAGGGTCTCATCTGATCTGTGGGGATGGGACAGGAGAACCTGCTTTCCAGTCACTGCCAGGACAAGAGAGGTGTTTTGGGAGGGCCTGCAGGGGGCCTGGCATCTGGGAACCAAGAGGCTGGTTTCCCCATAAGTTAGTACTGCCAAGCTACAGATAGGCGGGAAGCCACATCAGCCCAAGCTTAACCTAGGAAGGCAGATGTATTGCCAAAAACCCCATATGCCAAGCAGCCCTTGACTGCAAAGCCAAACAGATTTTTTTTTTCTGGCTTGATCATTGTTTGGGGTTACTATGCCACAGTTAATGCTCTGTTGGTAAAAGCTAAAGACCTGCCCGGGCTGCAGCAGGTGTGGTGGCTTCCATGGGCAGGGATGTATACAGACAGACACATGAATATGTGTGTTTCCTTCGTGCGTGTGTACTCATGTGTGTGCGTGCATGCTCATGTGTGTTTGTGTGCCCGCATGTACGTGTATACACTCATACACCCAGAACTTCCTGGAGCCATGGATGCAAGTGTTCACATGTTTGCACACAGCCACTCAGACAATGTTGTTGCAGGGAGACTGGTGCAGACTGGAACACACTGCCTGAAGAAATGAAGGCTGGTTAGAGAAGTGCCAGGGGACAAACAATAAAAGAAATGAAAGAGGAAACCAGGTACAAAGGAGACTGCTCCTGGAGTCCTAGATACTTGGGAGGCTGAGGCAGGAGGATGATGTGAGCTCATTAGTTCAAGGTAAGCCTGAGAAATGAAAGAGCGAGTGCATGTGAAGCGCTTGATGGTGTCTGAGGCAAAGGAAGTGTTTGCTGCAGAAGTGGGGGAGAAGAGTCTCCCTCAAGAGGGTCTCCTCACCTTACCTCCACTATCTTTCAGAGGCCCACATTTCAGCATCTTTCCCTTTCGATCTCTCCTGCATCCCTTCCCCAATCAATGACATCTTAGTCTCTGCCAGAGCCCATCTGTCCAGGGAGCACCTGCTGCTGACAAGGAAAGACCGCCAAGGGGAGCAGAGGGAGGTGTGGGCTGTGAACACTTGCTTGTCATTTCCCCTCCCCCACTTCTGTCTCCTTCACCAAGCTCCCAGAGGCAGGAGGTTGAGGGGGAGCAGTGGTAGCACTCCAAAGAGCAGATTCCCTGGTGGGCTGGGGGTCAGGCCCCTCCTCACTCCATCTGCCCCTGCTACAGCCTGTTACCATCCAGCCTGCCAGGCAGACCTAGTGGAGCCCAGTAAGCAGGGACCTCAGGCCATGCCAGCTCTGGCCTGGTTGTGGTGGCGGTGGCCACAGTGCAGGGCCTGCTGTGTATTTCTTTTCCATATCTCTGTTTTCTGAACTCTGACCTCTCCTAGTCCTGAGAGTCTGTCTCTATTCCCCACCAGTCTCTCTGACTGGCTGTCTTGCCCCCACCTGCCCTGGGTCTTCTTTAGGCTTCAGGTTCAGAGAGCATGGTCCTGTCTGCCTCTCTCCACCACACAGCCCTCTGCCCTCTGGGCCAAAGGCCTGTGACCTCAGCATCTGGAGGGGCTGGCTCCCTGCTCTAGCCACTCTGGATCTAGCTCACCTTTCTTTTTCTCCTCTGCATGGTGGCTCCAGTCCCCTTCCCACTCCTCTGCCCTCTCCCTGACCAGGACAGCTTGCTTTCCTCCAGGTCTTGGTGGGAGGTTCATAGTGAAGCTGTCCCCCACCCCACAGACTGGAAGGTAGAGAATCACCATGGCAACCAAGAAAGCCTTCTCTTCCTCTCACCTTTCTTTCCTGGCTTCACAGAAGGTGTTGGAGATGGAGGTAGGAGTAGAACCATCAGGAAACCAGGATGGAGAGTAACAGAGGTACAGAGGTCCCCGATGGGACATTTGCAAGACAGGTCAGATTGTGGAACCTCAGCCCTAGGAGCTGAGTGCAGCGGAGTGTGTTCTAGTGAGAGCACAGCCAACAGATGAGTTGTTCTGTGTGACTGTGACTTACCCGACAGCTCACCAGATAGAGGCTTGCCTTGCTCTCTACCCACAAACCCTCATGCTTCTGAGTTGTGTGCTGGTGACCTTTATGTAAAGTTTTACCCTAATTAGTTCCTATGCTACCAAACTGGAGGGACCACCAGGCCGCCAAAGGCTGCAGCCCACAGGCCTCTGTGGGAATACTGGCTTGGGCATACAAAATCAGGTGCAAGTCCATGGTTTCCCCAAGGCTCAGCGAACACTTCCATCCTGGGGTAATGACACTGTGTTGCAGAGGGTGATGTGAGAATTGCCCTCACTTTGCACCCAGCTTGGATGCTTCTGTTCTTTGCTCTGGGTTCTGCCACCTCCACAGAGACTGGTAGGGTCTATTAGGGGAGCAGAACTCCCTCCCAGGGTCTGCCCGGCCTGGGCCTATGCTGTCCTTATGTGTTACAAGACACCGGAGCAACATGAAATCATTAAGGCAAAACAATAAATAAAGGTCTAGAAGTTATTACAGAGCTGACAGCACACAATGTCGTCCTGCAAAGCAAATATGAATTATTCCAGAACATTTTAAAATGAAAAATCCTCTCTTCTTCCTGCCCAGCCCTGTAATCTATTAACTTCTCTTTCTGTCCCCTTCACCAGTGCAGAGAGCAGTCCAGCCGCAAGAACCCCAGCATAGGCCTTCCTGTGAGTCAGCCTGCTGCTGCTTCTGCTCACAAGTCCTTGGGTTTGCTAAGAACATCTGGTTCTTTGTCATCCCAGAGGGGCCTCTCCTACCCTGATACTGTCTGACCCATTCCTTTTGCTTCCCATTGTACAGCAACCTCCACAGCTCTATCAGCCCATTTTACAGATGGGAAATCAGGAGCAGGACAGAACCAGCAAGACAGAGCTGAGACTCAGGTCTGGGCCATCTCGTTCCAAGTTTGAAATTAAATGACTTAGGGTGGGGAATGCCGATCAGTGGTAGAATGCTTGCTAAGCTTGGGTTTGATCCCTAGCACAGAAAAAGGATTAAGTGCTACCCTGTCTACCTGGCAAACTCCTATGCATCCTTAGAAACCTTGCTGATATTACTTTCTCTGAGAAGTCCCCTCCTTGAACCCAGAGTTAATCAAAGCACCTCCTGTGCTTTGCTGGACTCCCATAGTTACAGTCACTTCTCTGTCCTGTGATGACTGTTCCTCACATCTGTGTCTCCTCTTAGGCTTTGAAGCTGTCTGTAGGGTAGTGCCCAGAATACACAGGTACTCAATAAGTGCTTTTGAACTGAGCTGAGCCACATGGAGTGTATGTAGCCATAAGATAACTGCTTGAGGCAGGGGTAGGAGGAGTGACAGGCATGTATATGGGTGTCTTTGCATTTGGATTTAAATCCAACAATGTTTCCATAAAGCTGTTTGGAGTCAGTGGACTGTGACAAGCTGCTGGCCATTTTCTCAGCGCCAAGAAAACTGGCTGTGCTGGGGTGGCGTGGGGGGTGGGGCTGACTGGGGCTAAGGCCAAGCTGTCTGCCTGCTTGTTCCCTGCCCTTTCTTTACTTCCCAGCCCTCTCTCTTCATGGCTCCACTTCGGAAGCCCAGCTCCAGGTTTCTAGGGTGAGATGAACTGAGACTAGAAGCCCGATGTGGGTGCCACCCAATGTGGGTGCCTCCCGATGTGGGTGCACACTAGCCACTTGGCAAGTCAGTGAAGCTGATGGGTAGGACTCCAGGTCTGGGGCAACCCCTCCTCCTAATCATATCAGCCACGCTTTTGTGCCCTGTCTATCTGCGTCAGATGCAGTCTTGGTGGTGAAGGGAAGACTTGGTGCCCTGGCAGTGACCTGTGCTGGGATCTTAGCTTCCATACAGCGGGAAGTGGGCACAGGACTGGTCTTCAGGGGAGAACCAGTATCTAGGCAACATGCAGCAAAGGGGCTTCAGCATTCTTCTTCACTTGCTTAAACTCTAAAAGGTCTGGTTCTTTCCCAGTGCTGGGAAGACAGGCAATGGGCGACAGGGTAAAGAGAGCCACCCTTCTCAGACCTTGTCATCATTGCCTAAAGTCAGGCACAGCCTAGAACCTTTTGAAGAACTGGCCAGTTCCAGATGATATCTAGTACCCAGAGACTGCCCTGTGCCTCTGGGTAAGGGGAAGTCGGGCATCCCAGGAGATCCACCCTGAAGACTGCTGGCCCAGACGTGTGCATGTCTCCAGAGTCCTAGGCACATGCTGCTAGAATCCTCCACAGGAGGTAAGACCATAGAGGGTTTTCAAAGGCAAGCTTGAGAGCTCAGGCTCTGCTTACTTCTGATTCTGCTTCCTTCAGGTACCAATGCCTCGCTTCATCTGAAGATACCAGCAGCCATGGCTTCTGGACCAAGCCTCCATCATGTGCTCTGCAAATACACTCTTACCCTTGTACCCTCTAGTTCTCAGCCAGCCGCTCTCTGCCCTGATTCTGCTTCTGAGAATGCACAGATTCCCTTCTTCTTCCTTTCCTTCTAGTTGCCAATGCCCCGCCTTAGTGTAAGAATAAAGAGAAGGACGGCCTAGTTTTACTACATTTCCAGATGAGAACAGGCTATACCTGGAAGACCAAGTTGGATCCAGAATGAGCTTTCCCTTGACTTTGCCAAAGCGATGGTAACCTCTAGCTGGGATTTTCTTTGGGCCAACATCCAATTCCCAAATAAAGACACAGAGACTTCTTATCAATTATGAATGCTTGGTCTTAGCTTAGGTTTGTTCCACTAGCTCTTTTAACTTAATTTAACCTGTTTCTATTCATCTACATTTTGCCTTAGAGCTTTTAACTTTTCTTTCATTCTGCATGTCCTACTTTTCTGGTTCCTCCGTGTCTGTCTGGCCCCTGGCGTTTCCCTGGCATCTCTTTTTCTTTCTTCCTGGAGCCTAAATCCCTCCTCCTACTTACTCTCCCTGCCCAAAAGTCCCACTTATACCTCCTCCCTCACTATTGGCCATTTGGCTTTTTACTAGACCAATCAGGTGCCTTAGGCAGGCAAGGTAAAACAACAACATATCTTTACATAATTAAACAAATATTCTGCAACATAAACAAATACAACACATCTTTACATAGTTAAACAAATACAACACATCTTTACATAGGTAAACAAATGCAACACATCTTTGCATAATTAAACAAATGCAGCACATCTTTGCATAGTTAAACAAACATTCTGCAAACAGAACATTAAGGCCTCAGTTTCCTTATCTAAAAAGTAGGGTACACTTTTCAGACTTCTGTCTGATTGGAAGACTTATCACTATGGTAGATGTGGGAGGAGTCCTAAAAAAAAAAACCCAAACCAATGAATTAGAGTGAGCTTGGAGGAGGGTGGGGTGGAAGTGGGCAACAGAATGAAGGTGGTACGTGTGGAGACATGGTGAGAAGAGCAGTCAGGAGCACCAGGGCGGCAGGGAGGCCATCAGGCTGCTCATAGCAGGGAGGTGGCAGGATTCCAAAGCAGAGTACTTTGCCCTATGGATTGATGGCTCCCACTCAGAGCCCTTTGTTCATAAGACATTTTGAGAAGAGGTCCACAGGGCAAGCAAAGAGAGTGGAATGGAGGCCCAGGGGTCCAAGTCCTGATTTTTAAATCCCCATTCCACCATCCCAGTCCAGAGAGGGCTCTATGAGACTCACCCAGCTTCACTGAGCCTGTTTTAAATGCCCCACAGTGACAATGAATCAAAGAGGATTCTATGAGTTCCTAGAAGACCTGAGAGCAGAGGGCTGGAAAAGGGACCCCTGTGATCCTTCACTCCACTTACAACTTGACTATGGCCTCTGCTGGAAAGCCTAGGTCTTTCCTGGACCAAACAGCCGCTTGGTGTGGAGAGGGAGGAGAGACGGGGTTAGGGGAACCCTGAGAAAGCCAAGCTGAGGGACTGCTGTGGGGTCCAAGGAAAGAAGAGCAGACACTGTTGGTATGCCAGGCAAGTCAACTGTGCTGGCTCCAGTATCTGCTGTCCCATAGGTCTTGTCTGCTGGGACCTGGCGTTTTTTCTCCCTCTGCACCACTCTAACTGCCTCCCACCCAGCATTAGACCTCAGCTTAAACAGGTGTGCCAGAAAGCCTTCGTTGTTCTTCACCTGCACCCTACTATCCGGGGCCTGCTTCTCTGCTAGCAAGAATTCCCACCATCTGCTCTCTTGCCCCTTCTCTCTGTTAGATTTTGTTAGCTTCTTTTTTGTTTTGAAACTGTTTCTGGTGTTCCAGGCTGTTCTCAAATTCTCTAAGCAGCTAATGATGCCTCTTCCTCCATTTCTGAGAGTTGAGATTTCAGGCATGCCCCATCATGCCCCCCCCCCACTTTATGCCATGCTGGAGGATCAAGCCCAGAGCTTTACCACCCTGTACAAGTATTCTAACTGAACTGTGTCTCTAGTCTTCTTTCTGCTTTGCTTTGTTTTATGGTCCAGACCAACCTTGAACCGGGGATCCTCCTGTCTCGGTCTCCCTACTGCTGGGGTAACAGCTACCAGGCTCCCTACCAGGTTTTGTGTTTGCTAAGGCAACATCCTTACCTTAGAGTCTAATGCAGCGCCTACACAGAGTGGGGACCTACTAAGCGCTAGTCGATGAACAAACGAACGAGCCTCACTTCATCAAGGATGAAAGCAGAAGTCACTGTGGGAACACTTCACTTCTGAAAAAAGCTGGTGCATGGAATGCAGGCTTCAAGGCGAACACAAACACCAGACCCTCAGGGCTGGCAGGGTTGGGGACAGGCCCACTGAGCATGGCAGTATCTTTAGGAACTCAGCAGGTGGGGCTTACTTTGTCATTCAGTCTGATCACCATTCCATACCTGCCTGTGAGCATGCGCAAACACTAAAGGTTCATTGGCAGACCCTTGTGCTCTGGGTCTGAAGGAACATGAGTGAACAAAGGTCTGGGAGTCTGTGTGTAGGAAGCATGTGTGACTTTGGGCATCTAGGTAGGGGCGTGACACCTTCCTACAAGCAGTTCTGTATATCGAACATGTCCCTGCATGTCTCTGTATTTGTGAGCATGCATGCACTTGCACAGATGTGTGCCTACAGGAGCCAGGCTAGGCTTGGGTGTGTTCTGTCACTTTGTCCTGATTAGCCTTTGCTTGGAAGCATTTAGGTGACGATTTACAGCTGCACCTGACCCTGGCCTCTCTGCTTTACCCTGTGTGTGCCGCAGGGGCTGCCCCCTGCCCCCTGCCCACCCCTTGCCCCCAGGCCCACATAACTGTGATTTACAGCAGGCCTGTGGGGACCAGGCCCTCCCCGCCGCCCACCTCTTGCAGCTCCTGTACCAGATGGGCTGCCAGGGAGACTGAAGCAAGATACCAACCGGCAGCCAGGCCCATCTGGGACCTCTCCCTCACCCACTGCTCCCTCCCTCCTGTCCATGTCATCTTGTCTTGAGCTTGTTCTTGGCTGTTGGAATTGTGAACTGAGATGGGAGGTCCACGTCTGTGACATCGAACAGAAACCACCCCAGCGCTCCATTCATCTTCACTCCAGACATAGATAGACAGATGGACAGACATCCATAGATAAAAGTGCTGATGGGTCCACATACAAGGATATTCACTGGGTCAAGTCTGACAAACACATGTGCGTTGTATGTGTGCATGCATGGGGGATCTGATGCACATGTGGGGGCTGGGAAGGAAGCCAGGCCCCCTGCAGCCAGGCCCAACCTCCCCCACTCCCTGTTACATCCCTGCTCCCCCTTCCTCTGTGTCTACTCTCCTTGATGCCAAAGGCTACCCTCTCCAGCCTATGCCAATCCATTATGCAGGTCCACTCAACCAGCAAGGGCATTTCTGGGAGGGGGGTGCCCCTGAGGTGGAACCCTAGGGGCTGCAGATCAACTCAGAACCCCTAGGCCAGTGTAGCTGGGAGCAAGGGGGGTGAGGTGGGGGTGGAGAAATCCAGGGCTGTGTCAGGCTGAAGGTGAGCGCTGGAAACAAAAAGATTGTAGTAAATTATTATTCCCCCCATGGCTTTCCCAAGGAAAGTGGAAGCAGCAGCCTGAGGCCCGTTTTCCTATTTGATGGGGAATCAGATAAATGGCAGGCAGCTTGCTCTGATAAGGCCTTGCTCTGGGCACAACCTCTCTCTCTGCAACCCTCTTACTATGCATAGAGGAAGGCTATCTGTGCAGCTGCACCTTGACACAAATATATCTGCACCCGAGATGAAGCAATTCCCCTAGAAATTACAGCAGAGGGATTGCATCTGAGGAGGGGGCCCTGGGGAGGGGCGGGGGTTGCAGGGCCAGGGGAGGCCTGGGACAGGCAGGGAGCAGAAGAGGGAGGCATCTGGGAGATTAGGAGTGGGGAGGAGGTCAAGAGGACTGCACCAGGGAGGGGCCTGAAAGCATCTTTGTATAAAATTTATACATCTCCCCTAAGCATCTTTCCCAGAACTATTCTTTTTCCTCCTGCGTCATCATCTTAATAGGGAAGCCCACCCCACCCTCTTACTATATTCCCCTTGCTTACAGAATTAACAATAAAATATGTGGACAGTAGTAGATTTTACGATGACTCATCCAAATGGAGAGATCATAACCTTAAAAATGCTCTTTTTAGCATGGAAATGGGGTGGTAATATGAGTTAAATAAATATACCCATGGATAAATATTTTTGGAAAGATGGTGAGCCTCTTTCTAACTGTTTAACCTGTTTTGCATCCAGCACTATGTGACCCTCTGGGTCACATAATGTACGCATATATACAGTATAAAGGCAGAAATGTATGGGAAGATGCCTGCATGTTAGTCTGGATTTGCATTCATGTTCTTTTCATGTTCTTACACACGCATCCGCTCACACACACATGATTGTGAAATACCCCCAACTCTCCTCCTCCATCATCAGTGACTGCCCATCTCTCCTCTCCTTCCACTCTCGAAGGAAGTTTTCAGAAAGCCCTTTGGTCCCTGGAAGAGAAGCTCCGAGCAAAACAGGAAGCTCTGAAGTTCATCAGACACAAGGGTCTCCTATCCTGCCAGGCGACTCTTCCCTCCTAGCTCTTTCTTGGCTGGATAAAGGTGCCCAAGGGTGCTGGCAACAGGATGAGTACTCGGGAGGTGCAGTGGGCAATGTTTGTTGAGGTTGGGGTGTTATCCCAAGGTTCTGGGTCTGCTATCACCAGGAAGACTTAGGAGATGGGGCTAGGCAACAGGAGGCTTTGTGGGCACGCGCGGGAGGGGCGAGGGGAAGAATTGGGAGTAGGAACCCTTGAGCCGGGTTTCCCCTCCCTCTCCAAACTGGCACCTGCCTTGGGTCTGACTATCAGAGCAGCTGTGAGACACAAGAGTGAGCTGACAGATGCCACAGCCTCAGCCTTTGTCTGAGCAAGAGAAAAATCACAGCCTCTTCTTAAGCCCCTGGGGCAGCTAAGGCTGGATGTTTCCCATCTCACCCTCAGACTCCTCCAACCCTGGGAAATGACAGGAGTCTCCATGCGGTTCTCAGATTAAGGGAATTCCAGGAGTGACAGAAAGGGAAGGTTTGGGGGTCAGACACTTCTAACCCCTTTGCCTAAACTGTACAACACGTTCCCAGAAACCCTGTGTGTTGCGGGGAGGCGTTGGCTGGAGTTGTGGGAGATCTTTATGCCAACCTGAGCCAGCTGGAGAGGGCTCAGTTACCAGGCAGGAGATCAGGCTTCTTGTTTTACATCAGCCCTTTCTCTAGCTTACTCTCTTCTCAGCTGCAAAATGCAGGAAGCAACCATTTCAACAACCGAGGCATGGTTGCATGCCATGGTACCTGGGCTCCAGCGGCACATCAGGCTGTTGGGATAAGAACCCGTGGGATTGTCATCTGCTTTGGGCTGAGACTGGAGGAGCCCGAGAACTGTTTGTCTTTCACCACTTCTGGTGATTCTTGGATCAGGCCACAAAACAGGAACCCTCCTACTGTAACTGACCATGTTGAGGCATACTGGGGCAGAACACTGGCTGCACCCAAATGTTCCGCAGGGAAGGACTTAGCCAGGGACCTAAAAGGGCCAGGAAGTCTGGGAACTATGTTTCTAGAGCAATAATAGAAAGAGATTTCCAGAAGGAAGGCTAACGGGTCCTGTTGTTTATATATTGTTAAGTTGGGGTCAAGAACACTCACCCATTCTACAGTGAGGCTTGGGTTATCATCAGCGTCACATGGGGACATTGGCTTTTATATTCATCCTTATATACCATTGGCCATCATTGATCCTGATATTGGGGCATTGATTATCACACTAGAACATCAATTTCCCTTAACCAACTCTGAATTGAGGCATTGATCTCAACATTGGGATGCTGACATTCTTACACATTCTTATGGAAAGACATTGATTCCTCTCAACCCACTCTGTATTGGGACATTGATTCCCCAAGTGGGATGTTGATGACCTCAAGCAGATCTTCACTGAGATATTGATTCCTCCACGGGGAATGTTCACTTCTTTTCCCATCCACCTCTGGATTGGGACATTGATCCTGAATTGGGACATTGATTTATTCATCTTGTTCAGTTATCTGGACGTGATCTACCACTCAACCCTGAATAAAGACACTAGTTTTTATTTGGGGGTCTTGGGCCATTCGTCTCATCAATCCTTTATTTATTATAGATACTCTGTGTCCCATATATCAGTTTCTGTGATGGTGGGTGGAATCTCTTCTTTTATTCTTCTTCCCCTGCTCCCTCATTTTGAAATAATGTCTTACTATATAGCTCTTGCTGACCTGGAACTAGCTATATAGACCAGGCTGTCCTCAAACTTAGAAATCTGTCTGTGTCTGCTTCCTGAGTTCTGGGATTAAAAGATTGTGTCATTACATCTGGTAACATATCTTTGTCTGTCTCTCTCTACCATAAGCCCCACGTGAGCCTGTTCCTTGCTTCCTTCCTTTTTGTCTTCCTTCCTTCTTCCTTCAATGCAGGGGCTTACTAAATAGACCAGGCTGGCCTTGAACTTGTGGCCATCCTCCTGTCTCAGTTTCCTTACTACTGGGATTATATCCATGTGCCACCATATCTGGCTATGAATTTCCCTTCAGTTTTCATATTGAATATCAATACCCAAACTCTCTACCCATCACCTATTTTGCTCTCACAATAAGTCAACTGAGATCTCTGAGTTGGACGAGGATAGCCTACTGAGGTTGGGGCTGTACCAAACAAATATTGGAAAGGGCATAGATTTTTGGGGTCCTAAGTTTTAATCCATAGCTCTTACACTTACAAGCCTCAGTTTTCTCATTTTTTCAAGTGGGATAAGATCCTTACTTTTCAGATTTCATGCTAAAAATTAAAGGGCAGCATATAGGAGCTAGAGAGATGGCTCAGTGGTTAAGAATGCTGGGTGATCATCCAGAGGACCTGGATTTGATTCCCAGCATTATATAACAGTACGTAGATGCTCACAGTGATCTTTTTGTTGTTGGTGGTGATTTTTTTTGTTTGTTTGTTTTTGAGACAGGGTTTCTCTGTGTAACTGTTCTGTCCTGAAACTCACTCTGCAGACCAGGCTGGCATTGAACTCACAGAGATCCGCCTGCCTCTGCCTCCCGAATAAAGGTGTGCGCCACCAAGCCTGACTTACTCACAATCATTTTACTCCAGTGGGTCTGAGGGCCTCTTCTGACATCCACAGGTACCAGGCACATATGTGATACACAGACATACATGCAGGCAAAACATTCATACACACAAAATAAAATAATAAAATCTTTTAAATAAGTTGATTAAATGAAGAACAACATACAGACAGTCACATGCTACACAACAATGCTTCAAGCAACAACAGACCCCATATATAATGGTGGTCCCACAAGAAGACATCCTCCAATGATACATCAAATTTAGCTCATGTAAGCATGGTTTGTAAGGTTCATATGATAATGACGTTGCCAAAAGCAGATTTCTCAGAATATGTGCCATCTTAAGTGACACATGACTGTATCTGAAAACACAGTATTTAATGACAAGGCTTCCCATCCCTGGTCCTCAATCCCCCAGCTCAGGAGACAGCTCTTAAATTAAAAAATCCTGTGTCACCACATCACTGGCTGCAGATGGGGCTGAGCCCTCCTCTGCTAGAGTCCATGGACAGCATCCTAGTCAAGGGCCACCCTCACCATGGCCCTGCTCTAGCTTTTCCTTTTAAAAATCCCATATAATATAGATAGCAAATAGAAGGGCAACTTTTCCACCCCGAGCCTGTGTGTAATTACATATTTTGGCCACGTGCTGGGCTGGGGATAAATCTGTATGGTAATGCAAGCCAGGGGCTTACGATGTAGGCACACATGCTAATTTTTAAACCACAAAATCGTGGCTGTTTTTCATTTTCCTTTCCGACAACACCGGCACAGATTAGGCCCTATTAAACACCATGGGGCCTGTCCTCCCTCTGACCACCTGCGGGGCTCTTCGTGGCTTTCATGGGCTGGTCGGGCCTGGCGCTGAGGCAAACACATCCTTCCTAATTGTAGGGCAAAGCTCTGCCCAGGAGGAGGTGGCCAGGATGGCAGATTGAGGCTGTTTTCTCCTGTCATCCCCACCCACCCTGGGGCTAGGTCTCATTTCTGCCGGTGTATATGGGGGTACCTTTCTTTCTTGAAGAGTAAAGTAAGACGCTCTCCCCAAAGCTTGAGGGAGGACCCTCAGGAGCCTGGAGAACATTGAATCCCAGCCTCAGATAAGCGACCTGTGTAACCACTTGCGATTGACCTTCTGCACCTCCCGTTCCTTTCTGGGCTTGTTTTCTATCCCTGGCAAGCGAGGCTCTGGACTGGTCCTTCAAGTTCACACCTTTTTGCATTTGAGCCTCCAGTGCCTTCACTAAAGAACAAGTCGAGCAGTGCTGACTGCGGCTGGCTTCGGACACACACGGGCTTTGTGAGAAACTTACATATCCATATCTCAATGACTCCTCTCTATTCCCTGAGGTAGCAGACTGCAAAACGGCAAGTCTTGCCAAGGTCACTCACTGGCTGGCTGCTCTGTTCCCTCATCTGCAAAATGGGAAGGAACTGATAACGGTGCTGCCTGGAAGGGAATCAGTCAATCATATGCATTGCTGCAAAGAACCCACGCGCTTAGAACAGCACCAGCAAGTGGCTGTCACCATTATTATGACAGATGAACAGATGAAGGTACAAAAGAGGACCAGGCCAAACTGGAACCCCAGACTCCAGTTCTCCCCTGTACATATACTCTAACCCACTCCTCTCTTCCCAGTATGGAAGCTTCCATCTTCACCCCTTGTCCCACCCTATATCCCAGTCAGAAGAAGATGCTCAGTCTCCCTTTCTCCCTTTTCCTAGGTACCCAGCAAACGTGGTGAGAGATGCTGAGATAAGAATAAAGGTCCCAGTGTTTCCCCGAGTGAGGTTTGGGTCTGTCTACTACCCCCAACCTTGACTTCTAAGGGCACTTGGGCTTGAGGGGGCCAGTCCTGGCTCAGACAGGAGCTGGGGTCTAACAGAGCCTCTGCTTATTTGAGAACAGAGGGCAGAGGTTTGGGAGGAGGAGCTGAGCCCAACCCCCTTCTATTCTCCTCCATCTGCACTCAGGAGCAGCTGAGCATGGCTGGCCACCCCTCCCACTCCTGCCCCTTTCCATTCTCTCCTTCTGGGGCAGGGCGGCCTGTCTCTGGGGGGGATCCTGGTCTGTGCTCAATTTCATGCCACTTAATTCTCAAGTCTGTCCGTGAAAATGGTGACAAATCGGCCCCAACTGACCAAATGTCCAGTCCTGTCTCAGACATCCCTCCTGAAGCCACACTCCTCTGTCCAATAGGCCCTCACCCATCAGAGGAGAGAGGGAGCACCGTGCATGTGGACATGGCCTCATAGAGGCTTACACTGGCTTAGGCTTACTTCCCCATACAACCGTCTCCCACAGACCCAAGCCTTAAGACCGAACACAGCTCAGACCTCTGAGATGACCTCAAGTGTATGGTCATGGATGGGAACTGTTTGATTCTGAATTTTAATGCTATGGTGTAATGCTTTCTTTCTAGAAAAATTTGGTTACTTTATGAATGAGCAGCACATTTTCATGATTGAAATTTCCAAAAGAGAAAAAGGGAGTGTGAAATGTCTCCATCAACCCCTGCCCAAAGCCTCCTTCCCCCCTTCATCTAAAGTCCTCATCTTTTTCTAGAGAGGTCTTTCATGAAAAAACAAACAAACAAACAAACAAACAACCTTCCAGTATATACATTATGCTCACCTTTCCCAAAAAGTAGAATGTTCTACACACAATTCTGTGCCTGATCCTACTTACTCGGATGTACCCCAAGTCAGACCTCCCATTCCACCCACTTCTCAATGGGAGCCATTTGAAGCTCTCTCCTTTTCCCTTCCTCTGCCCTCAGTAAGGTTTTAGGAAGCAGAGAGGCAAGTGTTCAAGTCCCACCCTTGCTAGCTACTCTCTGGCAGAGGTTTTTGAAACTTGAGGACCATTTTATAGGAGTTTGAAAGAGAAAACAACAAGCGAGACAAGCTTAAGATCCCAGAGGCTGCTTGGATGAGGGAGATGGAGAAGAACAAGATAGAAAAAGCCATAGCCTTTCGGGTCTGAGAAAGGCAGCAATGGCTATCCCTGAGTAGCTGTATGGTGGATGGCTTGGGGCAACTTTTGGGAACAAGTGAGAAGGCCAGAGTGACAAGGGAAGCATGCTTAGGTTTTTGGCTGATGTCTTTCAAACCCCAGTGGAACCTTCTAAGGATGTGGGCTCTCTGAGTGTGGTGGAGCTTTCTCTGACTCTTGGTGAGCCTAACTCAGAGTCCCAGATAATCAATGACCTCCAAAGCCGTCCTGAGTCAGCGGCTTGCAACTCCATCTTCTCATACCCAAGAAGAGTTAGGAGAGCTAGTCAAGGACTAAGTAGATTTATTAAGCAAAAGTGAGAAAGGATTCCTGAGGAGGGGGCTCTAAGGCAGGGACACCCCCGAGAGAGCTTTTCAAACACATTTTCCTCGTGGGCCCCAGTTTGTTTACAACTCAGCAAAATGTTAAGGCTAAGGGGCTGCCACCTCTGGAGACTTTGGGGATGAAGGTTAGTAAGATAGATAAAGGACATAGGGTGCCAGCAAGCAAAGGGCAAGTGCTCACTCCTTTTTCCTCCTTTGTGTCCTCTCAGGCCAGGTAGGTAGTCCCTTTCCCATCACCATCCCTTTCCCATTCCCTGTCTGCATCTGCTGTGCTTCTGAGCACCTTGGAGGAGTGTCACTGCAGTGTGGTGTTTGTCACCTCAGGTCTCATTTTCCTTCCTACAAGGCTATGAGCATCTGGAGAGCTGCAGGACCTGGGATGTGAAGGTGGGAAGGCTGATGGCCTGTCTTCTTGCCTGTTCCCATACCTGGGTCATATGCAGACACAAAGTTGAAGGTTCAGCCAAGGGAAAGCAAAGTTAGTGACCAAAGTTGGAGCAGAATAGCTGATCCAGTTGGCTGATCCAGCAGTGGAGACAACTGGGCAGAGATGGGATTTTAGGAGAAGTAAAGGAAGGTGGGCGGAGTAGTGAGCTATGAGACTTTAGGGTGTGTGGAGCTGGCTGGAGAGAGTATTAGAGTTTTGCTGGCTGTTGTGTGGTATAATCTTGCGGCCTATTCTAGAGTCAGGTTAAGGCTTCATTGCCAACAGTCAGTGCTTTTGGAAACCGTTTTGGTTTCTTGTGGTGTGATCTGGGTTGTGACTGGATTAAGATCTGCGGGAGTGCAGAGTGATGTTATGATAAGAGGAAAACAGTGGCTTAGACAAGCCAAGGCTCATCTCCTCCCTGGGCGGCTCCCAAGGTGGACAGCATTCCTGTGCTCATGCCAAATTATCCAAGAAGCTCCAGATTTGATGATCTTCCTTCCTACCTCTGGATCCCCCAAATGTGTGGGTCAATTCTTAAGATCTGTAACCAGCACAAATATTGAGGACCTGTAGAAAATGCTCCCTCTCTGTGGCTGTGACAGGTGGGAGGAGATGGGGGTTGAGTGTGGGTCTCTTCTGGTCTCTTCTTTTCCCTTGCAGGAAAGGATTCTAGCAGGCTTACAGCCTGAAACTTCCAGACAAGTATGACTTCCTTTCATTCCTTCCAGCAAACTTGTAAAATGGGATCAATGCCCCTATTTCTATTTCAATTTCCAATTGTTTATTGTCAGCATGTAGAAATTAATACCAAAGTTTTGGTGTATTGATCTCTGGCTCTGCAATCTTGCTAAACTTAATAGCCCTGGTGTCTTTTTAATTTTTTTTTTTGTTTTGGGCTGACTTTATTTTATTTTTTTATGAAGAGGATCGTGCTTTCTGTAATAATTTTTAAATTTTTTCCCAGTATATATGTCTTTTATTTCTCTTTCCTGTCTTATTGAATTGACCAGGATCTCTAGTGCAAGGTGACTAGGAACAGTGAGAACAGGTACCCTTGCCTTTTTCCTCTTCCTAGGGGTAACGTGACCCCATTCTACAGTGTCGACAACTGAACATCACAGAGCTGTCCAGCAGTAAGCCCAAAGGTCCCCAGCTAGTCAGTGACATCACCAAAATCAGAGCCCAGACTGTCCTGACTCCAAAGCCTATGTCCTTTGTACTGTTCCAAAATTTGCTAAACAAAATGGGGGAATTACAGTAATTTCCTCTTTGAAGCCCCCAGCTTTCCACTTAGCCCCAGGCATACAACAGCTGCTCTGTGAAAACTTGCTGTCTGAGCAGAGGGCTGAGCTAGAGACTGACAGAGAGATGATGGGTTCTGTTTGTTTGGTGTTTGCTGTGTGTGTGGTATGCACACATGTGTTTGTGGGTGGTGCACCTGTGAGCACCCAGGAGGAGGCCAGACAAGGATGTGGTGTCTTTCTCTGTCATTGTCCACTTTTTTTATTGAGGCAGAGTCTCTCACTGAAGAAACCTGAAGCTCCCTGCTTTGGCTAGGCTAGCTGGCCTCCAAACTCCCTAATCTTCTACCTTACTGTGAGATGCATCCTGGGGCTGGGAATGGAGGAATTTTTTTCCTGTTTGGGAACCTTATTTCAGAGGGAGTGATCCAGGCCAAGAGACGCTGTCTCCTAGAGAAAAATGAGGGCTTTAGTTTAGAAGATTTTTCAGAGGCCAAGAGGTACATAGGATATCTCTGAATCTCTGAAAACAAGATGGATAAACACGGTTTGAAATGAGGAGTGTGAGACAGGTTACCAGCGCTGAGACTTTGGGCAAGCTACCTAACCTCTCTGGGCTTCAGGTGCTCACTTGTGAGATATTAATTGCGACTCTTCCTCATTAACTGATGGTGAGAGTGACACAGATGTTCACGGGCTGTAACATGGTAAATGGCGCGCAGGGTAGATGACTAGTATTTATGGAGCCACAGGACTGTTGGAGGGACCCCTAGAAGTCACCGGAGGCATTTCCTCCTTCTTTCCGAACATCCCCTACATTAGTATATGTATAGAGAGCATGTCTCTCAAGTAGCCAAATCCCCTAATCTCACAGAGCCTCAGTTTCTTCAACTAGAAAATGGGGTAATGTCACAAACCGTGGAGACCAGCAAATAGAACAAGGTGCCAAAAATGGGAGAAAATTCATCACAGCTTCTACACGTCTACTCTGGAGCACAGCTGGGAGGTATTTAGCTTAATTGCTGAGCCCCACTGATCCTCATGCCCCATGAGGTGAATAGTTGTGCTATTTTGTACCCATCCCAGAGGCTAAATGGTATAAAGGGCTAAGGGCCAGGAATGAATCCAGGTAGGTTTACCTCCAAAGTCCAGATCCCACACAGTGTGTGGGAACCAGGACCCAAACTGCAGCATCTGGGCACAGGTGCTTCTCCCCCAGTGTCCCCTCCCGGTCGGTCCCTCCCCTGCCCTTCAGTCACTTGTCCAGTCAAAGGCAGGCGGCGGCCAGCAGCTTTGGTTCATGAGGCAGATGGGACCTTCACAAAAGCCCCTGCACCTCTCCAAGCTGGTCCCCCCCGCACGCCTGATTACCCCCCAATACCCAAGTTACCATTGATACAGTGGTGCTGGGTGATTCAATTAGTGCAGCCGGCATGAAGGCGGCAGCACAAAGAGCTGGGGTAGTTAGAAACTCATTTTCTTTTGATTATTATAGCATCTCACACGTGGAAGCAGAAAATTATAGGCTCATGTGTCTTTGCTTAATATCCTCTGGGGCCAGATTTGTCGTCATGTTGAAGTTAGCTGTCAGCACTGACAAAATCATGTGGAGTTGATGGATTTACAGTGCCAGGGCCCAGCCAAGCTAGGGAGGTGCAGTCCCTCTCAGATACGCAGATCTGCAGATACATCCATACTCATAGCACATGCATGAACGCACACACACACACACACACACACACATACACACACACACACACACACACACCCCACACATGGGCACACCCCACATGGGTACACCACACACATGCACCTTACAGACATGGATAGATACTCTCTTGGGGAGATCTTGGGGAGAGTATCTGGTTCCCTCTGCCTGGTCCTGAGAAACACAGGGTTTTCACCCATGAAAGACACTCATTCAGATCCACAGAGTCATTCATACAGCCCAACCCCACATACTCCTCATACTGATGACCCAACACACATGCGCATGCGTGCGCGCGCACACACACACACACGCACATGCGCACACACACATGAGAGAGAGTCTGACATACACACACACACAAATACATCCCACATGTTACTATATTCTTACCCAGCCTCACAAGAATAACCATCTTCCTAACTTAGACATTATGCTGAAACACACATACATAGCCTGACACATCCACTGGCACTCTACACAGATATACATAGCAGTGTGTACAGATACTTGCATGCCCATCTAAACACAGTTACACCCAACCACACTGATGCCCAGCTACCTGGCCAGGCTCACTAACCCAGTCACACAGTCTTCTAACTAATACACACTTATCTATACCCTCGTGAATGCAGATGGTACCCTGGCTGACACATATACCTAGGCTCTTACACACAGGTAAGCAGATACAACTCGAAACACTGGTAGCTTATGCACCCATGTAGCATCCAGACAAATTCAGGACACACACAGAGACAGAGAAGTCAGAGTCTCAGGCACAGGGTAGACATTCATAGAGACTTGGGAGCATCCGTCTTCTGCCAGCATAGACGCATGTCTTTGGTTTTTCATACTTCTCTATTTTTCTTTTCAATTGGCCATGCAAGGGAACTCCTAAAAGGTGATATAGAAATAGGAATATCAATAGAGTAAGGGTAGGGGCCCCTTGCCTCTGGTTGCTCAGCTACACTGACTCTAGGTTTTTGATTGTTAAAGTGACAGGCAGCTAAAGGGAGGGGTGGGGTTGAGGTTCACAATGATTGTGTGTTCACAGAGAGGGAAGGGAGGTAGGAAGGGTTTTATCCTATTTTCAAAGATTTCTTTATTATTTATTTATGTGTAGATATATGCACATGAACGTGTGGAGGTCAGAGGTCAACCTCAAGTGTCGTTCCTTGGGAACCACTGTTTTGGAGACAGGGTCTCTCATTGAAACTGCAGCTCACCTATTAGACTAGGCTGGCCACACAGCTCAGGGATCCGCCTGTGTCAGCCTCCCCAGTGCTAGGATCACTGATATGCAGGACCTCTCCTGGCTTTCACAGGGGCGCTGAGGATTGAACTCAGGCTCTCACATTTCCATAAAAATGTTTCACTGACTGAGCTGTCCTCCCAGCCCAGGGCTTTATTCTTCACTGAGTTTAGCTAACACGAGGTCCTCAAAGAGGAGAAACAGACGCGTCGTCTGAACTCTACAACATATATTTTAGACTCAGACCTTGTCTCAATCCATTGGCTGAACTTGGTCCCTTTGTCCCTGTTGGCCAAAGAGGGCAATGACTTGTTCAAGTTCACACAATGAAAGACAGGAATTACCTGCAGTCTTTTGCCTTCCAAACCTTTGCTCTCTTCTCTCTACCACCCTGAGGTGGTCTCTAAGCACAGAGGACAAACTGGAGAGCCCCAAGCTAGCCTGTAATTTCCTTGGGTACAGAACCCCCATGAATTCTCCCCAGGGCAGGAGATGAAGACTATTAGTGGGCCTGGGGACCTACTGTGTTGGGTTTGAATCCTGACTGCAGTATTGGGCAAGTCCCTTTGCCTCTGAGCCATTTGCCTCTTCTTGTCAAATGAAGATGCCCTCTCCACCGAAGGGCCAGAAAAGGACAGGCAAGCAGGCTACATAGCACATCTAGTACACAAGAGCTGGTGTTAGCAGTTCTGCCACACCTTCCCCTCAGACCTCGACTGGCCCTGCTTTGGATTACTCTGCCCACTCTTAGCTCTTCTCTGACCTCTTCCAAGACTCCTACCAGTCCTACCAGACTACCCCAGACAAGGTCTATGACTTCTTGCAGCTTTAGACCTGCGCATCTCTAAGGACTTGTAATAGAGGCATACATTTAGGATGCTAAGCTTTTTTCTTGGTGGGGGCGCTTTCAACACTACTTGTGCCTTGGAATTATCTTCTTGTGTATATGCTTTTTAAAAACAAAACAAAACAAACAAACCAAACAAAAACAAAAAACCCAAAAAATACAAAAACCAAACAAACAATAGGTCTTGCTGTACAGCTCTGGCTGACCTGAAACTCATTATGTAGACAAGTCTGGCCTCTTTTAAAGATAAGGTCTAGCTACGTAGCCAAGGCTGGCCTTGAATTCAGGATCAGCCTGTCTTAGCTTCTGCAAGTGCTGGAACTACAGACGTGAGCCACCTTGCCCAGCTAGAATGAACCTCAAACAAACAAACAACATCCAGAATCTACCGCAGAGATCCTAATTTAGTTGATCTGGGATGTGCCCCAGGCTCCAGTTTTAATCTCTCTGGGCACTTTAAGGTGCATGAGTTCTGAGACAGGGGCCCTCCAAGCTGAGGCCAGAGGCTAGCAGGCCCAGCTAGCCTAAGGCCTAAGGAACCCCGTTCTGAACCACTCTCAGGTGAGATGAGATCCAGTTGGTCCAGGGAGTGACCATGGGTGCATCAGAATCAGGGCTTTTGCTAGGTCCTCACTGTCTGAAGCCAAGTGTCCTCTTCTCCAGACAAGGACATCAGGGACCAGATGTCCCTGGCCAAGTTGTGTGGGTGGAATACCTGTCACCTCTGCTCATCCCACCTCCCCCGTCATCAGTCTGGTCTTAGAGATATGCTAATCAGTGTGGGAGTCCACTCTCTCGCGCGATTATCATAGAGCAGAGCTCCTCATCTTAGGATGATTTTCTCATCTGCATAATCGTATTTGACTTCCTTATGGATGTGAAAGCCCCCTTACCTTGGGTAAGTTAATCTTCATTGATTGAATATCAAATTCACCCAGCTGTGGGAGAAGGGGCTTTGCTTTTCTCTTGATGGCAGCCGAGCACTGGGGTTGAACTGAAGTCAATCTCAGCTGAGGACTGGGTGGGACCTTCGTCCCTGTGGTCTCTGTCCTCCCAGGGCTGGCTCTGGACTCTTTGCTTTCCTCCTACTTCCTGTGGCCTTTCCTCCCAGCTGCTTCCCTTCCTCCTCCCCTGTCTAGGTGCTCTTTCTGTCTCTCTTGTGTTCCTTTGTGCTTGCTCTCTGGTTCTGGGTTCTTTCCTCCCTGCGTTAGTCTGATTTTCTTTCTTTGGTTTTTCCTCTCCTTGCAGGCCTTTCTCCCATCTCTTCAGATTCCAGACCCTCCCTTTACTTAAAACCCCAAGTTGTTCTGCTATATACATGTCCAAAACTTAGTGACAATATATATATATTTCCAGTATGAACTCGTTGCAAAGCAGTCAAGATTCTCAGAGAGGCAGAGGGCCCACTAAGATAGCTGAGGGATGAGAAAGAAAGAAGGCCAGATGCTCTGGACCCCAGGCCCTGCCTAAGATCCCCATTTTCATGCTAGAACATGTCAGTCCTGGGCTGCAGGTGTACCTCAGAGGAGGGCTCTTGCCTAGTATGTGTGAGGCCCTGACTTGATCCCCAAGACCAGAGAGAGCAGAAAAGAGAGACCCAGTAAGAAAGTCTCGAAGCTTTCACAGCAATCCTATGTGTTAAGTGGTGTTTTCCCATTTAACCGTACGACTCGAACAAGTCTCACAGGGAGTGCCAGGACTGACTTGGTTTGGGTTTGGTATTTTTTAACTTAAAAATTATTTGTTTGTTTATTTATTTGTTTTTGTTTTTTCGAGACAGGGTTTCTCTGTAGCTTTGGAGCCTGTCCTGGAACTAGCTCTTGTAGACCAGGCTGGTCTCGAACTCACAGAGATTCGCCTGCCTCTGCCTCCCGAGTGCTGGGATTAAAGGCCTGTGCCATCACCGCCCGGCTTAAACTTTTTGTATATATGTACATATTTATGTATATACATGTGTGTTACAGGCATGTACACATGCTTGTGGTGGTCAGAGGTTGACATCAGTGTCTTCTTCAATTGCCCTTCACCTTGGGTTTGAGACAAGGTCACTCAATGAACCTGGAGCTCATTGACTGGGCAAGACTGGCTGGTAGGCAAGCCCCAGGTAGCTTTCTGTCTCTGCCTCCCCAGCTCTGGAATTATGTGCTTCCCCGTGGGTGCCTGGAACCCAGCCCAGATGCCCATGCTTGGAACACAAAGCACTTTACTGATAGAGGCATTTCCTTTGTCTCTAGTCTGGAGTTTTTATGGGGGTGGGGTGGGGTGGGGATCAGGTCTCATGTAGCTCAGGTTGGCCTTCAGCCTTCCCACTCTATTCCCCAAATGCTGTAATTACAGGTATGCACCACCATGCTCAGTTAGGACCTTCCTAACCCTAGAGATAGCCCTAGATTATCTAGGAAGAGACAGAGGCCTTCTGTTCCCAGTGAACCTTGAGCAGGTAACCGAATCCGTTTAAGTCTAGACTTGCCATTCTCTCCAGTTTTCATCTCTGTCTTAGGAACAAGTCCCAAGGCACCATCAGGGTCCAGACCATGAAGAGGCAGTTTTAGGAACTCTGGACCAGAACTTTGGCATAGGAGGTCCCTAGGCTTATATCATTTACTCCAGGAGAACAGAAAACAGGTTTCCCAGCTTCATCTTAGTGGGGGATTTGCACTAAAGACTAAGTATTACCAAGTGGGGACATAACTGGACACCCCTTATGGTTTGCAGAGATGTAAACATCTTGGAAGTCATTGGTGATATAAATACTGCTGAACACAAGTTCACCCCTAGAGGAGTTCGTTGTCTGGCCAGAGAGTTACAGACAGGAACAAGTACTTCTGGTGTACTATGAACTGTGCACTAGTCAGGGTGCCTCTGAGCATAGATTCTTCACATTTGGTAAGTCAAGGAAGGCTTCAGTGAGATACTATGTAAAAATGGGGTCTTGAAGGGTGAATAGGAGTTTCCTAAAGAGACACAACATGTATAAAAACCCACATGGAGGAAGAATATCTGTGTTGGGGATTGATGAAATTTATTACATAGGTCATCTTAAAGTGGGAGGGACAGTGTTGAAAGATGAGCGTGGAGAAGTCACAGAACCCAGATTGTGAAAGGCCTTATGAGCCTTAAAGAGTTTAGATTGTTTTTCAGAGAGATAAGCTAGCTAGAAATATGAAACAGATTCCAATTCCTGGTGACGGCCCATTTCTTAGTTTGTAGATGAACATCTTTTCATTGTATCCTCACCTGGTAGGGTTGGGTGGGGGCACTGTTTCCTGTCGTCTACAGACATCAATCCCATTGAGTCATGGAGCCTCACCCTCTTTATCTCCCAGAGTGTCTACCTTCAGACACCATCACTTGGGGTTAGGGGTTCCACTTAGGAAGTGGAGAAACTAACTTCAGCCTATCACAAGTCCTAGGTCCTGGGAACCCTTCCCGGTTACTGGGCAGGGGATGGAAGAAGGTGGAGAAGCATAGTCACTTCTCAGCCTCGTTGGCCAGAGCTGTGTGCATCTACTCTGCTCTCAGGCATTTGGTGAGACATCCTTGTCCAGCCTTTGGCAGTTGCAAAGGACTCGGAGGGAGTGGTAGGCCTCATGTAACAGTCCCTTCCGGGGATAATTGCCTCCTTGGGATGGAGAGGTGAACTGTTGGTGGACAGCTGGCTGCCCCACCATAGACAGTCTCACATTGGAACCTCTATTAAGCAAAGTCACCCCAACTACAACCGGAAGCCTGATAACAATTGACTGGAGGAGCTGGAGGAGTGTCACAAAGATGCTCGTGCAAGGTCCCCATTCACCGACTTCTCACCGCACACAGACAGCCTCTTTCCCCTGTGGAGAACTAGCAGATGTGAGGTCAGAGGACCTGGGTCTGAATTCTGGCTACCCCACATCCTAGACGCTTTAGCCTGAGCAGTTCACTCGACCTCCAAGTTTCACGTTCCCTGTCGGAACATAGTGTTTACTGGACTGGCCACAGAAAAGTGGCCAATAAATGCCGGCGAGAGTCATTGCTGTTACATTGCTATCCAGAGGAAGGCAGGAGCGGCTCAGGTTTTTGCATGGGTGCTTGAGATCTGTGTGGCTTTAGACACTCAGGCGCCCGGCTTCAGTGGAGCCTCCATGAAGTGGTAATAATAATAACTGCCTTGTCTGGCTGTGGAGGGGAGTGGAGAACCATGAGAGAACTCCTGGCCTGATGGGAACTCAGGAAATGGCGGAAGTCTCTCTCCAGGATGCTATTTTCATTGTCTTTATTATTATCTCTGAGTCACACCTCGTGGGTACTTTGTAGATGTCACCTCAGCTCCACTTATGCCCTCCTGTCGTTCCTGGGCCTCTGCGCCATTTTCCTACTGGATTGTGTGCAGGGTCTGCTTATGGGGCAGAAGACAGTGATGTTTCAGAGTTGAGATCTGGAGGGAGCAAGAGGAGGCTCTGCCACTTGGGAACTCTGGACCTGTGAGGCTCAGTCTGTGGAATGGGACTGTCAACAGCAGGTACCTGTGACCACAGGCACCTGATAAGGCTGCGGAAAGACAAGGACTGTGGCACAGCACCCAGGACTTGACACATGTAAGTGTTCTGAGCATGGACCAAGGGTTATTTACCTTTCTTACGCTTGTCTAAGACATAGGCTAGGCCTGTAGTGAAGGGGTGGGGTCAGGAATGAAGAAGAATGGCAGAACCAAGCTGGGAAGGCCTGGGATGCCAGGCAGAGTGACTCTGAGAGGACTTTCTTCTGCTTCCTTAAGATGCTCCACTGGGGTCTTGGTCTGAGGGCTCCTCCTGCAGACCTTTGGAGACAGAGCAAGGCCATGGGCTCTCTATGGGGCAGGGTTGCAGCTCTGGACTCAGCTGTCTCCTGCTGTGGCTGTGGTGAAAGGGAAGGCCATTTGCAATTCAGATGGGGCAGATGGGAGGACATCGGAGGGAGGGGAGTGGGGGGACACGCTTGAGTCAGCTGTCTCACTTCTCACAGACATCCTGACCCTAGAGCAGCCCTTCCCAGCCTGCTGCCTGGCCTCTCAGAGCACACACTCTGTGTTTCACAGGAGAGAGACACTGCGGCTATCCCACTGTAAACACAAGTGAGGCCCAGAGAGGTCAATCTCCTCACCCTAGGTTACACAAGTTGCCAAGGGCAGAGCTGCAGCACACACCAGGTTGCCTAGTTTCCAGTCTCTATTCTTACTCATACTGTACCTCTTGACGCTGGTACCTCTGCCTGAGCCTGGAAGCCCCAAAGGATGATGGGTGAAGACTGTTTGATGCCCTCTGCTCTTTTTCTATCATAGGGACAACTCCCACAGTCTTCTCAGTCCATAGTTGCTCTGGGTCACCTTAACAGAGAGGTCACGGGGCCCAGGCCCTTTCCATCTCCTGGGCCTCATGGGACCTCTGGGCTATCAGAGGGAACCCAGATTTACATTAAATGGCCAGGCTAGGCTTTTGTCAGGACTCACAGATATAGATGACTTTGGACATGGGTTTGCTGGGACAGAGATGAAATCTGGGATCAAGCAGCTCAGACCACCAGGGCTGCTGGCTTGCTCCCCATGTCTACAAATGGAAAGTACCACATGTGGAGCCTTCTCCACAGCCTCACTCCCTCTCCAGCGACCACATGGCTAGCAAAGCACAGGCCTAAGGCTCCACCTTACAAATGGGTCAGTTTAGCAAGGCCCTCCTGGTCAGTGCAAGCACGAGGGATAGAGAAGCCTATTTCTTTCCTCTAGCCTCTTGCCCACCTTCCTTTCCTGTTCATGGAGGGCAATGGGTGAGCCATAATGGGAGCTTACTTTTTCACCAGTCATTTCTCTGAAGACTGTGGTGCTCAATCATTTATCCAGTCGTCCTGGTAGGAGACAATGTTTTGGGTGACAGATAAAAAGCCAGTGACAATCCTGGGCCAACTCCATACTGAAGCTGGGTTCTGTGATCTTGGGTAAGTTTTTTACTCTACCTCCATCATCTCATCTGTGAAATGGGTGGCAGAGTCTTTCCATGGCAGGGTTAATTTATGAATCCAGTCAGCTCCTGCTAGAGCCCCCGTACCTTCCATGTTAATAACTGAAGGTCCCAACAGCTCCCCCATAGGTTCTTGGTTCGCTAGTAGGGCAGGCCTCCTCCTTCTGTGACCTCTAACCCCTCCTTCTCCTCCCCCAATTTCTCCTCAACAGGAGGCTGTGAGTCATTCCCCTCCCCTCAACGTGGCCCAGGGGGCCAGAGAAATTAGACCGAATCAAAGCAGAAAATGAGTTTTCATTCATCTTGGAATGATGCGAGAGGTTACCAGCAAGACAAATAGCAGCCTCCCCCTCTTCCTTCATCACTGTCACCGCAATTAATAGGCTGTGGCCTTCGTTATCCAGGCCTTGCTAAGGAGAGAGCAGCCCCGGGCGACGCTAACGAGGGAGAGGAAGCAGGCTGGCTCCCACGCTCCCATCAAGAGCCCTCATGTGGCCATATGCTCACTTGGACCTTCAAACCAGATTTTGGGGTACAGAAAAATCTTAGGAGGGAGCCACAGCAGAATGTGGGGGAGCCAAGCGAGGCCTATGTAAGAGGGGAACACTGGTCTGCTGGCACCCCGAGAGTGCCCAGCCAGCATGTGGTTTGATAGTCATAGCTGTTCAGTCTCTTGACTATTTCTGAAGTCCCTGTTATGAGCAATGTGCAATTTCCCATGATCTTGGCCTCTGTTCTCGGATTCCCTGCAGGAGAAAACTAGCATTGAGACAAGTTCGGCTGTTCATCCGGGGTTGTACAGGTTTGGAAGGGGAAGAGTCAGGATTTGAACACAAGCCTGCTCAGGCTCCCTCACTGCCTCATTCTGCTGCACAGTGATGAGAAACAAGGACTGGGAACCAGGTTCCAGTCTCTGGTTCTAGGTTTTGAGTAGAAAAGAGCCAGAGAGTACAACGAAACATGAGTTCCTCACCATGACCCAGAACTGGGCACCTCAGATCCTAGGTGGGGCCTTCGGGCTATTGCTGACCTCACCCTCGACTGAGTCCTTGTCAGGACCAAAGAGAAAGCTCTTGTTTCAAGTGTAAGAGGACACCAGACAGGAGACTTTTGTTCGGTTGGTTTTTGTTTTGTTTTTGTTGTTTTTTGAGATAAGGTGTATCTGTGTAGCTCTGACTATGCTGGAACTAGCTCTTGTAGACCAGGCTGGCCTCGAACTCACAGAGATCCGTCTGCCTCTGC
>JAQHUG010000027.1:11950107-11993024 GCA_028555095.1 Dicrostonyx torquatus | reverse complement strand
AAAACCAAATAGACTCTGTAGTATTGGGCTGGGGACATAACTCAATTGGTTATGGTAGAGTTCTTGCCTAGCATGCGCACAAAGCCTCGGGTTTCCCAGCCCTCAGGGAAGGAAGGTGAGAGAATCAGAAGCTCAAGGTCATCCTTGACTCCATATTGAATTTGAGGCCAACTTGAGATACATGTGACCCTGCCTCAATAAATAAAATAATAAATCTATGGTATTAAAAAACAGAATAAGCTATACCTTCAGAAGAGGTATGAACTGGGAAGGGCCAGAAGAAGCTTCTGGGGAGCTGGAGATGTTTTATCTCTAGATCAGGATGCTGGTCACACAAGCATGTTAACTATGAAAAATCACCGAGTGTGGTGTGTGCATACTTCCATATGTACAAGATGTGCAATAAAAGTTGCTCAAAAGCTCTCCACACTTGAGAGGGTTGAGAGCCACCTGTGAAGCTCTGCTCTCATCTTATAGGGAGAAGGGGGTGCTAAAGAGGAAAGGTGACTTGTTCAGAGGCCCTGGGTGGGGCTTGGGTTGGGAGCTAGGTCCTGGGGAACAGGTCTTTGCAGACACTAGGTCTCAGCCTGTAGCTCCTCCTGTGTTGGCATTGCCCCTCCTCTATCCTAACTGTCTCTGAGTCACTCTCTGACTGATGAGAGATGCCTGACTGGGTCAGGGTTTAACACTGTACACCTATCTCCCAGGACGTATTCTGAGATCTATTGGGTCAGGGCGTGGTTTGAATGACAGAGCCAATCTTGGGGAAAGGGTCCTGTGCTGAGGTGTGGAGGGGACACATGTTGGGGGCATTCTTTTTCTGGACACTCAGAATATGCCTTTATCTCAGGTAGCCATGTCCATTCCTGTTAATGATTTCCAGGGCTTTCAGACAGGGATCCAGTCCTTGTGTCTGTTATACGTATTTATGGAGCCAGCACCTGAGCACTGATTCTAGACCCTGCAGATAGACAAAGACGGGAAAGGCAAACGTCTGTGTCCTTGGGGAGAAACAACCCTGGTAAAAGTAGATGTGATAGAGCGTGTGGGCGCATAGCAGACTGGTATGTATGCAGAATGGTGGTACAAAGAGGTAACGGGACAACTGCGTTTGAGCAATGACTTACAGGTGGGAAGGTGGGCCTATGGGCCTACGTTAACCAGTGGACAGAGAATGTGGTCTTGCTGGGCATAGCAAGAGGCCAGTGAGCTGGAGACAGGTCAGGTAGAGAGGAGGCACCGTTGTGCAGGGTCTAGAAGTTTTACTCTGCTGTTTTTCCACTGGAAGATCCAGGGGCCCTTGGTGGTGTGGTCAGGTAATGACACTTACCTGACAGATGAGGCTTAAACTCAACCATGCCTTTCCTAACAGGAAGGTTGAACAAGACAGCCAGCCTTGGGCCACCTGCCCCTAACTGGAACATAAACTTCAGGGAGAGTAGGGAGTTTATCTGATTTACAGTTAAATCTCAAGACCCAGAAGTGTGGCCTTCCATACAGTAGCTTCAATAAACAGTGCCCTTAGGTGAAACATTCCTGGCAGGGGAAATGCAGGAAGCTTGAGGAAGGAAGCAGACTGGGGGAATGACAGGAAGGGCTTCCTAGAAGAGATAGCATTTGACCTGTCAATGGTAAGGTGATAGCCACACAAGGGTCCCAGGCAGGGCCACAGTGATGTGTGTAAGAGCCCAGGGACTGGGGAGAGCTAACAGGGTTAAAGGGCTTCACTGTGGCTAGAATGGGGCATTCGGAGAGACGCAGAGGTGGTATGGGGTGGGCTCGAGTGTCAGGAGGGGCTGAGCTGGGAGGAAATATCTAAGATCAATTAAGAAGAGCCAGGAGGTAGCTGTGTATATAGCATGGTACCCAACACATAAAAGCAGGGGTGGGAGGGAGGAAAACTGAAGGAGGGACGTAATACCGCAGCCACCAGTAGGCTGGCCCCACCCTGTTTTCAAGTAGTCTTTAGCAAGGCCCCTGAAAATTTGGGCCCCAAGACTCCTTTTCAGCCTCTAAGGATGGAGTCAGTCCTGTTCCCTCAGCACTTGCTGTGGAGGTGGAGCAGAGCAGGCAGCCCTGGCTCTCGGCAGTGGACATGATGTTCTGGTTCAATGGAAGGACCTTAGACGCACAGACAAGGACACAGCCGTAAAGGATGATGTGGCCGAACCCCCTGGTTCCATGGTGAGCAGACCCCAGGTGTGTGATCGGGAGCAGTTAAATTTCATCATTACCCTTTCTCCAATGGTGTTTTTTATAGTCTTTTTTACTACTGGCACTAAAGGTTCTGGACTCATCGTGGCAGAGTGGAGGACATCACTCGTCGGGCTGACTGCTCTGTGATATAAAAAAATGACAAGTCCTGGCTTAATCTTTCTGATAACTGTGTTCCGTGCCCCCATCCATCTCCACCAAGGGGTCTGGACAAAGCTGAAGACAAGAGCATCTCAGCATTTAAGAATGAAAAATTAAGTGGCCTTTTTAAGCACAGCGTGGAGCCCCGTGGCTTGGTGCTGTTCTACAGATGGGTCCCTACCTCCTGGGTGAGGAAAGAGGGGAGGGGAGCTGATCAAGTCAGGCAAGGATTGCTTCCTGCCCTGGCATGGGGGAGGCAGACACAGTTGTCCCACATGGTGTCACAGGAGGGTCGGTGTGAGTGTGTACTTGAAAATGCACACAAACTTTATGTCTCTCTCAGTAAGCTTTCTCTGTGCTTCTGAGCATCTGTTCCCAAGCTGGAAGACTAGGAACAACCTACACTGCAAATCAAGAGGCCTAGGTTTGGGTAGGTGAGACAGCTCAGTGGGTAAAGATGCTTGCTGCCAAACCTGATGACCTGAATTCAATCCCTGGGCCTCACATGGCAGAAGGAAAGAATTGATTCCTGTATGCTGTCTTCTGACCTCCCCATACATGCTACACACATACACACACAAAAATGAATAAACATGATAAAACAGATAAACAGCCTGGGTTTAGTTCCTATCACTGCTTTCATTAGCAATGACACCTTTGGGCAAGTCATTGCTCTTCTCTAGGCCCCAGTTTTCTCACCAACTGGCTGCTGGATTTGGGGCACGGTTCATCTCTACTCTTGGCCTCCATTCCCCCATCTGTCTTAGGAGACCAGTGCTCTAGATAACCAAGGACGTAAAGAAATTGGGAGCTGGTGAGCCAAGAAAACAATCATCCCACCCTTGGCCCAAAAGTCAGATTCCAGGAGTGGCTAAAATGTCCCTGGACTTGAGAGAGCAGATACTGGCCTTCTGAAGCCCCAGAAACATCCAGATATGGGACAGACTTGGAGACTAAGGTAAGCCGTGGCTTTGATCTTGAGATTCGTTACCTTACCTGGAAAATGGAAGCAAAAGCAACATTAGACCAAATAGATAGAAAGTACTCAGTAAGTGCTGATTCTTAACAGCGTACTTGAGGGGACACACATGTGCGCACACACGCATGCACGCGTGTCCACACACACACATTTTAAATGGAATTTGCCTGTCTGCCACTTCCTAATCCCATCCTCATGCCTTCATGTCCTCCTTGTAGAACGGCAGCAAAGGGGACAAATGGCCGCCTGGCTTTTGATGCAAGATGCAAATGAGAGAGGGAGGGGAAGGCAAGTTGGCAGGCCCTTGATTACCAGAGGACTTGTTTGTTCCTGAAGGGACCAAACATTTGTTGCAAACAACAGTCGCAGCAACAAAACCCTGTGAAAGTCTCAGCAGCACCCCCCACCCCAATCCCTTTATCACTGGTGCCTGTGGTTTGGAGAACAAGATGCCAAGCTGATAGGATCCTGGTTATCTGGGGCAGGTGGTGTTTATCTGGGAGGGTTCCCCAGGCCAGGTCCCCACTGGCCTACATGTTATCTAGACCACTGGGGGAGTGCTGAGACTCAGTCCCACACTGGGCAGAGTCATGGGGGAAGGCACTTCAGATGGCAAGAGCTGGGCAACAGGCCCTCTTGTATACCGGGGAAGATTAGTGATTAAGAACTACCTGGTTAAGAACGGGCTGTTTCTATGGCAATGCATGTGGCTCTGGAAACCCTTGCCAAGGGGTAAACAGTGGGGCAGAGGGGTCCATTCTATTTCACAGATGCTGTGTGTGACCTAGACATGCTGGGTCACTTGCCCAAAGGTGCCCTGGCCAGCAAACCATTCCAAGATTGGAACTGTGGTCTCCTGTCTCCAAAACACTGACTGTGAGATAAGTCCTATGACCGTGACTGAGTGCGGCCCAAGCCCCGAAAAGAAGAGACACTTTAGCATTCCCAGGAACAGAGTCCATTTACCCTGAGGAATAGGGCTCTCTCTCTCTTCCTCTCTTCCCCACCTCTCTTTGTGGGTGCAGGGTCTCAAGTAGCCTCTTCTCTGGTTAGCCTCCAACTCAATCTGTGGTTGAAGATGACCTTGACCTTGACCTCCTGCATCGACCTTTCAAGTGCTGGGGTTGTAGACCTGTGTCGTGTCTGGTTTATGCAGCGCTAAGGATCAAAGTCAGGGCAAGCCTCTACAAGCCCAGGCATCCAGGCATGTTATATCCTCAGTCTCATCAGTGTGTGTGTGTGTGTGTGTGTGTGTGTGTGTGTGAGAGAGAGAGAGAGAGAGAGAGAGAGAGAGAGAGAGAGAGAGAACAGGTTTATAAGTTCTATGGTGTGTATGTGNAGAGAGAGAGAGAGAGAGAGAGAGCGCACAGGTTTATAAGTTCTATGGTGTGTATGTGGAGGCCACAGGACAACCACAGATGTGGTTCCTTGAGTTCCACCTTTTCTGAAGGTCATTTTTTGTTGCTGCTTTTTGCTGCTCCATGAGCCAGGGTAGTTGGTTTTTGAGCTTCTGCAGATTCTGTCCGTTTCTCCCATCTTGCCGTAGGGACACTGGTTCCTGTGAGAAGCCCATCTTTCCAGGGATTCTGGGGACTCAAACTGAAGTCCTCCCTCTTGCATGGCAACTGCTTTACCACAAAATCATCTCCGCAGTCCCTTTTCTCATGTTTACACGAGGAAATAAAGACACAGAGAGGTACAGTCCCTAAGCCACAGTCACCTCACGGCATAGCTGGGACTTTGAACCCTGGCTTCCTGGCTCCCAGCAGCTCTGCTCCTCTGCATCTCCAAGGCCCCCAGCAAAGAGGGCTTTCCCTGGCTTCGTCACCATCTGTGCCACTCATGCGGTCCTTAATCATTCACTGCCCTTGTAAACAGCCGTCGGCCAAAAGCAATCAAGTTCTGCCTTGGACACGTCAGACTTGGTGTTGCTGCTGTTTGCACACATGGCCCAGCTCCCCTGCTGACTAGAAGGGCCTCGAGGGCAAGAGCCAGGTGTCTGCAGAACTCTGTCCTCCCTCCACGGCTCACATGCTGGGAGTGTTTGGTGAACGAATTCACAGACTTGGATGTGGTGCTTACGACACTAGCCAGGAAAGAGTCAGGGGGGTAGAGGGGAAAGGGAAAAATGAGCGAGCTGGCTCCTTGCACTGTATAGGAGCAAAGTCAAATCCAGACTCTTCTCCAGCCTCATGGCTTAACCCTGCTTATGCTCTGATATCTGTATGTTGGCAGCTGCCATGGAGAAGCCAGATACCATACCTCCCTCCTTGTACTTCCTGTTTTATCCCTCCATCAATCCTTAGGTGCCCCCGAATGGTCCCGAGTGACTGTGATCTGAGTCAGGTAACCATCCTCTCCCGTTGGACTTCATAGAGGCATGGAGAGGATCACGAGACCCTCACCTGCTCCAGATGCTCCCTACCACCTGTTGTACACAATTCTGTCTTAATTGCATGTAGCCTCAGGCATGAGCTAGGGTTTAGAAGCCTGGACAGACTAGGGAGAGGATGACAGGAAAGTCCTCATCCCTGCCACCAATTGTTGGTGGAAAAGAGCACCCACACCCCTGAAAATAACCCCTTGTCTATGATCGATGAGGCAGCTCAGTAAAGTCATGGCTCCCCAGAGTGAACTTTGGCAGAATCCTGATTCTGTTGTCACTGGAACCTTAGAAGAAAGGGTAGGCATTCCTTACATCTCCCCTTGGGGAGGAATTTAGTACCAGGTAGGACAACAGCCTCTTATCCTGCCTCCTTGCCACCAGTCTACGTTCTAGTTGTAACGAGACAGATTCTTGTGTGTGTGTGTACATAAGTGTGCAAGAGTATGAGGAGACCAGAGGACAACCTTAGTTGTTTTCTAGGACATCCTTTCTCACTGGCCAAGAATTTGCCAATTAGGCTAGATAGACAAGCTGATTGGCAAGCCTCAGGGATCTGCCTGTTCCTAGCTCCTTAACACTGGGATTACAAGCCATGCCTCCTTGCCCAGCTTTTCCCCCATGGGCTGTAGGGATCAAACTCGGGTCTTCCTGCTTGCCAGGCAAGCACTTTGCCAAGCTGAGCCATCCTTCAGCCATGGAAGGATCTGAAGACACAAACTAGGGCTTGTTTCCACCTTCCCTATCCTTTTGCAGGCCTCCCAAGGTCTCCAAGATAGAATTGTTTAGTTTCCCTAGGAGGTGGCTCTGGCCCTTCCCTTAGCCTTACCTCTGTATTCTTGAACACTCTGACCTCTGAGATCCTCAGAACACTCCCCTCCCAGCCATAGGTCTTTGCATGGGTGCTTGCCTTCACTGTCTCCTCATCCTCTAGTTCATAGTTACGTGGCTCTTCCTCTGGGAAGCCCCCCTTGACTCCTAGGGAGCTAGGGACACACTTGTGCAGCAAGTGTTGGCATATGTCTCTTACAGCGCTGAAAACACGGGCAGGGAGTTTCCTGGGGATCCACATTTTGTGTGTCTTTCCCACTAGACTCCAAGCTCCACAAAGTGAGGAGGGCATCCCTGTGCCCTGACTTGGTTCCCAGAGAGTCTTTAAGAGGAGCAAGTTTTCAACAGCATTTCCTCTTATGCTCCCTCTAGCCCCGTAAAGAAACCGAGGCATAGAAGCCTAGACAACTGGAGATCAACGGGCATGGAGCCCAGTCCTACCTCTGACTTCTCTGAGCTGTTCCATCATTTTCCCCCAACCCCTCATCCTACACCATACTGTAGCTCATTTACAAGCCCTCAGAAACTCTAGCGTCACTTTACACAGGGTCTGCTGGTATGACTGCTTACTTTTGTGTCAGAAGCCTTCTGGGGGTGACCAGGACTCCGGGGCAGGCTGAGTGCTTGACACCCCCTCCCCAAAACCTTCCTGAAAGTCTCGCCATTCTCCCATCAGCTCCAGAGAGCAACTCCTGGACCCTGGCTTCTCAGTCCCCTCTGACTTTGGCGCTAACAGAGGGCATGGGACTATGCATTCCAGAGTGTGTATCCAGCCTTGCTTTCCATAACTGGCTGCATTGGCCTCAGCAGATCCAGGGAGGAAGGGAGGGTGGGAGGGTGGGAGAGTGGGATCTGCACTCCCACTGTTTTACACACACACACACACAGAGAGAGAGAGAGAGAGAGAGAAAGAGAGAGAGAGAGACGGTTCACTCTTCTAGCTCCCTCACACCCAGAAGCCCAGCTGCATACCCATTTTATTTAAAGCAGTGGATTATTGGAAGATAAACAGAACCTGGGGACAGGTTCTATGGTCAGGGACAGGACATATTTATTCAGCCTCAGGTTCAGCCTGACAGTAAGTATCCCTTCCTCCATGGGATTCGTATACTCTGGTTCTCCTAGGTAACTTTGCTTTGGGTGTGCACTGTCTTCTTTCTGGAGCCTCGATGTTCCTTCCTGAATAATGGGACACAGGCTGCTTCAGAAAGGTTCTCCTCTTATACTTATACTGGTCCAGAGGGGCATGTCCACTTTCCAGAAGCCCCCAGGCATTGTGGTTTCCTTATTTTTTTTCTTTTTGGACATTCAGAACCCTGCTTGGGAGAAGAGTACAACAAATTCCCTGAACGGGTAGGAGAGCAGAAGCAGGGAAGGAGACTGGAGGGAAAAGGCTGTGAAGGAGTAGAAAAGGGAGGGAGGCACAGGCCACCACTGTTGCTGCAACATAGAGGACCTTTGTTTAGGGTTGGGGGCCTCATAGCTGGGCTGGGGTACAGGCTGGGTTCTAAAGAAAGGGTTCTTACATGGCCATCAAGCCAATACACATTTACTGAGTGCCAACTGTGAGCTGGGCAAGGGGTCAGTCTGCCCCTGAAAACCCAAAGTCCAGACTGAAAACTGGAGAACTGCTAGTAGGAAGGAGGAAGTGCCAGTCAGAAGGACAGCGAGTGCCTACGGAGGGAGGCCAATTCCTGTTTTCTGCACTTTGCAGGCACTGATTCTGTTTGTTTGTTTTTGGTTTTTCTGGATGGAACCTAGGACCTCAAATGTGTTCTTCAAACTCTACCACTGAGCTACATTCTCAACCCAAGATGCCAACTACATGTTTAATCCTCATAGTGTCCATGTGTGGCCTAGACTACCATCATGCCCATTTATGGGTAAAGAATAGGTGAAGTTACTTGCCCAAGAACACCAGGGAAGTTTCCAGAAGAACCTGAAGTCAGTTCTAGAGGGTGTTCCTCCCCTTGGGGAGTCTGTTCCCAATACCCTCACAGTTGAGGAAGTGTATTTGGAGGGTTTTGCCACTGCATCCTACAGTTCATTCCGGGTGACACCACACTCTCAAACCAGGCCTAAATGTCCTGAGGCCCTTGTGACCTAGGCACACCATTGCATTGGTAGACCTTTAGGAGGGGTGAGCTTTCTGTGCGAAGCATCCTGGTTCAAACCAGTGGAGCATTTCTATAGGGTGTGATTACACTCATATCAGCTGTGTCTTACAGGCATCAGCTAGCCAGCTCCCAAGAGCCCTGTGAGCCATCCCTACCTGGCCCCAGGCATCCTGTTCCCATCTGTCCCAAGACCCCTGTGCCCAACTCTTAAAGCCTGCCTTAACCTTCCCTACCCTGCCCCCATACCCCAGCCTCTGCTGGGGCCATCTGGTAGGTGGCAAGGTGCCCACCCCCAGGGTGTGGCTACAAGGGGCCAAGAGGGGAGCAGCTGGGAGGCTGGGCTGGCCTCACAAGCAGCAGCGCAGCCTGAGATCCTGTCTGGGGAGCTGCAGTGGGTCACTGCTCCTCCCTCCCTGTTCTCAGAGAAGTATAGCAAGGGTCTTCCACACTTGGCCAGCCATGCTGGCTGGTCTTGAGACTCCAGGAAGCAGCTTCAATTTTTTTGCCATCGGGAACTGCCATTTTTGGAGACTCAACAAGCCCTACAACTACTCCAGGGATAGGATAAAGGTTTCTCAGATATTCAGGCAGAGAACTTACCTCCCCACAGTGTTCTCATTGGCTTAGCAATGACAGTTAACCAGCCTCCTCTTTTCTTTTGGTGCTGCAGATGGAACCCAAGGCCTTATATATATTGGGCAGGCCCTCAACCACAGAGTACATCCCTACATCCCTAGCCCTTGCTTTGTGAGACAGAATCTTACTGAGTAGCCCAGGCTGGCCTCAAAACTCTCAAGCCTCAGCTTCCCAAGTGCAGAGATTACAGACTGTGTCACCATGGTGGTGATAGCACACATGTCTGCATCATGTCCTATGGGCCAGACCCTGATCTAATCATTTTACAGCACTTAACTCATTTAATCTTCACACAACTCTATATGGTTGGTGCAATCCTACTCATTTCACAGATGGGGAAAATGAGTCACACAGTTGCTAAGGGGCAAAGCTGGAATTAGCACCTAAGCAGTCCACGTTTGGAGCCCTGATTCGTGGCTTTCAGGTATTGTTCATAAATTTTACATAAATTTGTTCATATAATCCTTAAATGATGTTATTATCATCCCTCTTACACAAATGACAACCTGAGATGTGGAGAGGCCGCATACTCCCCTACAGTCACATAGCTCAAAAAATGTGGTAGGATTTGAACACAGGCAGTTTGGCTAGTAACAAGTTCCTAAAGGTCACAGGTGAATGGGCTCAGTAAAGTCCCATAAAACCAGACAGAAGGTGGCTCCATTCCTGTCCTCTGCAGTCCAGTAACCTTCCCATCATCCTACCAGGCAGAGGCGCAGAGCAAAGGGGACAGGATGGGCAGAGGGAGGAGTGAGCATTTGTGAGCCAGGCAGCCCAGACTCAGGCAGAGCCTGCACATACTCAAGACATCTCTTCTGTGGCCAATTAAACAAATTGCAGCAAAACAGCATTTTATTAGTATTTGCCCACAGCAGTCTGGGCCTGCGATAAATTTTCCTCCCGGCTGCAGTGAGGCAGACGCTGGTGGAGGGGTGCGCGCATGAGCGGTGACGCTGGGGCTATTGGAGGGGCTGTGGAGAGCGTGGTGTGGGAGAGAGAGCTGGCATGTTAAGCAGCCGAGGTTAGTCGGGGAAACATCAGGAAGGGCCCTGGGGGCTGTTGGGTATCAGAGTGGCTGTCTTCCCAAACAAGCGCTCCGCTTCATCATAAACACAGTGAGTTATGAGGCGGTCTGTCTTGCACCAGCAGCGGTACCCACGACGGCCAGTCTCAGGGAAGCTGGGGTAGGCAGAAGGCAGCAGAGGGGGGCAACAGGAAGCCAGTGCACTCACACACCCTCACCCCCAGCTCCATGGCCCCTGCCCTCACCATCAGATACCTGGGTCACTGAAGTGGACTCCTAATTAGTCTCTCATCCTCCAATCTCTTCTCATTCATTCAATATTTATTAAATGCCTGCTGTTTGCCAGGTCTTGGCAAGAATTCTGTAAAGCGTGCTATAATTCTATTTGTTAAAAACTGCTTAATGGTCCCAGGTTCAACCCAGGCTTTAGGTGGTGAGTCGCTCTGTAGGCCAGCTTCTGCTGTATCTCTGTCTTCTCTTGACTTTTCTTTTGGCAGAGTCTTACGTAGTTCAAACTGGCCCCAAACTTACTGTGTAGCCAAAATGACCTTGAACCTGGGACTGTCTTGGTTCTGCACCCCGAGGCTTGGCTTACAGCCAGGTTATGGAGTGAGAGGGATCAAACCCAGGACTTCCTGAGCGCTCCTGCTAGCACTCCACCAACTTAGCCACACCTCCTTTGCTAGACTTTCCTCTAGCCCCTCCCTTTCACCTCTTTGACCTTCCATGATCTTCCTAAGGTCAGCTCGGATGTCTTCAAGGTGTACTGTGTACCAGAGTCAGGTTTAAGTGACTTGTGATGTTAACTCATGATTCCTTTCACAGTTCTCTGGGTTTGGTACTTCCATATCAATATGAGCTAAGTACCACTGTGGCAGCAAGCACCTCCCGTCTCAGATAATGATCTGTCTTGGTAAAGTGTGTCCAGGGTGCACTGGTTAGGACTCAGCTGATCAAATTTGGTTGGACTGTTCCAGAAAGAGAAGAGTGACCCGGAGGCCCTCACATTGGCCATTGAGTGTCCAGGCTCAGACGTGACACCTCTTTTGTTTTGTTTTTTTGTTTGTTTGTTTTGTTTTTTTGAGACAGGGTTTCAGTGTGTCCTAGCTATCCTGGAACTAGCTCTTATAGACCAGGCTGGCCTCGAACTTACAGAGATCCGCCTGCCTCTGCCTCCTGAGTGCTGGGATTAAAGGTGTGTGCCACCATTACCCAGCAGACGTGATACTTCTATTCACAGCTCAAGGACACATCCAACCCTAAGGAAGGGTCAGAAAATGTTCTTTTGTCCTGCTCAGAATAGGAGATATCCCAGTGTTGAGCAAATAGCACTAATGACTAGACTACTGCAGCCATCACCAGCACCTGTGTAGCAGATGAGATAATGGAAGCCCAGAGACATTAAGCAAACTGGCTGAAGTCACACAGCTAGGAAGCAGAGCTGGCATGGAAACCTGGCACAGGCCTCAGTGTCTCACTCCCAGCTGTCCTCACCCCAGCCTACTTTGCTCCTGCCTGCTGAGAATGCCCTTCCAGCACTTCTTGGTTTGGCAAACTCTTATTTGTCTAGCAAGACCCTGCGGGGTACCTCCCTTTTCAGTCTGTCTGCAGGTAAAGGAGATTGTTTCTGTTTCTGCAGCTGTCCAGTGCCCACACCACCACTAAGGGCACTGGTGGCCCTGTTCTAATCAGTGTTTGGGCTCTGATGAGTCTCTGCATCACGCAGCCTGGCATTGACATTGACTGGGGTTGGGACTGCCTGGCAGCAGTCAGGGCAATTCTCAGCCACTCTGGAAGTCCCTGGTTCTTGGCTCTGATTCTCCTGAGACTCTAAGGAGTCTGGCACAAGATGAGGGCTGTAGAGAAAGAAGACAAACCCAGCTGCAGAGACTGGGGAGGCCACAGCCCCCTCAAACATCCAGGGCTATCTCAAGCCACCCAATCCTGGGACCTGCCTGTGGCCAGTTTCTTAGCCAGGATTCAGCAGGGTGGGCTGTTGCACTTGAGAGCTCTCAGCCACAAAGCTCCCCCTAGCCCCCCACCCCGCTATTTCCTTCCTATGGGCTCAGTTATTTTGCCTCTTCTCCCATAGGTCTCCGGGCCCACAGGCTTGATCAGATGATTCTTGCCCTGTGAGAGGGAGCATCCTTCCCTGGGTCTCATGAACTGGATACCCAACCCGAACCAACACATCCCATCATCACCCCCACCTCCCACCGTTACCCCCACCTCCTATGATCACCCCTACCCTCACCCTCACCTCTCACCATCACCTCTACCTCCTATGATTACCCCCACTTCCTACCATCACCCCACTTCCTATGATCACCCCTACCCCACCATCACCCCCACCTCCTACCACCACCCTTATCCCCCACCATCAACCTTACCCCCACCATCACCCCTACCTACCACCATCATCCCCACCTCCCACCATCACCCTTACCCCCCACCATCACCCTTACCCCCACCATCACCCCCACCTCCTACCATCACCATGCTCCTTCTGTCTACAGAAGCTGAGCAAAGGGAGTAGGGGGAGCAATATGCCTCCCTTACTGGCCACCACCTGTGCAGCCATGCTCAGGCCCCTGCTCTTCACCTATTGGATGTGCCAACACTCTCTTCTCCTCCCTCCCTAACTCCCCAACCTTACATTTCTTTCCTTCCTTCCTTCCTTCCTTCCTCTCCTCTCCTCTCTTCTCTCCTTCCTTCCTTCTGTCCTTCCTTCCTTCCTTCCTCTTTCTTCCTTTCTTTTTCTTTCTCTCTCTGTGTTGTCTTTTTTTTTTTTTTTGAGACAGGGTTTTTCTGTGTAGCCATGACTTGTCCTGGAAGGTGCTTTGTACACCAGAGTCTGAATTCAGGCCTTGAATTCAGAGATCTGCCTACCTTTGACTCTGGAGTACTGGGATTAAAGGCATGTGTCACTACACCTGGCTTCTCAACATGTCTTTTTCTCCAGCAATGTTTGGAGGGCACAGCTCTCAAATAAAGCCTGGATATATTTAAGGTATACAAGTTGGTGGCTAACACGTACATACGGTAAAGTAGTTGCCATTGTGAAGATATTTGATAGTCCCAATACCTCAGGAGCTCTTGCTTTTCTTTAAATATTTTTATATTTACTTTTTTTTAGTTTTTTTCTCTTTTCTTTCTTCTCTCTCCCTTTCCTTCTTCTCCTCTTCCTCATCTCTCTGCCCTCCCGTCACCCCTGTCTCTCCAGGATCTTTCTGTGGGACTGCAAGCAGCCCAGGCTTGCCTCTAACCCACAATGTTGCCTTACCTCTCCCAAGTGCTGGATTTATAGGCATGTACCCCCCACGCCTGGCTCTTTTCTCCTGTTGTTCTTGAGTGAAGAACCAATCTCTCGGAAATTCCAAGTGTGTAGTACAATGCAGTTGCATAGCATTGTTGTCCACCTGCGGGACATAACCGAACTTTGATTTGACTGACATAGCCAAACCTTGCTTCCAGCTCCTAGCAACCTCCATTCTCCCCTCTGTTTCTGTTAGCTTGCTCTTTTAAGTTCCACACATATGTGAAATCTGCAGTCTTTGGGTTCTTCTGCCTGCTTTTATCGCAGCACAATGTCCTCCAAGTTCATCTGTGCTGTTGCAAACAGCAGGATCTCTTCCTTTTTTTAAAAAACTGACTACTATCTCATTTTATACACATGTATATACACCTCACAGTTTATTTACCTATTCATATATCAACAGATAATTTTTTTTGAAACAGGCTTTCTCTGTGCAGCCCTGGCTGTCCTGGAATTTGCTCTGTAGACCAGGTTAACCTCGAACTTTGCTTTTATTACCCGAGTGCTGAGATTAAAGGCAGGCATCACTACTACCTGGGCCAGATAAATGTTTTGCTTTTAAAAACTTGTTTGTTTATGAGGCACGGTTTGCTATGTAAACTTGACTGGCCTGGACCTTGTCAGATTGGCCTCAAACTCACAGCAATCCTCCTACTTCAGCCTCCCAAGTGCTGGGATTACAGAAGCACATAAGCATGCCCATCTTATGTCCTTGCATTTTAATATCTAGAAGGCCTTGCTTCTTCCTCTGGGGCCTACCCATGCCATCTGAGCCTGAAGGCTGGCACACAGAGGGAGGGGCTCGGTGATTATTTGCAGAGCACATAGTAAAAATTTCATTCAACAGAAACCACACTTACCCTTCACCGTGGAGAAACAGAGCCTTCGAGTCCTCATCTTCATTTCACCAATAAAAGAAATGTTCCATGCCAGGTTTGGCTGATATGCGTGAATTTTGAATTTGAGGCCAAGATCTTGAGTTTAGACTGCCAAGCAGGTCAGCTGGGGGCGGGAGGAGCTCAGTGGTAGTGCTCTTGCCTCACAAGCATGAAGTTCTGGATTTGATCACCAGTGCCACAAAAAATAACAAATAAATATTAAAACTAAGCTGGCAGTGAGCTATTTGCCCACATGGTAATTTCTGCACTCTCACTGGTGTCTAAGTCTTGCTCATAGCCCTGGAGTAAGGCAACCGACATGGGCCTTTTGTCCCCCACTAAACTGAACTAATGTTCCAGAAAGCATGACTCATTTGGTCGACTGAGCAACATTTATTGAGTACCTGTGATGTTCAGACCCTGATGTCAAGGGGTCCTGTCTCCTCCAGCTTTAGATGCTCCTGCATCAGAAGGAGGTGAGCCAGCTGGGGGGGTGGGAGCAGAGGGTGCCCTCTGCCTCCTGAAGCAGGACATGGAGTAGAAGGAGGAAAGAGCCTGGCATCTCTGACCCCTCCCCCATTCTTTTTTTTTTAACTTTCTTTTTTTTTCCTTTATTCTTTGTGTCTTTCACATCATGCATCCGGATCCCACCATCTCCCGTCACCTTGCTTTCGCCTTCTACCCCTGAAACTCCCCCCCCCCACTGCCAAATAAAGCAAAATAAAATTTAAAATAATGGGGGGGGAGTCAGGTTGTGGAGGTGCACATCTTTAATCCCAGCACTTGGCAGGCAGAGGCAGGCGGATCTCAGTGAGTTTGAGGCTAGCCTGGTCTACAGAGCGAGTTCCAGGATAGCCAGAACTACACAGAGAAACTCTGTCTCAAACAAAACAAAACAAAACAAATAAACAAAGAAAAAAAGGAAAGAAAGGGAAAATCTGGTCATGGACGCTGTAGTGTGACACAGTGAGTCACCAAGTAAACCCCTTTATCCATGCATCTTTACAGCAGGCATTCATCACAAAGAATCACTGGTTTGTTTCGAGGCCCCTGGGACCTCACTAGGACTCTTCCTGGTGACCCGCTACTCTCTGGTATCGTGGAGATCCTGTAGCCCTGGGTCCACAAGACTACCACTCCCTCTGTTCTAGCAGATCACAGATGGGATGGATGTCGGGATAGGCCAACCCTTAACCCTGGGTAACTGCAGGGTTGGTTAGCCCACCAGCTCTTCCCAGTCTTTACCACCAGGCTGAGTTCTCCAGCATTGCCTTGACTAGTTCACCCCTGGCAACAAGAGCAAGGGGCAGAGCCAGTTCTCCAGTGTTCACATCCTCAGGGTCGGTTCTCCAGCACCTTTAATCTTTAGTGCCAGCTCTTTATTGTGTTGCCCAGGTGAGGTGTAGTGGCCACTCTCCTGAGTGCTGCTGCTGGTGAGGGCCAGGAGCAGCTCTCCTGGTCTTATGCCCTCAGGGGCCAGCTCTCCCACCCTGGGGTGTGGAGTAGGCGGAGAATCTCTCATAACATGAGAGATGATTGAGGAGGACAGCTCTCCCCTCTGCCTCGGGTGTGGTTGTATCCTCCATTCTTGCATTTAAATGTTTTCAGCTGATACCAAATCTTTCCCAAAGAAGTTATGGTGCCTGTGTGATGAGAAGAAGGCTGGGGGGAAGGTAGAGGAGTGGCCTGCCTCCTTCTTGTTAGGTCACTTTCTATCATCCTGCAGTGGTTGGTTGGTTCCCAAGCAACAGGCCAGAAAAGACAGGTGTGGACAGTGTGGGTGGATGCAGAGGGGAGGGGACGGGACCCTAGGCAGAGAGAGCAGGACCTGGGCCCCAGGCTAGCGTGGGCAGTATTAGAGGCCAAGGGAATAGGATCGAATGTTCTTCCTGTCAAGAAACACTCTGGTGAGTATGGAGCAGGCTCATCACGGACCATGGCAGCAGAGTAGGATGTATCTGAGAAACCTTGATCACCCCATCCTTTAGTATGGTCCTTGAGAGTGGACCAGGGAATACCCTTTCATGGCTAAAGGGAGGGTGACATTTATAAATATGTACATGTCCCAGTGTGTGAGGTGTTCCTGTATCGCTAAGATACCTGTCAGCACATCCCAGAGATGTAAAGATGTTGTAAAGATGAAAATCTAGAGGCTCAGAGAGTTGATTCGCCAGAACTCACGATGTCTTCTGACCACAAAGGGGGGCTGTTTTTCCTTTGGTGCCAGCTTACTGGGGGCATTCTGGGTTGTGAGGACAAAGAAACAGCCTAACACAGATTCCAGGCCCATGCCTCCCCCACAACCAGCTTTAGCTACACAACAAGAAGAGAATGGGCTCTCAGCAACCTGGTGGCCATGCTGTAGAACCTCAGCTCCCTCCCAGGTGTCCTCTGTAACACCGCTGACTCACAGTCTTGCACACTGGGAGCCTACATGATAGATACTTTTCTGGACTTCTCATGATGCTTAAAGTATATAGTCCTACCGTGGAAGAGGATTGGTAAGGATCCTCAAATTGAGGGAATAAAAGCACAGAGAAGCAGGCAATGGGCCTAAGGACGCAGTACACCAAGGCCTTCTTCAGTTGTCTCTATCTGCCCCCTAGCTCCCTTCCCACCTCTCTTTCCTGGCTATTTCAAACACCAGACTCTTCTTCCTCTCAAGTAGCTGGGCCTTTGTAGAAAACCTGACCTCCTAGAGTCACCAGAGGTCTGTAGCACTGGCCTTGGCCAGAGGGCAATTGAGTGACCAGCAACAGGCTCCTGGGAAGACACAGCTGGGTGAATCCTTTCCGTGGGGACTCTAATCTCACCCCCTCCCTGTCTGAGAGCCCCCACCTTGCATGGACACCCTGCTGGTCTGCACTGGGGGTAGGTGGGGGGATGAGAGTGAGGGTGGGGGAGGCTGGATAGGGGAGAAGTGTGTGTGGGGTGTCCTCCGGAAACCACAGTGCAGGTGCTGGCTGGAGAGAGTGACAGTAGCAGACCCCAGCAGTGACACTGAAGATAACAGTTCCTGACAGATGAAGACACAGCCTGGGCAAAAGCTATATCCTATTTGGCTTTTAATTTGGAGCCCCAGGAGTGAATTGGGAATCTCCTGATCTTGTCCCCATGTGCAAAGTGGATCTGACTTTCAGGAAATGACCTGAAGTGAAACCACATTACTTATCAGGCGTCTCTCTCTAGGATTAGCGCGTCCAGCTCCCACCCTCTTGGTTGGTGAAGGGATCAGGGCTGTACCCTCATGCTACATACCTCTGTCTAATAGAGGGAAGCCAGTGTGGCCAGGTGTCCTGGCTCTTAAGGGCGTGTGGAGGCAGAGGGCAGCACTCAGTTGACCCTTGGAACCGGACATCTGCTATTAACTGTACCCAAAGCAGGAGTCTGCAGGCGACAGGCTACTGCCTGATTCCTTCATTTGGCCCTGTTTTTTGTTTTTTGGACTGGCCACAAACTATGAATGACTTTTTAAAAAGGCAGTGGTGGGGTTGGAGGAGAAATGAGAGAAGCCAGTGTGAAAATGGTACGGCACTCAAACACCAACATCCGGAAGCATTCATGACCTGCTCCTGGGACACAGCCTCAGCCGTTCACTCAGGGCCCCCTCACAAGGCTACTTCTGAGATTCCACTGTGCGACTGAGAGGTAGAGGGAGAACTTGTGGCCTGCCACCAGACCCTGCATAGAAAAAGCTTACTGACCCTGAATTCCATGCTCACTTTCTCTCATTTGGAACTGTTTTGGGGAAAAAAACTAGTGGGGGCTAGAGGGCTACCTTACTAGCCAGGAGCACTTGCTACTCTTGCAGAGGACTCAGATTCGGTTCTTAGCTCCCACAAGGAGCTCACAACCTTTGTAACTCCAATTCTAGGGTGTCTGATGCTTCTCTTCTGCCCTCCATGTGGCATTCTTATATACATGGAGGCAAAACATTTGTGCATATACAATAAAATAAATAAATATAAAAGTAACTAAAGCACTGGGCTGAGCCAGGCATAGAGTTTCATGCTTGTAACCTAGAAAGCTGAGGCAGGAAAATCTCGAGTTTGAGGTTACCTATAAATCTAACTAGTTAATTAAAATAAAAAAATAAAGCACTAGGGGGCTGGGAGGATGACTCAGTCATTAAGAGTACTTCTTGTAAGACTGGGGGGATGGCTCAACAGTTAAGAGTACTCACTGCTCTTCCAAAAGACCCAGGCTCAATTCCAAGCACCAATATGGTGGCTCACAACCGTCTGTAACTCCAGTTCCAGAGGATTTATCTGATGCTCTCTTCTGGCCTCTGAGGACAAACATATATTCAGGCATACATACATACATACATACACATATTATAATTTATTTTTTTAAAAAAGCATTCTTGTTCTTACAGAGGGCCTGGGTTCAAATCCCAACACCCATATGTCAGCTCAAAACTGTCTATAGCTCCAGTTCAAGGACACACATGTTACACAGACATACATGCAATTAAAACACCCATATACATAAAATAAATAAATAGATCGATAGATAGATAGATCAATAGATAGATAGATGTCATCCTACACTAGATAATATAAGAGGCCTTGAGCTGAGCGGTGGTGGTGGCACACGCCTTTAATCCCAGCACTTGGGAGGCAGAGGATCTCTGTGAGTTCGAGACCAGCCTGGTCTACAAGAGCTAGTTCCAGGACAGGCTCCAAAGCCACAGAGAAACCCTGTCTCGAAAAACCAAAAAAAAAAAAAAGGCCTTGTAACTCCTCTTCCTCTAGCCCCATGTCTCAGAGGGACGCTGTCAGCATATAGTCCACACATGTTTATTGTGTCTGTGGATCAAACATCTGCTCCAGTCAGTCAGGTAATGGAAATGTAAGGATGACTAAGCCTGGCTCCCGTCCACACCCTTCTTCCCTCAGGCTCTGGGCAGCCCACTGGGTGCAAGGCTAAGCCTTGGAGACAGTGGTGAAGACCCTTGGCCCCTACACCAGACATTCACAGCCTGGAGTGGAAGGTCCAGACAGAAGGGTCAACAGAAGTTGAAGAAGCCTTGTGGGAGGTATGACTGTGGAGATAGCCTGGTGCTGGAGGAGACACAAGGAGACTGGACACTTCTTGTAAACTCTCCAGAGGGCTTCTGAACCCCTGCCCATCTGATCTTAGCCCTTAGAGCTTTGAAGTTTCTGGGTGATAGGTGATTTCGTGCTTTACCATGGCCATGAGACCTCCAGAGCTATGCAGGAGGTAGTCCAGGAAGAGTGAGGTGCGTGGTGTGGAGGGGTACATGGGACACACACACACACACCACAGTTTCCTGTGTGCCACAGGCCGCTACACGACCCTCCCTTTTGACACATCCCCCAACACCAGGGGCCTCAGACAGCCTTTCTCCCAGCTGCTTTTCCCAGAGGAAGTCTCCCCGCCCCCACTCCACTGATAACCTCCTTATCTCTTCAGGAAAGTGCTGATCCCATCAGACTCATTCACAAACGGAGCCAATTCCCAGCTCAGGAAAAAGAATGTTCCTGGTGTTCTGATAAGGAAGGAAACAATAATCTCAAATCATTAGGTCAAACACCTCTCTCCACACCCAAATCGTGCTGAGATTTAATCCTGGGGACTCAGAACTCTCCAGGTGCAGCTGCTAGTAGATGCTGGGAGCCTCTGCTTCCCTTTCTGGAGCCCTCAGGAAAACTCTGGGGCTGGGGAAGGGGTAGCACAGGCGTATTCTGCCTCTTTGGCCTCTGGGGCTGACTGAGAAGGCTCCTGACTACTGCCCTATCTTTGATCACTCAGGTAATGGTCTGGCCTGTTCACAGAGCAGGCGGGGAATAGAGTTAGCACCCACGCTCCGGGAGCCCTGACAGCCCGTTTAACAAGGTGTCCAACATCCCATTTCCTCTGCACTTCCTCTTGCGTTAATCCTTTTATGTGAGACTCACTCAGAAGCAAGCCCTGTGAAATTGAGGCCTCTCTGTACACATGGCCTGGCCCTGCTCCCTGCTCCTGCCAAGCACAGCCCCTCCCACCCATGATGCTCAGGGAAAAGCAGGGCTGGGACATGAGGAGGGGTCCAAGTGTCTCAAAGGGTCACCTCCTAAACTCTGAAGGGTGGGTACAGAGAAGACACTGCAAAGATGGCTTGGAATTGATGGTCCAGTTTGGAACATCTGGCCAGACACCTAGGCCATCAAATGCCTCTACTCTCTCCATCATAGGTCATAGCCTCTTCTGGGCAGGATGGCTGGCTGGCCTGGAGCCAGAATTAGACAGCATCCCAACTTCCCATCCCAAGCTTTCTGCCTCCAGCCATGTTCTCTCCAAGAAATCCAAACTGCTGACACCTCTGCTGCCCTGAATGGAAAAAAATGAACATCCCTGCTGGCCACCTGAGCAAGGCGAATATGAAATGCTATCATCCAAAGGGAGATTTCTAGAAAAGGCAAGTTGTTCAGCCTTTTGTTTGGGCTAATGTGACTTCCTAGTGCCCTTCAAGCCAGCCTAATCCCTGGCACCATTTCTGCTTGGATGAGCAGAGAAACTTAGTTCTTGAGGGACTTGGGGAAAATTCCCGGCCCAGTGTGAGCCCTCGCTCACCAGCATTTTCCAGCTTCCCAATCCCTCCATTTCTTCTAGACCAGCTCTTGCTGGGTCTCTTTCAGACCCAGAGGAAAAACAGAGACAGGATCCAGAACAAAGAAGAAGAGGGAAGAGAGGGAGGCAAGATAGATGGAGGAAGATAGAGTGGCCTCTAAGGCAGCCAGGTCTTCAAAGCTGATGGATGAAAAGCTTGTTCCAGGGACAAATTCTTTCAACCCAACAGCTCCAATGAGAATTCCCGTCACTCTCCCTGCCGTGTCTGGCCCTGTCTGTCTGGGAAGATGAAAGCACATCTTCATTTTGTCTCCTCCTCCACACCCCCTGCACCAGCTTGGACCCTTCAGCCTCTCTCTCATTGATATTCTCTGCACCCCCATCCACTCTGCTGCCCTCAGCACCCACCTCCTATCTCACTCCCTCTCCTGCATTTCCTGTCTCTGCTGCTCTTTCCTCTTCCCCTTTCCAGTCTTTCCCACCCTGTTCTGATCCTGTCCCTCACTCTGAAGAAGGCTGGAAGACTTTCTCCTTGGGTTTCCAAAGCAAGCCCACCTGCCAGCCTTCTTGGCTGGGGGAAACTGAGGTCCTGAGGGCCCTTCCTTAGTTGTTCCTCCTCCTCCTCCTCCTCCTCCTCCTCCTCCTCCTCCTCCTCCTCCTCCTCCTCCTTCTCCTCCTCCTCCTCCTCCTCCACACTTGCTCTCTTGGCTTCTTCAAGGGTCCAGGAACTAGACTTCATCCCTGCCAGGCTTCAGGTACCCTGACAGGGGGTGGGGGTGGTAGGGAGTAGGGGGGGAAGTAGATATTTTTTCTGTACCCTGCCTCCTGCTCCCGCCCCCCACAAACTCCCATTTGCCTAGTGCTCATTTGGAAAAGCAGACCCCAAGTGAGTCCCATCCCACCTCTCCCTTAGCGAACACCTCCATCCAAGATCCAGGGAAGAAAGCCATCCTTTTCTGTTTCCATTATCCACTGACCCCTTCCACATCTCTCCCTCTTCCCCTGGGACAGCTGTAATCTTCAAGGTCCCACTGAATGCCATTTCCTCTAGGAAGCCCCCCCCGCCTCCACCTCCCCCAGCTGCCTCATCTACGCTCTTGTTTTTGCACACAGTAGCAGGCAGCACTCCCACACCTCCATCCTTCATGAGATCAGGTCCTCATGAGAGCATCAACTGCATCCTCGTACTTCACAAACATGTGTGCACCTACTGTGCACTGGGTGTTAGTTTGGTTACATGGGGATTTGTTCATTCAACAGATATCTGCCGAGCACCTACTATGTACCAGGCTGGGGATCAGAATGGTGTTCAAGACAACACAGAGCCTCTTGTTCTGGGCCTGGCACAGTGGTAGGAAAGATGGAAATACAAGTTCTCAATCTGGCTGTCAGCGGTTGGTAGACAGAAGCTAAGCAGGTCATGGGGTCTGGAGAAGGCACGGAATTCAGTGGGAGGGAGGAATTCAGGTGAAGAAGAGGGGTAAGGAGGTCCTACAGTTAGAGCTTGGAAGTATGGGTTACATGGCTTACACAGAGGCCACAAGGAGTAGGTGTCTTTATAGGAACCCTGGATGAACAGAGACGAGAAAGCTGTACCTCGGGGATCATCTGTCCCCAGCACACAGCAGGGCATTGAATGGATGGAGTCAGCTAATCCACACTGACAAAGAGTTGGCTGTGTGCAGTGAACAGGTGTTTGGAACAGAAGAGCAGACTCACAAGGAGAAACAGTAACTGATATGTGTCGAGGTGATCGCCTGCTTTGTGCCAAGCTCTGGTGCCCGCCATTTGCAGGTGACATTGGGTTTATTCTCACACAGCCCTGTGTGGGATGACTATGATGTTCCCATGGCTGGCTGGGTGCACTTAGGCTCAGAGAAGTGAGGAGGTTCCCAGAACTACCCTGGAGCCCAGGTCTGGACACTGGGTGCCTCAGTCCTGTGCACAGCTGTTCTTCCCTGTTCCTCCTTCCCAAACAGCCCACCACATCCTCCTTCTGCTCCCTTTCCTCTGCCCCACAGTCTAGATGCTCCATCTCCTCCCTGTCCTGTCCCCTCCCCTCAAAAAGAGAAAAAATGGAGAGGAAATGGATCTTTAAAGATACATGTATCCATCACTGTTATTTACATTCTAATGTGTGTCTGTAGCTCCGCTCCAATGGGAGAAATGTAAATCAGGTGGACACCGCTCCCGAAAGCCCCGAAGAGCTTGGCTTCCCCAAATTAGAATAGAAAATGCTCTTTTAAAATGCACCTTTAATATGGAAAAGCTCGCCAACCTGGGCTCTAAATAAACCAAACTTGAACCAGATGCCAAATAGAGTAGATGAAGGACAGGCACAAAGAGGGTCCCGGGCTGGGGAAGGAGGCCTAAACAGCTATTTATATTAATGCAAAGAAAGTTCAACATTCTTCCCTTGATATATGCTGCAATGGGAGGTGGTTTTTGTCCCACCAGCGAGAATAAAACGCGCAGCTCATGATGGGCAGGGTCACATGTGCGAGATAAAAAGCTCGCCATGTAATATATGTCTGCCCCAAGTATTCTCTGCAGGCTTTGCGTTCTGCAGATGACAACAGGAAAACACTCACTCAAGGTTAGACTGCTTGCTCTCCAGTCACGGTTCCCTGTCCTGAGGGAATAACATTGCCTCAGAATGGGCCCAGGGAGTCCCAGGGCCCTGGTGAGAAGCCAAGTGGCCTTGGCTGTGACAGGTCTAAGGGGCTATAGACTACAGATAAGGAAGGACTTGCCCGTACCAGGTAGAGATGGAAAGTATACCTCTTGTCCTGGGGACACCCTGCTTGTCCAGAATACCTGCAGAAAGGCTCAGGCTTGTCTGGGTGCTTTGCTTTTTGTATTATTATTGTGTATGACATGTATGGCGTGTGTGAGGGTACAGACGTGCTACCCAGAGCATGTGGAGGCCAAAGGACAGCTTCTTAGCTGTCAATTCTTTCAGTCTACTTTGTTTGGAGCCTGGGTCTTTCTTGATGTTCCTGCCAAGCTGTGCACTCCAGGCTGTCTGGCCCTTAAGTTTCCATGGACTTCTTATCAATGCTACCACATCCATGTATTTTATGTGGGTGTCAGGGGTCTGACTCAGATTGTTAGACTTGCATGGCAAGCTCTTTTAGTGGCTGAGCCATCTTGATGGCTCCCACTTTGCATATGTATGTATGTATGTATGTATGTATGTATGTATGTATGTATTTACTTACTTACTTACCTTTTTGAGATAGGGCCTCACTTTGTATCCAAGGCTGTCTGCAAATTCATGGTCCTCTTGCCTCTGCCTCCAAATTGTTGGGTTTATAGGTCTGTACCTCTTTGCTCCTGGCTGCCTGGGCACTTTCTTTATACAGAGGTGGCCTATAAACCCGGGATGTGGGTAATTTAGGTCTTTCGTGGCTGCGTTCCATCAGTTCTGGGACTTGTGGTTGTGTGTGTTACAATTCATACTCACAGGATGGGGAGACGGCTAAGTGTTAGAGCTCTTGCTGTGGGACAAGAGGACTAGAATCCCCCAGATCCCTCAGAAATCCACAGAAGTTCTGAGTGAGCATGGAAACCCTCCTGTAATTCCAGTTCCAGAAGGTGAGCATAGGGAATCCTGGTAGCCATTTACACCTAGGGCTGTGAGGGGCATACATCAGGTTGACCAGTGAATATTACCCTTGACTGGGACTTTAAAAGTCAGTAAACTCTCATGGGGAGGGGAGGTAAGCAGAACAGCACTTCAGAGGAAGGGGGCAGCATATTAAAGAAATGGCTGTATCTGAGCTTCATGCGACAAAGAGAAGCTCAAAGATGTGAAACTAGTTGGAAGCAAGAAATAATGGCAGTGGGTTCGATTCCCAGCACCCACATGGCAGTTCACAACTGTCTGTAATCCTAGGACCCAACACTCATTGCAAAACACTAATGTACATAAAATATAAATAAATAAATAAATATATTTTTAAAAAAAGAAATAATGGCAGCTGGAGCCAGGTCACAGGAGGCCTTGCAGGCCAAAATGAGAAGTTAAAAACTTATTCTAAGCCAGGCATGGTCCCTTTCCCAGTACTTGGGAAGCAGAGGCATGCAGATCTCTGAATTTGGGACCAGCCTGAGAGACCCTGTCTCAAAACAACAAAACCAAAACTTATTCCAGACTTTGGTGTATGGTTTAAGTTTGTAAGCCCTGCATTGGGGAGATAGAGACAGGAGGATTTTCATGATGGTTGCCAGCTTTACTTAAGGTCCAGGCTAGTGAGATACCCGAAGTGGTCCTCTGACCTCCACAAGCAGGGGTGCCCATGTACACAAGGGCCTAGACATACTGTACACACACATACACACACACAAACACACACAGAGACACACACAAACTTAGCCTGTTAAACGTGGCTTCATCAGTACAATCGGTGTGACACTGTGATGACGAACATCAGCGGAATTTGTTGGCTACCGGTGGCTGGTCTTACAGCTGACCTCTACTTTGATGATGTTCCTTGAAGGTCATCATGTTTCTTCAGAAGTTCCTGACTTCCAAGAAGTGGGGTGGAGGCTAATGGTGAAGACGAAGGGTATAGAAGCCCCAAATGGAAGGAAGCCTCTCCTTCCCTGAGTTTCAGCAAACCATGAGAATGGCTTGGATATATGTCAGTGGCTGTGTGGCTCATGACTCTTGGTCCCCTGCTGAGCTCTTTAAGATTAAGTTACTTCTAGGTAGGAGGAAAGGCATGAGAGATGCAGGGGGAGGACCCAGGACAGAAGGCTGAATTCAAGACCTAATGCGCCTAAGTTTTGAGACTTGTAAAGGCAACCATTGGGGTGGCGTGAGGGTATGGGGCAGGATTAGCTAACTTCCTTGGGTCCCCAAGTGGTTTTGGCAGTGCCATGCTGTTACAGGTTCCTTTCAGGACATTTGACCAGCTAGGCAAACACAACAGCCTTTCGCTTTACCCATTGCTCTTCCTGCAGATGAGGCCTGGTAGTGGGAGTAGGGTAGGTTCGTAACCCCTGGCCCTCATTCCTTCTGACACCTCTAGGGAGCTGGATCAGGCTTGGCTCCCAATGAGTGTAACTGATGCCACAAATCAAAGAGGTCAGGCTAGATGGCCTCTGTGGTCCTTCACAAGGCAGATGAATGGTGAATGGAGGGACCAGGGACTGGGACCAGTGGGAGGGTGGAGGAGGGGCAGTGGTGTGAGCCTAGCTCAGTCCTAAGAGGTCATGGGAAGGGCAAGAAGGAAGAGTCCAGGGAGAAGGGTAAAGCAGAGCAAAAAAAAAAAAATGGTAGGGAGAAAGGAGGTGGAGGTGATGGAGAAGGAGAAAGAGGGGAAGTAAAGAACTTTCCAGGAAAGGAGAAGAAATGAGGAAAAGAAGAAACAGGGAAGAGGAGGAGAAAGGAGAAATAAAAAGTGGGGGAGAAGAAAATAAATACAGAGGCCAGAGGGTCAAGAGGGAAGAGTTGGGTGTGGTGCACATCTGTAAGGCCAGCACCCAGAGACTGAGGCAGGAGGATTACTTTGAGTTTGAGACCAGTCTGGGCTACAATGTGTGACCCTATCAAAAGAAAGATAAAAAAGAAAAAGCTGGGGTGGGGAAAGAAGAAAGGTTGTGTTTGGGAGGAACGAGAGCGGGGTAAGGGGAATGAGCTCAGGGGAATAAAAAAGGGAGAAGCTGAGGTAAAGGAAAGTAGAGAGAAGAGAGGGAAAGAGGCAGAGAAGAAGGAGGAAGAGGGATAGGAGGAGGAAGAGAGAGAGGGTAGAAGAGGAGGAGGGAGGGGAGGAGGGGGAGAGAAGGCAGAGGAAGAGAAGGGAAAGAAGGAGAAGGAGGGATAGGAGGAGGAAGAGAGAGAGGGTAGAGGAGGAGGGAGAGGAGGAGGGGAGAGAAGGAAGAGGGGGAGAATGAAAGTGAGAGCGAAGGCAGAAGGGAGAAGCCAGAGCTGTGGCACTTCCTGAGCCCTGGGAGCTACAGTGGGCACCAGGCTGGCGGGAGGCCTGGCAGGCAGGCGGGCACCATAAAGGCGAACACAGTAGGCTGCTATGAAGATCTATTGGGCCCCGCAGTACCATTGTCTTCAGAAGGAATTAAAAACAAATTGCTGAGGGCCAGCACATAATTTAAAGACTCACGGCAATTTTATGACTTGCTAATGTTCCTAATTACATGCCCGTGAAAGGCTTAATTAATTGGGGGATGTAGCAAAAAGTGGAGCCTGTGTTTGTTATCATGGTTCCGGCGCATTGATTTTAGTGCCTATGGAGAATTTAGGGCCTCTTTATTTGCACAAAGAAAATGCAAGTCTCTCGAAAAAATGCACATTAAGATCAACCCCTCACTGCTATCTAATATACTTTCCTCTACTTAACCAAAGTGCTTGTAATCATATTTCGTAAATGTTGGTGCTGTTAATTGCATTGTGAGGGAAAATAGGTTCCGCTTCGCTGGTTGTAGAGAATTTTATAAAGTTCCTTCCAGGCACCCCATTCCAGGGGACTCTGCCCAGGAAACTTGCGGAGATGTTGGGGTGCTCAGCTAGGACACTGACTGATTAAAATTCCCCCTGTTCTAGCAGCTCCTTGGCTTACCTCCATTTCTGTTCTGAAGTTCCTAATGATAAGTTGAGTCTAGCTGGGTCCAATCAGGTTGGGAGAGGCCAGTGGCGAGGAAGGAGGAAGGCTCCACAGGGGTTCTTCTCAAGAGCCTTGGAGTTGAAGTCCTTCAGATTCAGGCTTGGCCACAAACTTCGTGTGAAACCCGTGGTGAGAGGCACATGGCTTCACTGTGCTTGGAACAGACCAAAGGCTATGACCATTTTTGGGGAGCCACTTCTCTTCTTGTCCTTCCTTGGGGACTGTAGGAACAGTCCCCTTGTAACTGGGGGTTCTTGATGAGAAATACACAACCCGTCTACTCTTTATCTTTGCAAGACCACATCTTTCCCTTTCCACAGGGAGACACACAGGAGATTCAGGTAGAGATGGGGGCTGTCCTGGCAGGAGATGAGGGGAACAGTTGCTTCCTTCCTGAGAATGAGTAACCACCCTCCTCCATTCTCCCAGGGGCCTGGGCTCTCCCTGACACAGGACTTTTTCATGGGCTGTCAAGGGCTGTTACTGCGAATTTCTCCAGAGTAGGCACCGGCCTCTCAGGGGGTCAGCCCTGGTGCTTATATAGGCCCTGGCACGTAGGATAATCAGTAGTGGTTTTTGAATGGATCCCAGTTTGTGAGACAGTGAGTAACTGGGGCAATGGGACTGACTGGAGGGAGCTGTGCAGGCTCTTAGCTCTACCTCTCATCTGATTCGCTGGGACCCACAGCTTCTCACCATCCAGTCCTCCCCTATGTGACAGACACACTCTCCCAGGGACTTTCTCTGGACAAGGTTTTTCTCCTGTGGAACCCTGGGAAAGTTGGGAAAGCAGGTCCTAACATAGGCCCACCATCATATTTCCTTCCCTTCAGGGCCAACAGAGGGATCTTTTTATAAATGCATTTGCCTGTTTGTTCATTTGTCTGTTTTGACATTTTAAGATAGGGACTCACCATGTAGCCCAGGCTGGCCTCAAACTCTGGATCCTCCAATTTAGTCTTTCAAGTGCTGCAATTACAGGCATGAACCATCGCAGGGCTACAAAGGGATGTGTGTGTGTGTGTGTGTGTGTGTGTGTGTTGACATATATATGCTTGTTTGTTTTGACACTGAGTCTCTTTGTGCTGCTTTGAGATTCACTTTGTAGACCAGGCTGGCTTCCAGCTCACCTGCCTCTGCCTCTGAGTACTGGGATTAAAGGTATGTGCCCAGCTAGGTCTTTTTTTTTTTCTTTGAAAGACATTTTTAGTGTATGTTTATAAGTATTTGCTTGCATCTATGCATGTGTAGCCATGTGTGCCTGGTGCCTTCAGAGGCCAGAAGAGGGTGTTGAGGCCTCTGGAACTGGAGTCAAAAGATCAGCTGTTGAAGGGTATTCTCGGTTACATGGGAAATTCTGAACCAATGAGGACTGTAAGAAACCTTGTCTCAAAACACAGGAAAAAATGCAAATCAGACTTTGTTCTGCTTTTTCTGAAAATCCTGAAGGCTTCTTCTGGTGCTTAGAATAAAAGCCAGACCTCATGGGACCCACTGAACCCCCTTTCCCATCTCTCTGATGCTTGTCTAGTGCTGCCTCAGCTCTACAAAACACTGTTCTCTTGTGCCTGCAGACAAGTTCTTCTGGCCTCAGCAGTGCCCCTTGGCCTCCCAAGCCCTTCCCTCTTATTTTGCAGGGCTGGTTCTTTCTTTGTATTTAAGTCTTGCTTCTAAAACCTTTTCCTAGAAAGCTCTTCCGGAGTGACCATCTACAGTCACCTCCAATCACAAGCGTTTCCTTTTTATGCATGCTAAACAGATACATTTGCTTTGCTCTGTTTTGTCTTAGTCTCCGGCTCTTTCTCCTTTGTCTTAGTCTCTGGCTCTTTCTCCTGGTGGCTTGTTTCCCCCCAGCCCCCCTCCACCCCTCATGCCCTGTGGTTTTAGAATTTGGGCTCCCATTTAAAGAGCTTTATCTATGAAGATCTGAGAGGGCAGGGTTGGAAGGTTGCCTCCAGATAGTTCTGCGCTATCATAGCCCCTCAGTTTTGGAGCTGGTACTGGCTTGGTTCCATGTCTGTGGATGGCTTTGCGTTTTCTGACCCCATGGAATGGGTGAAGAAAGAGGTCTGGGGTTCTAGATTTCTCACAAGAGGACTAAAAGGCCTTTTCATTTCCTCTTGGAGCTCAGGTGAACATGGGAGAGGCGCTATTTCTCTGCTGATCTCCTTTATGTGAGTACATTCTCTCCCGATCATCCTCTCACAGAGACTGTAACTCCCAAGGACCCCTTTTTCGTGTGTGTGTGTGTGTGTGTGTGTGTGTGTGTGTGTGTGTGTGTTGTATACATGTATGTGTATACGTGTATGTGTATATGTGTGTGTGTGTTTTCTGGCCATCTTCTCACCTTTCTTTCCATACCCCTTAAGGCCTTTACAATTCAGAGTCACAATGCTGAGCCTAGTTGTGAAGGCTCTGGGCTTGTGGCTTTATTTCAGAGCTGGGGATCAAGGCTAGTATGTGCTAAGCATATACTCTGCCCCAACCACATTCCCAGCCCCTTCTCTTTGGTTTGAATCCAGGGAATTTTTTTCAATGTTTTCCCATTTAGCTGTACTCATAATGGGTGTTTTTCTATTTCCCCCAGCATTTCTAGGTGTTGTGTGTTAGAAGGTCTTTGGCAGGGTGTCTGACAGAGGATAGAGGTTCCTCAGCATGCTAAGCCATATGGGATGCTCTTATTATCTTCCTAATGCTTGCCATTACTCGAAATAACAACAAGCATTTGTTTACTTTTAAACAGTTATTTATCGTGTGTATATATGTGTGCCTATCCTAGTGTGCACGTGGATATCAAAGGACAGCCGTAGAAATCATCAGTTTGTCCTTTCTCCACATGGGTATCATGATTGACCTCAGATCTTCAGGCATGGCGGCAAGTACCTTGTGGGGGTTTGAAGGAGAACAACCCCTAACGCTCATGTTGGGATACTTGGTCCCCAGTTGGTAGGACTGTTTGGGAGGATTGTTGGAGGAGGTTTGCCACTCACTAGGAGTGGGCTCTGAGGTGTCAAAAGCACACACCATTCCTTGTGAGCTTACTCTGCCTCGTGGTTGTCGTCCCGAGCTAGGAGCTCTCAGCTCCTGCTCCAGCCCCTTGCCTGTCTGCCTGCCGCCATGCTTGCCGCCATGATGGTCATGGACTCACCCCAATTAACTCTTCTGTCTATACGTTGCCTTGGTCATGGTATAATATCTCTGTAATAGAAAAGTGACCAAAACACACCCTTGCTCACTAAGACATCCAAGGGGGCAAGAGCCATGGCAGCCTTCAATATCCTGGTGCTCCTCCAGGCAGCACCACAGGCTGTATAGTGGAGAAGCATGGAACCGGGTTCACCAGGAGCTCAGGCAACTTCCATGGGCTCTCTGGATTCAGGTTTCTCTACAAAACAGCACTAGTAATTTTATTCTTATGGGTTTGCTAAAGTCAAATCAAACAATATTTGATTTATTAAAAGTTTAGTTCTAAGTTTGTTTTCCCTGGTTGTCCTGAAACTTGCTCTGTGGACCAGTCTGGCCTTGAACGCACAGATCCGCCTGTCTCTGCCTCCTGAGTTCTGGGATTAAAGGTGTGTGCCAGTACACCTGGCCTTATTTTAAGTTTTCAATTATGTGTATATGTGTGTTGTCTCTGTGTGTTTGTACATGTGAGTGCAGTGACTGGAAAGGCCAGAAGAGGGCGCTGGATTCTCCTGGAGCTGGAGTTACTCATGGTTGTAAGACAGCTCTGTGGGACCTGGGAACCAAACCTGGGTCCTCTGCAAGAGCAGTACATGTCTTAAAAACTAACTCATCTCTGCAGCCCCTTTGGTGGTTGATTTTGAGGTAGGGTCTGATGTAGCCCAGGCTGGCCTTAAGCTCACTACGTACCTGAGGAGAACCTTGAACCTCAGATCCTCTTATCTTTACCTCAAAAGTGCTTATATTGAAGGCAGGAACATGCCATCATACACAGCTCAAGGACTCAGTATCTTTTCCGAGTACTCAATAAATGGAAGCTAATATTACCAATAACGTTTTGTAGGCTCATACTGTTCTCCCCTTTACATCTCTGGCCCCACCCACACCAGGCTCTGCCAATTGGAAATCACAGAGTTCTCTTCTGTGGAGCCCTCCCTTGCCTCACAGACACAACAATGTTCTTTCCTCCAGCACTTGGCAGTACCACATGACTCTGGAGTGGCCCACAGTTCCTCAGCCTGGCCTCAAGCAAATGCCTCTGGAAACCAGGTGTATTAGTGTACACCTGAAATTCCAGCATTTAAGGGCAGGAAGATTGTAAATTTAGAGCTAATATGGGCTACACCATGAGGTCCTGGCTTAGAAAAATCAAAACCAAACAACAAAAACAACATAGTCCAACATTTTAAAACCAGGCATAATAGCTCACACCTCAAACTTGTGTGAGTTTAAGTCACGGTCTACTGAGCTCTGGTATCATAGATGTTTACCACCATGACCTGCTTCTTTGCCCTCTCACTACTGGGCTGAAGCAACCCAATGATCTCAAGTCTTTCCCCCAATAGATAGGAGCCTCTGTGAGGAGCCTACAGGGAGGATGTAAGGGGTTTACAGGCAGATTGTGGCTGGCATGGGAGGGGGTGCTGGGACCAGCCCCGAGAGGGTCAGAATCTTCTCTCTGTATCTATCTCATCTTAAATTACCCTTTGCCATTCATAGCCTCCCATCCCATTCTTATTTTTCTAAATTAGATTTTTTATTATGAAATATTTCACACAGAGAGAAGACTATAAACCACAACATAATGAATGCCCTGCCTTTTCCACTTGGCTTTGTTAAATCTGAACATTTTGTCATGTTTGCTTCAGATACATATTTTTTAAGAAAATAAAATAACATGCAAGGCGCAATGAAACTCTTCCTCCAGAGATGCATCCTCCTTGCTCCTTGAGGGTCACCACTTGGGGTACGGCCTTTCCATGCAAACTTCAGATTCTAATTGCATAATCCCTGTGTTCTATGGGCTTGCAGGTCTCCAAGCATCGATTAAAAGGCATCCTGTCTGTAAACTTCTGCCCCTGAGGTGCTTGAGTCTCACCCTTGCTGTTGAGGGTAGTTCTGGTCACGTGCATTCAATATGCCTCCATTTATCCTTCACTGTTTTAAGCACCCGTATATTTCTCCTTGTGCACACATACAAGGGTTTCTCCAGGGCGTGTAACTTGGAATGGAACTGCTGGATGACAGGCCTATCTGTTATCTATTGTAGCACCATAAACCATCCCCCAAAACCTGAAGCTTAAAACAACATTCTTTTCATTTGTTCACAATTCTGTGGGTTAGAAATTCAAGGTTGGAGAGATGGCTCAGCAGTTAAGAGCACTGACTGTTCTTTCAAAGGACCTGGGTTCGATTCCCATAATCCACATAGTGGGTAACAACCCTATGTAACTCCAGTTCCAGGGGATCCACCCTCTTTTGGCCCCCCAGAGGCACCAGGCAAGTACATGGTACACAGAATTACATGCAGGCAAAGCACTCATACACATAAAATAAAAATAAATAAATCTTTAAAAAAATTAGAAAAGAAGCCGGGCAGTGGTGGCGTACACCTTTAATCCCAACATTCGGGAGGCAGAGGCAGATGGATCTCTTTGAGTTTGTGGTCTAAAGAGTGAGCTTCAGCACAGCCAGGGCTACACAATGAATCCCTGTCTCCAAACAACAAAAACAAAAGCAAGCAAGCAAACAAACAAAAAAGAAAAGGAAAAATTCAAGCAGGCAGGCTGGAGAGAAGGCTCAGTTGGTAAAGCACTTGTCATGCAAACATGAAGATGGGAGTTGGGGCCCCAGCAATCACTTATAGAAAGCCAAGTGCAGCAACAGCAGCGAGCACCTGTGACCCCAGCACCAGGGGTGCAGAGACAAGAGGATCCTGGGGCTCACTGACCAGCTGGTATAGTCAGATCAATGAGTTCCAGGTTCAGTGAGATACTGACTGTCTCAAAAAAAACTAAGACGAGGAGTGAGTGTGGAAGACACAGTATCAACCTCTGGCCACCACATGCATGTGCACACAGAATGAGTGGGTGTGTACACACATAAACGCAAACACACATATACACATAAAATAATTCCAGAAGAGAGAAATCAAGCAGGGCACAGTGGGACAACTTGTGGCTTTGCTACAAAGTCTGAGGCACATCCCAAGCAGCTTACATGTCTGGGTAAGGCATCTGGGTCGGATCAGGCAGCCTCAAAGCTTCTAAGGGGGCACATTCTCCCAGTCTCAAATCACTCTATATAAGTGGTTATTAAAACTCTTTTTGCACTAGGCAGGGTGGCGCACACTAAGAATCCCAGCACTCAGAAGTAGAGGCAGGAGGATTGGGAGTTCAAAGTCATCTTCAGCTGCCTACTGAATTTGAGGCTAGCCTAGGCTATATAAAACCTGTCCTTAAAAAATAAGCAAAACAATCAGGCAGTGGTGGCACACACCTTTAATCCCAGCACTGGGGAAGCAGAGGCAGGTAGATCTCTGTGAGTTCAAGCCCAGTCTAGTCTACAGAGTGAGTTCTAGGACAGCTGGAAACCCTGTCTCGAGAAACAAAAACAAACAAAGAAACAAACAAAAAACAAAACAGAAAATTTTAGGCCAGCTGGGCTACAGAGTCATATCAATTGAGTTTACACTGTATGATAAACATAATTCTAAACAACAGGAGATTGGCAGATCCCTGGAGCTTGCTGGCCAGAGTCCAATCAGCAAATGCCAGATTCAGTAAGAGATCTACCTGCAAAGATAATATGGAGAGCAATCAAGGAAGACACTCATCATTGACACCCAACCCCCCATACTTGTATGTACATTCACATGCTTTCATACACACTCATTATGTACACAAATAAGTAAAAATAACACAGCATGCTTCATTCTTGCTAATAAACCATTAGACAAAGCAAGTCCAGTGGCCAGGTCTAGGGAATGCCCACCATGGCAGTCCACAACGCCAACGGTTCTATGAGATATGGGCAAATGGCCCCTTCTGGGCTTGGTGACATAGGCCTGCTGTCTCAGACACGCAGTAAGCTGAGGTAGGAAGAATTTGAAGGCTTGCCTGGGCTACTGAATGAGTTTAAGCCAAACTCCTGGTTACATTAGTGAGGCCTTGCCTCAAAATTTTAAAACAAAATGAACAAACAAAAAGAATATAAAGAGAGCCCAGAGATGGTACTTAATAGTAAAGTACTTACCTGCCATGTACGAGAGCTTAGAGTCAATCCCATATAGAGGGAAATAAATAAACAAACAAATAAATAATAAAATGAGTCATATCAATTGAGTTTACACTCTCCTTGCCTGTGAATGACCCTTAATAATAGTGTTGGGTTGTTCTACTTCCCCTCAATATATGGCTTTGCCAGAATTTAATTTCTGCCAGTCTAACAGTTGGAAAGTGAGGTCTCCTCTTACCTAAATTATGTTATCTTGATTACAGGTAGGGGTGATCATCTTTTCCTATTCTTTGATCATTCACTTGGATTTCTGTTTTTGCAACAACCTGTATTGAGTTGGAAGCTCCCCCAGTCACCTTCCTTCCTCTCTAACCCTGTCCCTCTCAGAAAGCCTGCCAAGCCTGGGCTCCTCCAGCTCCTCCCTGGGAGCTGCTCAAGACTGCACCTACAGGGTACTTAAGCTCTGGCCTCTAGACCTGCCCTATGATGTCTCCTCCTCCCTCCCCCGCCTCACTTCTGGGGGAGCTTGAGAGTCACCCTAGGTGCTTTGCTCATTAAACCTGGATTTTTAATTTGGCTTGATCTGGCTTATTGTGTCAGCAGAGGAATCTACTACTGGGGATCCAAAAATACTTATCAACTTGTTCCCATCTTCTATCTTTTTTGTCAAATTATTACTCTTATTATTATTACTATTATCAATTATTATTATTTTAAAGTATAAAATTTTCTGGATTTATTTATTTTGTTTCATGGATATGCGTATTTTGCCTGCATGTATGCATGTATGTATGCCACATATGTGCCTGATGCCTGCAGAAGCCAGAAGAGGGCATTGAATCCCCATGGAACTGAAGTTAGAATGGTTGAAGGCTGATGTGTGGATGCTGGGAACTGAACCCTGGTACTCTGTCACGGCAACAAGTGCCATTGACCACTGGGCCATCTTTCCATCCCTAAACAACAACAACAATAATATATATACTAATTAATATAAACATGCTTACTTATTATTATTATCTTGTTTTATTCAAGATAGGGTAGTCCTGGCTATCTTGGAACTTCCTCTATACACTGGCCTCCAACTCAGAAATCTGTCTGCTTTTTGCCTCCCAAGTGCTGGGATTAAAAGTGTGCATCACCATCACCCACTTTTTAAAAAATTTGTTACCGCACTTATTATTAATGTATACATGTGTAGGTGTGCACATGCCAAGGCACACATGTGCGGTCAGAGGACAACTTTCATGAGCTGGTTTGCTCCTTCCACCAAGTCGGTCTTAGGGTTTGGTTGTGAGGTTTGGTGGAAAGTGCCTTTCTAAGCCATCTTGCTGTCAATTTGTCCCCTCAAATTATTTTTTTCTTCATCATATTAATCTGCAGCTGTTTGTATTTTCTGGATTTCTAGCTCCCAAATGATTAATGTGGGCACTGAAACAGAGGGGTTTGAGGGATGGCATTGGACAAAACTTTTTTTTTCTTTTTGTTTTTTTGAGACAGGGTTTCTCTGTAGCTTTGGAGCCTGTCTTGGAACTCACTTTGTAGACTAGGCTGACCTCGAACTCACAGAGATCCACCTGCCTCTGCTTCCCAAGTGCTGGGATTAAAGGCATGTGCCACTGCTGCTCGGCTAGGGCAAATCTTTTGATGAGGACTTTGGGACATCAAGGTTCCTTGGGTTTGGTAATTAATGGCCTCGGTATCTGTCCCACCCTTTAGGTGTCTCTGCCAGAGAGATTACCAAAGGGGAAGTCCAGGGCTATTACAGCACAGTTCTTATGGCTCAGAGGCATTTGGCCACCTTCCTCACTTGCCCTCCTTGCTTTCTTCCCATTGCTTCAGACAGGCCTAGGCCTCCTCCTCCTCCTCCAGTGAAGGAGTACATGGTGCCCCAGCAAAAACTAGACAATAGCTAGAGCATAGCAAAGAGAAAGAGACTGATGCTCACAGGAGCAGGGCATCCTTCCCGGCTGCTAGGCCTACAACCATTCTGCACCCTGGATTTGGGTTCTGAACGAGCCCAATATCTCCTCCTCTGACTCTCTGCTTGTGCTGTTCTCACTGCCTGAGATGTCCTTCACAAATCCCATCAGTGCAGACCCTCAAGATCACCTCAGTGTCTCTCCATATCCTTTCAGCCTCCAACCAGAAGCAACCTACCCCTGGTAAGCCACTGGATTCTCTTCCGCTGATTTGTTACTTTACAGACTCACGCAAACACTAAATGGGGTGAGCTTACTCAAGAATCAGCTCTGTGTCGTAGGGCACCCCTAAAACAAAATCGAAGTCAAAGCTAAAACGGGACCTTACCTGGGAATTTGAAAGTGGCAAAACCTGAAAGAAGCTTTGCTACTTTAGCCAAGACCTCGGGCTGTGAAGCAGGGCAGCTACTGATCAGAGGTGGCTGGATAGATGCTCACATGCTTGGCTTAAAATGGGACCAGAAGTTTATCTTGTCGATCGCACTGACCTTTGTGTAAGACCTTAGTAGTCACGGCTCCTGGTGCTGCTTTGGACAGCTCAAAACAAAACAAAGTTCTAGTCAACAGTACTGGTTTACATCATAAGCTTCTTGCTTTTTCCAGAGACTTATACTGGGGGAGAAAGTAAAATCTCTTTGATGTTTAGAGGTGCAGAGCTCTAAGGAATGCCCTTGCCCCAATTTAGCTGTAACCCATTCTCTGGACCTTAGCTTTCCGGGGAAGGCTGGGGAACTGATGCAGGACCTTCCGTCTCCCACCCATCCTGGTTTCCCCTGGGGAAAGAGTTATTTATGGCCTGGCAGGAAGGGCAGAGGAATAGGTGGAGAGGGAGTGAGGAGAAGGAGGTCATTAATGGCTCCCAGAGTCTTGCCTTTGATCAGGTAGTTTGGAGCGAGGTAAGGGGCCAGGAGATGAGGTGAGGTAGTGGGAGGAAGAGAGGAAGCAGAGGGCCTGTGAGGGGTCAGGTGAGAGGCAGGGAGTGGGGGAGGGAAGGAGCTGAGTTGGTTGCCTAGGGGTGCTCTCCTACCTGTCCATCATCTGAGGGAGTTCAGTGTAAGACTGACATATTCCTTGCCACCAGCTCACCGATGCTTAGAAAACTGGGTTCTGGTAGGTCCCTGGCTGCCTGTCCATCCTTCAGCGGGTGTGGAGAGGAGAGAGGCTAGGGACCCAAGGTCATTAGGTCACTTGAAAGAAGAAAGGAACAGTTTCTTATGAAGTAGTAAAGCACCTCCATCCCGCATGTGTGTGTGTGCATGTGCGTGCGTGTGTGTGTGCACATGTGTGTGTGTGTGGTATTGGGGGTAGAACTTAGGGCCTCCCACATGCAAGGCAAATGCAAATGCTCTACCACTGAGCTGTATATGAATCCTTGTCTAGTCATTGCTCAAACTGACTTGAATTCTCTTTTTAGCCTATTTTGAATGCAAACCTCCTATTTCTCCTGCCATGGTCCCCCGAGTAGCTGGGATTCCAGCCCCACATCCTCAGGTCCAGCTTTTAGAAACGACCTCCTAGACCTCTGATTGGGAATCAGAAGGCTTTTCATTCTCCAGTTTTATTTTATCTCTTTAAACCTGGGTTTTGTCACCTGTAAAATGGGAATCTGGATACAGTACCGTCTGTGTGGAAGGGAATCTGTCTACATGGGAGAACACAGGGGTGATTGATAGAAACCCAGTGTAAACTTAGGAGCTTGCATTTTGCTTTTCTTCTGAAGTCTCAGCTGAGGACCCTTGGTACGGAGCCCCGGCTCTGAATCACTGCAGCTTGGGGACCAGAAAGGTTTTATGGGAGGAGGGACTGGGACCCTTTGATCTCAAGTGGTGCCCCAGCTTCCCAGAGGCTGACTGGGGGGTAAGGGTTGTGCTTGGCACAGACCCAGCAATGCAGGTTTCAAAGGCAAGCTTCAAAGGCAGACTGTGTTCATGTGGCTTCTTTTGTACCTGCTCAAGGAAGAAAAGCCAGCCAGTACCCCCTCCTGCCCCAGGATGGCAGCTCAGAGCCCGAGGGACATTCCCAGATTCTCAATCCCTCTGTGCTCCCAGACAATCAGTTTGCAGTCTGCCTCAGCGGGAGTCTTGTCTTGTCAGAACAGCGAGGATGGTGTCAGCTGGAGTGGTCCTGCTTAGTCTCACCGATGGCAGGACACAATGAGATGAGGGGAGTCTGTGTTGAGGTTAGGGTAACATAAATGAGAAAGGAAAAAAGGCCAGGAGTGCAGATTTATTTATTTATTTTAATTTTGGGTTTTCAAGACAGGGCTTCTTTGTATAATCCTGGCTGTCTTGGAACTCGCTCTGTAGACCAGGCTGGCCTTGAACTAACAGAGATCCACTTGCATGTGCCACCACCTTACAGCTAGGAAGTGTAGCTATAATGAAAGGGAAGCCCTGTGGGTGAGCAGGTAGAGGGCTAGGAGCCCAGAAATTGGCTGGGACGGCGGAAGGAGGGGGCTTTCTGGAGTCTGTAGGCACTGAGAGACACTGAGAAACTTCCTCTCAATGCCCTTAGCTTCCTTTGCTGGATAGACTCATTCTGACCACACAGCATTTCTGTGACCCCACAGGTACCCTGGTTGGCCCCAGTGAGAGAAAGGGGGACAGGAAAGATGAGTGCCCCAGCCTCTGCCTCCGTGAGGTCAGGGTCACTCCAGTGGAACAGCAAGATGGATGATAAGCTGATTCTTCTGTCAAGTCAGTCACACCGTGCTGAAATCCTAGACTTCACCTGTGTGGATAGACGCTGATGGGAGAAGAGGCCTCCCTGCCTCCACCCCTCCCAGCAGGCTCTGAATCTCAGATGAACAAGACTCTCTAGGGTTGGTTTGTAGATCTTCAGACTTCCAAATGGAGCAACCCATATCCCTTCCACGAAATAGCTCAAGTGTCTGTGTGTCCATCGATCCATCTATTCCTCCATCTACCCATCCATCCATCCATCCACCCATCTGTTCACCCACTCATCCTCCCTTCTACCCATCAATCTATCCATTTATCCACCTATCCAGTAACCATCCACCAAACCCCCCACCCATCCATCGATCCATCTATTCCTCCATCTACCCATCCATCCATCCATCCACCCATCTGTTCACCCACTCATCCTCCCTTCTACCCATCAATCTATCCATTTATCCACCTAATCATCCTTCCTTCCATCTATCATTGCATCCACACACCCATCGGTACAGCAGCATTGGGCTGAACACTCACCTATCTGCATCAGACATTCTCCCTCAAATCTGTCATTTAGGCATCGCTATCCCTGACTTAAATGTGATGAAATTGAGTACCACGGAGATTACCCAAAAAGCAGAGCTCTTTGCGTTAGACTTTGTCCACCTCAGCCCTAACCATCAGCCAGTAGGTAAGAGAAAAGGGGTCTGTCGATATCCAGGGCCCTTTGGGTAGCGAAGTCTATGCTTGTCAGTCCAGTGGAGGTCTCCAGCAAAGTCTTTTTATGGGAAGCAGCTATGGCATTAGCATTGACTGTACAGACCATACCTCCTAGTTGGCAAAGTGAGGTGAATGGGTTGCCTTGCTGGTTCTTTGTCCTAGTGTGTGAGTCAGTGTTTAAGAAATAATGATGGTGTACATCTTTAATTCCAGCACCTGGCAGGCAGAGACAGGCAGATTTCTGTGTGTTCAGGGACAGCCTGCTCCAAAGTCACAGAGAAATCCTGTCTCAAAAAGAAGAAGAAGGAGAAGGAGGAGGAGGAAGAGGAAAAGGAGGAAGAGGAGGAGAAGGAGGAGGAGGAGGAGGAGGAGAAATAATGTACTAGGTGTATTAGGCTTGGGAGGTGGCTCCATTAGCAGAGTGCTTATCTAGCTTGTTTGAAACCCTGGGTTTGACCCTCAGCACCACATAAACCAGGCATAACAATGCATGCCTGTAATAATATCAGTCAGGAGGTAGAGACAGGAGAACCAGCAGTTCACTATGTATCATTGGCTATACAGTGAGTTTGAGGTCAGCCTAGACTACATGAGAACTTGTTTTCAAGAAAGAAAACACAACTAATGCCTCCTATTCTCAGCAGCAAGCGCTGCCTCCGCTCTCCTGGCCTGGACTCCAGGCATCAGTCTCTTACAGGCTCCCTGGCTGATGGAAGTGTGGCAGAGCTTAGCAACAGATGCTACAGAGTTCTCAAGAGCCAAGGCTGGAGAACACGGGCAGAGCTCTTGGCCACCATGATGCCCACAGCCTGAATCTGTTCTCCAGGCAGCTACACTGGGAGAAACACTGAGCAGGTGTCTTCTAAAGGAGATGGTGTGCAGGGAGCCCCAGAGGGCCAGAAGGCTGGGTCTGACTGTGGAGAGGCTGGTCCTAAGGACCAGGTGGCCAGGAAAAGGCCCGCTAGGAGCAGGTGCCTCGGCAGAAGTGGGAGGCCTCCTGAGATGGAAAGATGGAGGACCTGTTCTGGAGAAGAACAACTCCTGGCTCTGACTCTTTGGGCCAGCTCTGGGAGGGTGAGGCTGGCGGGGCAGAGGCGGGCCTTCTTCCTCCAGGGAAGGTGAACCTGATGCCCTTGGCCACCTGCCCTGCCAGTCTGCCCTCAGTGATCTCACACTTGGTTCCCACGTGGGAGGGAAGGGAGCCAGGGACACCTTAACACTCCTTTCAGAATGAGCTGCTGACAGAGACAAACTTCCCTGCCCCGACGCCCTCTGGCTGTGGCTGTCAGGCTGCTCAAGAGGATCAGGCAGGGCTTCTGCCTCCCTGCTTCTTGTGCCCACCACACATGGCAAGCTTCAATTCGCAGGGTCCCTGTGCTGTTCAGACTCAGGGGGCCAAAACAGGGATAGAAAAACCTTGAGAACTGATCCTTCCTCTGTTAGATTCCATACCTGCTTGCTGGGTGTGCAGGACGCTCTGCACTCCTGACTGCCCCCAGCTACTATGGCCAGCATCCAGGGGCCACATCTAGAGTGGCAAGGAGCTACATAGATGCCCACAGGGTGGCTTTGAGAGCCTCAGCCCTCAGAGGGACCACAAGCAGCTGGCATTCACCAGGGCAGGGCCAGGCTGGCCAGCATAGGCAGACAGCTACCAACCCCTGATGTCCCTAACAAACAAGTGGCCTTCAGCAGCCTGGCACGTGGCACCATTGATGGCCTTGTGCCCAGAAAAGGAAAACATAAAATCTCATTTCAAGCCCCAATGCTGCTTTGGTTCAGCTTTCCTGGCTTTGTAGGAACGTAATTCCATGCATTTTTCTTAAATGCAAGGCACCTGCTCAAAATGACCCTCCCACCCCCACTTTCCACTTGAGTAAACAGGCAGAGGGAAGCCAGTAACTTTTCCACCGTTTTTCTGGGCTCTGATGTTTTTGAGTCTCTACTGGGTTTGTCTTGACTCTCTGTTATAGGGCAGTATATAAACTGGGCCTGACGGTATGTGCCTATAGTCCCAGCTCCTCAGAAGGCTGAGGGAGGAGGACCTCATGTTCAAGGCCATCTTGGGCAATTTAGGAAGACCCCAAATCAAATAAAAAAGAAAGAAAGAAAGAAAAAAGAGCCAGTGCAACCTAGCCTATGTGGCAAGTCCCAGTTCTCAGGGAGAGACACTGTTTCAAAGAACAAAATGGGGGCTGGCAAACAGTTCAGTGTGTAAAGACACCCACTGTCAAGTCTGAGAACCTGATGCAGGTCTTAGGAAGCCACATGGTAGATGGAGAGAACTGACCTCCACCCGTGGGCATGTCTCACCTCAAATAAATAAATAAAGGTTTTAAAAAAATAGATAAGCACCAGGCGGTGGTGGCGCATGCCTTTAATCCCAGCACATGGGAGGCAGAGGCAGGCGGATCTTTTTGAGTTCGAGACCAGCCTGGTCTATAAAAGCTAGTTCCAGCGCAGGCTCCAAAGCCACAGAGAAACCCTGTCTCGAAAAACCAAAAATAAATAAATAAATAAAAAATAATAGATAAGCAAAAGGCAAGATGGATGAGTTCTAAAGAATGACACCCAAGATTTAACTTCATATGTATACATGTGTATGCGCACGCGTGC